>OX638219.1:7015561-7446262 GCA_951805285.1 Thymelicus acteon | reverse complement strand
GATGTTAAATCTGAATTAAGTTCCTGTATTTTTTTCTCTAATTCTTGAAGATTATTAGACATTTCGTTTTCAATGGCCATGTCTAACAAAGAATTCTGCGAAATTTGCTTAGAAATGTTTAATTCGTTCGTCAAGATATCATTAGAAGCCTTTAACTCTTTCAATTTCTTAAGAGCTTTTAATAGTTTTGTACTAGTGATCTCAAGTTCATATTTTAATTTCTGATTATCTTCATTGAGATTTTGTATAATACTATTTAAATGTGATAGACCAGGGGTAACATCAACGTTATCATCATGAATATCAACACCCCAGCCATCCTCGGAGTTAAACGGATCAAATTGTTCACTTATTGCTTCAGGTTTGTCATAACAGAGATAAGATTTCCTAGAAACCATTGGAGGCTCAATATCTTCTTTTGAAGTACTTACTTGAGAGTCAGATTGTGACTGAATCATTTCGGATGCTTTCTTAATTTCAGGTTGTATTGTATCAACATAATCCATTCCAGAGTCAAAAACTATTTGTGATTGCAGATCAAACAAATTCTGAACTTTTTGCTCATCACTTATATCTTCTATTGTAGAAGAAATAGTTAAACCTTCAGTTTTAGGAATGTTCATTTCAAAAGATAGTTTTTTCTTCTCCATTAATTGCTTAATTTGATCGTCTTTTTGTTGCAATTTTTCATTAAGTTCATTATTACTTTGTTTAAGTAAATCTATATCCACGATATATTTGTTGACTTGAACAGAAGAATGTTCAAGTTTATCATTAAGCTCAGAAATGTTGGTTTCTAAACTTTTCAAGGCTATAGCATGATTTGTTTGCAATATTTGCATTTTGTTACTAAGTTCTATAATTTCTTCATTCTTACTATTAATTATTGAATTTAAATTATTTATTTCGCTTATATATTGATCGGTATAATCCGGTAATGATTGTTTTGTGTTCTGGTCCGATTTTTCAAGCAACTTTTGATTTTCCAATGATAATTCATTTATATTAATTCTCAGGTTTTCCACATTAGCTTGATACTCTTGAATTTGCAATTCTAATTGAATTTCTCGTTCACATAACTTTTCATACTTTTCACTTAGCACTTTCTTTTCTTTAATGGCATTTTCTATTTGTGTGTTAAATTCTGATTCCAGTTCATCTATTTCTGTTTTCCTTTTCTCTATCAAACTGTTATTTTCAGTACTTAGTTTTTTAATGGAAGCTTGAAGTTCTTTAAATTTTGACTGGTTAGTTGTAGCATCCGATTCCAGTTCATCTACTTTATTAGCTTTTAACTCTAATACTTTACAATAATCCTGCAAATCTGAATAAGAGTTTTGCAATTGTGAATATTCTTCAGTCAAGTATTGAATTTTAAATTGCAATTCTTGATTTTCCATGTCCGTCTCATATAGTTGTTTTGCAATAAGTCTGTCATTATCCATAAGATACGCCAACCTAGATACTAATTCATCTTCTTGATTTGAATATTGCCTATAGGCTTGTCGCTTTTCTTGTAATTGATCATCTAATTCATCTGCTTTACGTTCCAAAGAAACGCGACTATCTTCCATCATTGATACAGTTTCTTCAAGTCGCCCGATGCGATTTTTATACTTTTCTATTTCAGACTGCAGATTTTCAATATAAAGTTCACATTCTTGTACTTTAGCACTATGACCTAATTGCACTTGGTTTAATTTCTCACTGTACTCTCTGACTTCATTAGATAATTCTTGTATATAGGATTCTTTTTTATTTATATCAGCTTCTAAGCATGAAATTTTTGTCAAGAAATTGGAATTGTTTTTCTGTTCAATCTCATATTCAGCCATTTTCTTACTGTAAAATTCGTTTTGATTTTTCAGGTTCACATTTTCTTCCTTCGTAAAATGCAATTCTTTTTCTAAGGTATCAAGTGACTGACGAAGGTCATCTATTTCTTGTGTTTTCTCTAAATACTGATCCTGTATTATTTTAATTTCTTTATCAAGCAACAATTTGTCGTTAGTAATAAGACTTAATTGTTCTTCAGCTTGCTTCAATTTATCTTGAAGCACTGGAACGCTCTCTACTTGTATTAGCAAATTCTCTATTTGCTGGTTTTTGGATTCAGTGTCCTTTTGTAACTCAAATAATTGGTTTTCTAATTCAGTGTACATTGCAGTTTTTTTCTTGATAGTAACAGCAAATTTCTTCAATTTTTCAAGTAATTCCCTGTTCTTATTTTCCATAGCTTCATACTGTTCGGAGTTACTTTTGGCAGCGTCCAGCTTTACTTTAACATCTTCATAATTCTTAGCAATTTCTACTAACTCATCATCTTTTTGTTGCAAAAATGTTCGCAACTTCTCGTTTTCAATAGATTCTTTCCTTAGCTGTAATTTTATTTCGTGTATTTCTTCATCCTGTTCTTTTGTTTGAACTTTAAACGCAGATAGTTCATCAAGATGTTTCTGATGTTGCGTTTTTAATTCATTAATGGCCGTTTCTTTTTCTATTATACTATCTTTCATATTCATTATTTCGGATTCTAGGGCATTGTTCATGTTTTCGAATTTCGATTTTAAAGATGCCAGTTGATTTTTTTCTTCTTCTAAAATCTTTATTTTATCTTCACAATCTGACAACGTTTTTTGATACATAGATATTTGTTTATTGAGCGATTTTATTAATTCTATATTTTGATCTTTTGCTTTTTCATCCTCAAGCATTTCGATCGTCGATTTAAGCTTTTGCGATACATCATTCAGTTTTGTAATTTGGTTGATAAAATCATTAATTTCTTTATCTTTCTGTTGCAACGTATTTACATAATTTAATACTTGCATTTCATATTCCTTTAAGAGATGTTCTAATTCGTGTATCCTAGTATCACGAGTATTTATTGCAACAGAGTATTCCTGTCGTAATTTTTGAATTTCTGTTTGTATGTGTTCTACATTTGTTTGTGCTCGATCTTGCTCTAATTCAGTTGCTCGTTCTATTTCATATTTAAGCTGATTATTTTCGTCAATTAGCTGTCTAATTTTTTCCTCATATGATGCACTGTTTTGTATTAGTTCTTTTTGTTTTTCTTGATGTTCTTCTAAGGAAAGTATTTTCATTTGGCAGTCCGCAATTTCAGCTTCCCTTTCCTTAATTGTATTCTTTAGTTTAAGAATTTCTTTTGTTAATTGTTTTACAGATTTAGATCTATTGTTGATTTTATCTCCAGCAGACTTTTCATCATGACTTTCTGTCAATAAACTGTAAACATTTTCATCCAAATTTAACGGTTTCACTATTTCTACAGTTTCCTTCACTATATCTAATCTTTCATTCTTTAATTCTTCAATTTGTTGACTTAGTTCATTGTTTAAAGACTGAAGATTGGACTTTTCTTCTGTTAATAAACTAATGTTGTCACGCAAGGAATCACAGAGCCTATTTAATTCAAGGATTTTTTCATGTAATGATTCATTTTCTAAAGATAATGAGTTCATTTTCTCCATAACTTCTTGGCGTTCATTGGTAAATAATTCAACTTTTTCATTTAACTCGGCACTTTCCTTGACTAAACTCACTATATTATCGTCGCACTGGTGCAAATCAGAAGTGTAGCTTTGATGCAACTGTTCTCCGCTTATTTGTTCATTTTTAAGACCCTTGTTGTACTCTTCTAGTTCTAACTTTTCTTGTGTTGTTAACGATTCTACGATCTCTATAGATTCAGCGGAGCTTACCTTTTCAGCACTTAACTTCTCCAGTTTATCAGTTAATTCCATGTTTTCCTGCATATAATTCTCTAATTTATGTAGCAATTCTTCTTTTTCAGCTTGCAAGATTTGAATATTACCAAATGACTGCTCCTTATCTAATTTTAGGTTTTCGATGACAAGTTCCAATTCTTTTTTAGATGTAAGAAGTTCATCAATCTGTTCTTCAAGCTGTACTGATTTGATTTCTGAACAAACCTGCTCATTTTGAAGTTGAGACATATCAGCCAATTTATCTTCCAAATCATTATTCTTTTGTTGCAAGACGTGTAATTCTAAAAGAAAATATAATTGATTATCTGCAACATTTAACACTTAATATGTTACGAAATATCAATCGGTTTATAAAAATCGTTATATTACCTTGAACTAAGTCGAACTTTTGAGCCTCTAATAAGCTTATAGATTTTAATCTTGCTTCAGCTAAATTTTCAATTTCCACAAGCTTTTTATAAATATCTGACTCCGTTACTGAAATATAATATTTGACAATGATTAAACGTCTCAAAAATAGGAAAACTTTATTACATTTATGGTTTTTTTATGGATATAGCTGGCAAACGAAATGACAATGGTAAGTGGCTATCGTCGCCCATGGACATCAGCATCACCAAAGGCATCACTGATGCGTTACCGGCCAAGAAAGAGAGAAGAAAAAGAAAGAAAGAACTGGCTCTCAAGCCCCCAGCCAGAACACGATGAGTCGTTTGACGGCTGACTTATGCTCAAGGGTGGTAGCTATCCAAGCGAAACCCATGGAGAAATAATAGTAGTAATAATGGTATTAATTAACAACTGAAATTAATATTACCAATATAATCCCTCGAGGGGCCCTACCACCAGCGGGCCGGATTTAGGCGCCTCTTACGACACCCATCCGGCGTGGGATTGGGGTCAGTATTCTAAGCCGCCCCAATACGTCTAAAAATCCATAGACTATGGAAATGGATATAAAATAAAATATTGTCTATAATATACTTACACCTTCCACTGTCGTAATCCACTAGATGTAACTGTAAATTACCCTTTTCTTCTTCTAATTCAGCAACTTTTTGGGATAGTTGATGCAACTCTTCGTTAAGCTTAACTATTTCTGCATTAGCATCAGAGACTTTACTAAAATTGTCAATGGTTTTCTGTAACTGCTTTAATTTAAGCTTTGAATGAGATTTAACCTTAATCATGTTCTTATTAGCTGCTTCTATCTCATTGTTTAATGTTATTATTTTATCTTCAGCAATTTTTAACTTTTCCACAAGTTCCATTACATCTGACGTCATAAGCTCAGATTCTCTGGGAGTATCTATATTTGTTACTGAATGTGACTGTGATAAATCTAAATTATCAGTAGCAACATTTACCATTTCTGCAATTGGCTTATTGTGTGAATCCAGCGAAGAGCGTAATTCAGCTATTGTGCTATCTTTTTCTTCTATAGAAGATTCAAGCTGCGATATTAATGATTCTTTTTGAGATATCAAATACTCCTTCTCTAATAAATCTTTGTTGAGTGATTGCAACATCATTTCTTGTTTAGCATTTTCAGTTTTGTTTACTTTTTTTTCTGGCTCTTGTACGTTTTCTACAGACAAATTACTCCAGGGAGATTTAGATTTAGTATTTTTACCGCCTTTACGATTAGTAACTGGACTACCTTTTTTCGTTGAGGTGCTGACAGTTACTTTTGCCTCTGAATTAATCGCAGCTAGTTGATTTTCAAGATCTTTGTTTGTTTGCCTAATTTGGAAGTTCAATTGCTCCAAAATTTCTATCTTTTTGGTCAATTCTACCATTTCGGCTATTTCACGAGTTCCCTTTTCTTCTTCTAAAATTTCTTTATCCTTGCGTTCCTGAGTATCTTGAACATTCTCTTTCGACAATAGCTCAATTTTTTTGTGTAATTCAGAAATTTGTTGATTTTTTAAATCCAGTTCTTCAGCTAGTTTTGAATTTGCTAAGCTTATTTCAAAACGGGAGTTTTCTAATATTGTGTTTGCCTCTTGTAAGCTATTTATTTTATCAGTTTTTTCGTCAATTTCTTTAATCAATCTATTTTTTTCCTCTTTCCATTCCAACTCCATTGCTGCAAAATTCTTTTGCATTTTTATCATTTGTTGCCTTGTATCTTCGAGCAAATCCATGGAGTCTTTTTCTAAACATAAACAATTATTTGTTACAATAGTTTACGATTTAAAGAAATAAAGTAATAATTTTAAATATTGTTATGGTACAAGCAACTTACAAAACATTATTTAATGTTGTCTTATGATTTTACATTACAAGATTATTGCAGGCAGTCCTAACCTTGCCCTGCCATAAGATTTACCCTCTTACCTTTTTTACTTAAATTATCAGAAATAAGCATAGTTGCTTTATTCTTTGCTTCTATAATCTGGTCTTTCTCGTTAATCTTTTCTTGCAAATCAAGAATAGTGGTCTCCATTGCTTTCATCTTGACTTGCATTATACTCAAAGCATTTTCTTTTTCTTTAATTGTACTAATTAATTTAGTAACATCTGCACTATCGGTAGTCTGGAACAGTTCAATTACATATATATAGTTGTTTTAATTTCTAAATTAGCTGGCTGAGGCCAAAATAAACCTTGAATACGCTATATAAGTTCTACAGAATACTTGCAATAGCTAAATATATTGAAGTGTGGGTATAGATTTTGTAAATTGAATAGAGTTTGAATTATTAGAATCCTAAACAATATTTACACTAAAAGACGTTAGAAATACACAAAATAATAAAATTAGAAAAACAAGAAGGTTAAAAAAAACAATACCTGTTTTTTGACATCAGTTGTGATAGAAGTACTTGTGGGTGTCGACTCTTTTTTAATCACAACTGTAGGTTTTTTTGCTGGCCTTTTACTTATTTCTTTATATTGTTTTATTCTCTCCATTAAAAGTTCTTTTTGTTTTAAAGTGTTCGCTAAACTCTCACTGATGCCAGGAACTTGTAAGCAAAAATAATTTAAATAACATTAACCAAAATCACCTATAAAACTAATAAAAAAATTGCCTGTTTAAAAAAATCAAAACGAAAAATCAATCCAACAGGGTTCATAACAATAATTTTACCATCGTTGATAATTATCCTGATAATTTATCATGATAAATATATGCTGATAATTATCTTTGATAAATTTAATCTGTTCACACAATACAATGTTCTTATGGCTCTTTGCTTCATTGATTATGCCAAAGCCTTTGACTGCATTAATTCGAAAAAGATGTTTCAAGTCATGAAAGAGATGGGCATACCTGATCATCTAACCTTTCTCGTCCAGAATCTTTACCTAGAAGGTCACTCAAAGGTTCTTATTGATAACACCGAATCGCAGCCATTTAGGACAGAACGTGGAGTAAGGCAGGGCTGTATACTTTCACCACAACTGTTTAACCTAATTGGAGAACACATAATGCGTAGAGTTCTGGAGAACTGGAAGGGAGGTATCCCTGTGGGCGGACATCTCATAAACAACCTACGATTTGCAGATGACACCACCATTATAGGCGCCAACGAAAGAGAACTTGCTGAGCTTCTGCAAAGAATAAAAATCGTAAGCGCAGAATACGGATTTCGGATAAACCGTAGCAAGACCAAGCTGATGTTTGTCGACCGAGCTAACATACTCCCAAGGACTTACGAACTACAAGACCTCGATTCGGTGGATCAGTTTGTGTATCTCAGTTCAATGATCACCAGTGATAGGGATTGTGAACGAGAGGTCATTCGTAGAGCACAGATGTCAAAAGCAGCAGTAAAACGGTTAGAGAAGATATGGAAGAACAAAGGAATCAGCAAGATTGTAAAAATAAACCTTATGCGCACCCTTGTCTTCTCTATCTTACTCTATGCTTCCAAGATACCTTCCTGGATACTGAAGTCTCGTGTACGGAATAGGATAGATGTGTTCGAGATTTGGTGTTGGCGCAAAATGTAGGGAATTCCATGAACAGCACATCGCACTAACATGTCTATCCTAAAAAAACTCAAGATCCGAACTCGTCCCTCTACCTCCTCTACCTCCTCTACGTCCTCAAGTACTTTGGTCACATGGTACGGCGCGAGCCAGATAATTTGGAGAAGCTGATTGTAGTCCGCCACATGGAAGGAATGAGAAGTAGAGGGAGATCACCGACCCGATGGACCAATACTATTAAACAGGCATGTAAAACCACCGTTCACGCGTCCATACAATTTTCCCAAGAGATGTAGGCTGAAAAGGGGGGGGGTGTCAATTGTAGCCAGAAAAGATAGGCCAATTGTAGCCCCGGAAAATTGTAAGTGGTCTAAAGACAAGGGGTGGTAAAAACAAGTGGGGTGTTGTGTTTGCCTACAATATATATATAGATAAACTAAAGATAAATAGAACACAAACCCACCAAATAAATGTACCCGTCAGTAGGCGAACCTTGCTCGGATGTTAATGAGCTGATGATCCCCTAAATAAATACAAGAAAGAAAAGAACCAAACCAAGAATACGGGCGCCAAGGAGACCATCCACCTGCCTCACAGTACGGATAACAAAGCCGGATAAAACATTGAACTATTAATCTCAAAGCGGGCTTTATACTTCAGTGTTGTATGAAAATCTAAGTAGTAAATGTGCTAAGCATAATAAACTAAACATGATATTTTGCTGAGGAGAGAAATGAAATATTATATGTACCAAAGGATCTTTTATTCCTTCAAAACAAACAAAGACTTGGCATCAAGTTGTTATGAGACGCACAAAAGGAAAAGTTACCAAATACAGACAAATCCTGTAGAATTAAATATACTAAGTTACAAATATTCTAAACATTCTAAATTAAATTGTTTGTAAAAGTTGTATTGTATGGTAGAAAAATATCACAAACTTGTACCTGTATAAAAGTACTTATACACAAAAGGGCACGTCCTCTCAATGTGATCCCCATCCCAACAGTGGACCGCAACGCTGCTTCATCACTGCGATGGTATTCTCCAAGGTAAGGGTCTCCTCATCTTGAGTTCGCAGTCCAGGCTCCAAAGAAAAGTGGGTAGGAATGTATACTCCGCCCTCAATAAGGAAAGGTGATATTCATTGACATCAAAAGGTCAAGAACTCCATTAGGAAACTCACTCGCGGAAAGCGTAGTAAGGAATCAAAAAAATTATGGAATTATTACAGTGGAACATTAAACAAAAACATCACTAATGTGATGACTAAACCACGGGTTCAGCGAAACGCCGCGGGAAGTGAAAAGAAAAGGATATACATAATCCTTGTTCAACTAAGTAGTTAATAGGTTATGGGAAGATTTTAAAATGGTAGTTGAAAAAAACCGTAGTTGAAATAAATCCATAGTTGAAATAAATCCGTAGTTGGAAGCTGTAACAAGGGATACCTACACGTTATCCTCATGTAATGCATTGCAAAATGCTTTGCTTTATGAATTCCGAATAAGAAATATCAATGATTAACTAAACACTCACCGCAAATGCGCCTTCCATTACGTTATGTAATCAAGTCAACAACGCGGTCTTCGGAAAGATGCCGGTTTTACGTATTATAAAGAAAAAAATACGTCGCCCCCCATCGTGGACACGACGCGGAAGTCGTTTTTATAAGTAATTAAGTACTTCCGAACGAATTTACAAAGAAAAACCCCAAAAACAAATTATTCGCCGAAAAGACATATTAATAGGCCGGCTTTCAATCAGAAAAAGATCGAGGAGCGTCGGTATCATAGATACGTAAAGTCTATGCAAGATTGCATAGAGTAATTAGTTTTTTAAGTATGGCAATGTCTATGATAAGTTCTACCAAACGTAATTTAATAAGTTTCGTAAAATAAATAAACAATGAAGTCTTATAAATAGTTTTATTTCCAAAAACACCACTATCAAATTTCTATTTGTATTCAAATTAATAAAATCAAATTAAAACAAGTTATGTGATTTCATTAAACTCCCGTCACATCACGACACGTCGCGTAACTAGTTAAGCTATGTTAAATTTTGAAATTATTTATCTATGGCAAACATGTCAAATGTGTGAAGGTTTAAACAATCTGTGGTAATATGTCAAAATATGAAGAGTTAAATGAATTTCTACTACAAAACAATAACTTTGGCTACATGTGACGAGCGATATATAAATCGTACGTTACATTTCCCCCTTTTCTAGCAAAAAAAAAAAATTTTTTTTTTTTTTTTTTTTTTGAGTGTTGACAACCCTATGATATGGTATAAAGTGACAACCCTGATACTAAAGTTTCAAAGAAAATAAATTGATAACAAGTTGATGACAAGTCTACAATAAGTCTAAAAGAAGTTAATAACAAATCGATAATGAATCGATAATAAGTCGATAACAAATCGAGAATAAGTTGATAACAAGTGTCATCAAAAAATATACACTGGACTAGTATGCAACCGGTTATTGCAATAAGCACCCTCGCTTTGCAACAACAAACCAATCCAGGTATCTAAATTGGGTTGAAAATCCCAAAAAAAAATAAACTCCCACTCCACATCAAAATACTAAACTCCCACTCTACATCAAAATACTAAACTAACATAGGATCCAGTATGCAACCGGTTAATGTAATAGCACCCTCGCCTTACACTAACGAACTGTAACCCTACAAAACTCCTACTTCATCTCAAAACAAACTCCTACTCTATCTCCAAAATAAACTCCTACTGCTACAAAACAAAATATAGGACTTAGTATGCACCTGGTTAATGTAACAGCACCCTCGCTCTACATTAACAAACCAAGAACCTATAAGAATAAATTTCTAAAGTTGTGTCATATAAATACACCTAAAACAAACAAAAGAAAACGCTATGTTTGGTATGCAACCGGTCAATACAGTGAGCATTCGCTATGTAATGACAAACCCAACAAAGCAACCCTGCACATGTACATGTCAAATGAACATGGCATGCCAGGAAAATTATCCACGAAAGTGAATAAAAAAAAAACGAAGTGATTAATTAGCACTTCTAAAAAAGTCACCCACAAGATATAAATTATCTATAGGGAAAAGAAAGTGTGGTGTTTCACACACAACAAAAGGTCACCCATAAGATGTAAATTATCTTTTGGGAAAAGAGGTTTTGTTGTACAACTCAAAATGTCATGTCCAGGTCCTAGGAATTCTAGTACTTAAAGTATGACATAAAAACTAAATAAATGCTAAGCTTAAACAAAATACTTCTAAGTAGAAGCTAACTAATAATGTACAACAAAACATAACAAAACCTAGAAATAGGTAAATAAATCCACCTCAAGACAAAAAAAAATACTAATAAATTATATAAATTAGTGAGGGGATAAAAAAAAATTGGGGCTAAATAACAAATATGAGTCCTTATAACATTGTGGGCACTAACTTCTTTTCTTTATATAAATTTAGAGTTCTAAAATGAGTAGAGTATGGTAAGTATAGTTTCCAAGTACATTTACTAACCTAGGTCTCCTAGCATACATCACCTTCCTAGTGTAGCACCACTCATACATCACGCAATATTCCTCCACATACATAGTTGCCTTTACCTTTGCCAGCAAATAGAAACAAGTTGGTAAGTATAATTTTGAGTATCCAAATAACAAAATAAATATTAGATTTTAACTATATCTTTTACATGATATCTACCTCTACTACTCTTATCAAAATCTTTTAATAAATAAACGTTATCAGAAATTTTATCTATAATTTTACTTTTAATAAATTTAGGTGCTAACTTAGATGAAAAGAAGTAAGATGCATTAGATTGCACGAAGTTACGTCTCCATACAGTATCTCCAACATTATAAGAAATGCTTTTTCTTCTGGCATTATAATAAATAGAATTCTTCCTATAACCTTTAACTAAATTTTCCACTGTTTTCCTAAAAATATCTTCCAAAGTTGAAAGTAAAGAAGAATAGTCTGAACGACTACTAATAACCAATTCTGAAGGATCAGAAATTGAAGAAAATTTATATAAGGAGCCATCTAAAATAATTTCCCTTCCAAACATAAGAAAATTTGGTGTATAACCTGTAACTAAATTTATAGTGCTGTTAATAGCAGCTTGGACGTGGGGTAAGTACCTAGACCAAGTCCGATGGTCAGCTTCAACATAACATGAAATACAAGTCTCTATAGTTTTGTTGAATCTTTCTACTGGGTTATTCTGAGGAGTATATAAGGTATTATAAAATATTTTAGGTATATTATAGGTCTTAATGAAATCTTTAAATGGTTTTGAAGTGAACTGTGTACCATTATCACATATTACAATTTTTGGACAACCAAATTTTAAAATAATTTCTTTTTGCAATATTTTTATGATAGACTGTGTAGTTGCGTTAAAGAGAGGAAAAATCCAACAGTATTTTGTGAAAACATCTACTATTGACAATATATATTTATAACCTGAATAAGATTTTGGTAATGGGCCAATTATATCCATGGACAACATCGAGTAAGAAATTCCATTGGACATGTTTTACCATTAAAAGTTAAGTTAAGTTTGGAAAAGTCAAAATGTTTTCTCAAATAATAGTTAGCAACAGGTAAAGTTGAATCTAAGGCAGTTGAATTGTTATTCGAAACTAGTTTTGATTGTGGTGTTGTTGTCACATTATCTAATGTTATCATATTATCATCCGAGCAGAACACATCCTGATTCTGAGTCTGAGCATGCACTTGAAAAGACACATTAGGTGCAGGTTCTTGTTCGTGACTGGTTGTAGGCATATTTATAGTTTCCTTGTCAGACTTAGAAACAGAGGCTGTACCCTCCATCTTAACCAATGTTAATAACTATGTGAATGTGAACAAGATTATTCACCAACAGTGACAAAACTTCAAACTAAATTATTACAATAACAAGTATTTAATTTAATTCTATATAACTGTATGTTAATATTTCTATACTAAATTATGTACTTTAATAACCAACAACTTCAAAATGAAAGTAGAATAACTTTCAGTAGTACTATTATAATATTTTCAAACTCCAACAAGGTTAATATTTAATGTTAATTAATGATGTTATCAAACTAAATTTATTATTACTCTCTAACTTTATTTCAAATATTACCAACTCAAATAGCAAATATAGTTAACTTTGAATTCCTCAAATAACACTAGATTCACAGCTTTAGTGAAAACAAGTAAGTACTCTTCTATGTTGAACCAAAATAAGTAGGTATACACCAATACTAATTGTTCAATAAACAAAATAGGAAGGAAATTATACAAAAATACCATACAACTTTTACTTAAAACAAATCATTTGCCAAGCAAAACTAAGTCTCAACAATATATCATGTATAACAAAATAACAACACTGAATATGTATGTTACCAAAATTGACACAAGTATAAATTACTCATGTATAAATCTAAATAAATCTGAACTAACAAGTCTGTCCGAACTGAACAAATCAAGTCGGTCTAAAAAATCAGTCCTGTCTAAAAAATCAGTCCCTGTTCGGGCGCCATTGTAGGCTGAAAAGGGGGGGGGTGTCAATTGTAGCCAGAAAAGATAGGCCAATTGTAGCCCCGGAAAATTGTAAGTGGTCTAAAGACAAGGGGTGGTAAAAACAAGTGGGGTGTTGTGTTTGCCTACAATATATATATAGATAAACTAAAGATAAATAGAACACAAACCCACCAAATAAATGTACCCGTCAGTAGGCGAACCTTGCTCGGATGTTAATGAGCTGATGATCCCCTAAATAAATACAAGAAAGAAAAGAACCAAACCAAGAATACGGGCGCCAAGGAGACCATCCACCTGCCTCACAGTACGGATAACAAAGCCGGATAAAACATTGAACTATTAATCTCAAAGCGGGCTTTATACTTCAGTGTTGTATGAAAATCTAAGTAGTAAATGTGCTAAGCATAATAAACTAAACATGATATTTTGCTGAGGAGAGAAATGAAATATTATATGTACCAAAGGATCTTTTATTCCTTCAAAACAAACAAAGACTTGGCATCAAGTTGTTATGAGACGCACAAAAGGAAAAGTTACCAAATACAGACAAATCCTGTAGAATTAAATATACTAAGTTACAAATATTCTAAACATTCTAAATTAAATTGTTTGTAAAAGTTGTATTGTATGGTAGAAAAATATCACAAACTTGTACCTGTATAAAAGTACTTATACACAAAAGGGCACGTCCTCTCAATGTGATCCCCATCCCAACAGTGGACCGCAACGCTGCTTCATCACTGCGATGGTATTCTCCAAGGTAAGGGTCTCCTCATCTTGAGTTCGCAGTCCAGGCTCCAAAGAAAAGTGGGTAGGAATGTATACTCCGCCCTCAATAAGGAAAGGTGATATTCATTGACATCAAAAGGTCAAGAACTCCATTAGGAAACTCACTCGCGGAAAGCGTAGTAAGGAATCAAAAAAATTATGGAATTATTACAGTGGAACATTAAACAAAAACATCACTAATGTGATGACTAAACCACGGGTTCAGCGAAACGCCGCGGGAAGTGAAAAGAAAAGGATATACATAATCCTTGTTCAACTAAGTAGTTAATAGGTTATGGGAAGATTTTAAAATGGTAGTTGAAAAAAACCGTAGTTGAAATAAATCCATAGTTGAAATAAATCCGTAGTTGGAAGCTGTAACAAGGGATACCTACACGTTATCCTCATGTAATGCATTGCAAAATGCTTTGCTTTATGAATTCCGAATAAGAAATATCAATGATTAACTAAACACTCACCGCAAATGCGCCTTCCATTACGTTATGTAATCAAGTCAACAACGCGGTCTTCGGAAAGATGCCGGTTTTACGTATTATAAAGAAAAAAATACGTCGCCCCCCATCGTGGACACGACGCGGAAGTCGTTTTTATAAGTAATTAAGTACTTCCGAACGAATTTACAAAGAAAAACCCCAAAAACAAATTATTCGCCGAAAAGACATATTAATAGGCCGGCTTTCAATCAGAAAAAGATCGAGGAGCGTCGGTATCATAGATACGTAAAGTCTATGCAAGATTGCATAGAGTAATTAGTTTTTTAAGTATGGCAATGTCTATGATAAGTTCTACCAAACGTAATTTAATAAGTTTCGTAAAATAAATAAACAATGAAGTCTTATAAATAGTTTTATTTCCAAAAACACCACTATCAAATTTCTATTTGTATTCAAATTAATAAAATCAAATTAAAACAAGTTATGTGATTTCATTAAACTCCCGTCACATCACGACACGTCGCGTAACTAGTTAAGCTATGTTAAATTTTGAAATTATTTATCTATGGCAAACATGTCAAATGTGTGAAGGTTTAAACAATCTGTGGTAATATGTCAAAATATGAAGAGTTAAATGAATTTCTACTACAAAACAATAACTTTGGCTACATGTGACGAGCGATATATAAATCGTACGTTACAGAGACAAACCTGGAAGATCCTAGTTGGAACTTATGATGAAGAAGATGACGTACATATTAAATCAACCTTTACATTATATGGGTAGCATTTAATTTATAATTAAATTAATAACACAAACATTCTGTGTATTAAACTAAGGATTGAAAAGTTTATTATATGTATGTTTTAATATATTATGTTTATTATAATTATCATGATAATTATTCAATGATTATCAAGAGGCATATTTATCTTCATAATTTTCAAACCCTACAATCCAAGGATATCTTTTGGGCAATCTCATTTAGGAGGTATTTATAAAAACAAAAAACCAATATAAAGACTTACTATTTAAGGCGTCTTGGACAGATAAAGTAGATTTCTCAGTTGCGATAGAGTAGCCAGTTCGTTCACTAGCAGTGGTCGCCATTTCTGAAGCTGTATCTCCAAAATCATCCTCTGAAAAATATGAATAAATTTATAGTAAAAAAACTTTTTATTAAATTTATCAATGAATAACATAATTATTCCAGTGAAAAAACTTTTTATAATTAATTTCTTTACCAATCATTTTGTAAACATTTAGTTTATGATAGTTAGGTCTACTAACTACAACTACATTTGCTACTTGTATGTCATATTTCTAATGACTATTTTGTTTGTTAACTAACAGTGAACTAACCAAATGGCTTTCCCAGCAGCTCAGCGGCTGCTTTTCGGTGCTCTTTGATTCGCTTGGATACAAGGGCAGCATTTTCCAGGCACTTTTGGGCTCTTTCAGAGGTTGATGTATGGTGCTGCAAAAATATGCATATTTTATTGTAGTAAAATTATAAATCATTCAATCCTTATCTATATAGAAATAAGTCAGATAATAATATATTATAACAGCTTCATTCTTTGATATACAAATAAACAAAATTGCTTGTACAAAGTTAATCCCATACTGCTATGGTATGGACTACTATATTTTGTACTACATAAAAAGTTCAATCTTTTGTATTTGGATTAGATTGTTTACTTATTTTGGGTGTAAAAGTCATTTAGGTGGATAATTGTAGGCTTAACATTCTAAGGAACATGTAACTCATACGCAGTATCATATTATGCATTCATTCAACCGCACACTAGTGTTGAAGACATTAGATTTAAGTCAATAACTTGTAATGATAAATATAAGGTAATGTAACTTAATTTTAGATCAAGTAACAGACAAGAATAGAAACAAGAGTTAATCTAATCACTGTACAGTTACATGATTAGAATATTATACACCTTCACACATGGTAAGGATTGTTATGAAAACATAATGTGATTAACTTGAGACTCTAGTTAAGCAGGCTTAATAAGTGTTAAGTTTAGTTATTTCTTATGATTCCTCATTATTTCTAAAGGGTTGTTGGGTTGTTTGCATTACATGAATTCATGATTGTAATAAAAATGATAGAAACATCAAATACTTTAAACAGTGACGTCGTCTAAAAGAACAAGATGGACGTAGTTATTGTCGTAGTGACCTTAACTTGGTTCACAATATTCATAAACATGTTCACTGCGCATAAATTCCTAGATTGCAAATGCAAAAATGATTATTAATTAATTGTGAACTGATTCTTACCTTAGTATTTTTAATACTGCCACTAACATGAGACACTTCCCCTGGCGACTCCGCTATATCAATGATGTCGACATCCACCTGATCCTTTTCAGGGTGGCTGTCGATAGTTGGGTTTTCAGACATGACTTATTAACTTCTGACAACATTAATACAATAACAGTACACAAGGCACAATAATTACAGATAAAGTTGTGGATGGAAAACGGAGAGAAGGACTAAATATCGACGACCTCACAAACAAAATATTTTGCCACTACTTGGCACTTACATTTACTTGACTGATTTAATTTATCTGCCATTTTTTATCCACGTCAGTCACTAGCGTGGCACAGATAAAAATATCAAAGATAATAAATGTGTAAGAAACTTAAGTAAGAAATAAGAAAATTACAGTTGAGAAACATTTATAGTCAAGTTCTCAATTTTCAAATTTG
This sequence comes from Thymelicus acteon, assembly GCA_951805285.1. Classification (NCBI taxonomy): domain Eukaryota; kingdom Metazoa; phylum Arthropoda; class Insecta; order Lepidoptera; family Hesperiidae; genus Thymelicus; species Thymelicus acteon. The sequence continues at coordinate 7,429,066 of OX638219.1, read as the reverse complement.
TTGTATCATATTTTTTTCTAACATGGATAGAAACAATGAAAAAAATGGACATTTGACAGTTCGTAACTTTCCTTTCCTTCACTCTCTAGCTTCACCACAGACTCGGAGTATTACAGCGTTTCCACATTATCCGATCCGATATCGTTATCGGAAACTGGTAGTCGATATCCTACACCCGATAATATAATGTGATCACTTTTACAAATTTCCGATGAAATTGTTTAGTTTTAACCATTTTCTATTTGTGCGGGCAGGGTTATGGACTTATGGCAGACTATAATAGAAAACTTTATAAATTGCTGTGTAATAATATTTGAGACGTAAAAAAAGATCTGTCCACATACTGTACTGAATACATAACAATAACCCATTGTGCAAGCTAGATATTACTATTCAGAGGGAGCATTAAATCAAACAAGGGTCGATGCGCGGCGTCGGGCTTTGCGCAAACATAGACAATGTAGATACACTTATAGCACACATACAAATAATATCATCCAATAGCTCACGGGCGTCCGTTCGATGGTGCCACCAAAACGTTCATAGGCAGGAATATGTTTCATAAATTTTACTTGCTCCGATATCGTATCGGCGACCGATCCCGTTGTCGGATCGGATAATGTGGAAACGTCCTTACTCTGAGACCACAGACAGAGTACATTTGAAAGCTTGCTATGATAAATCACTTGACAATCTTGACATTGACATTTTGGGATTATTTTTTATATGAATTCATAGATTAATAGATTCATCATTCAATATTCTTCGTGTTCTGTTCTTTGCACATTCTGCTTTCAGTTTCAGGATAATAGTAAATTCATTCATTGGAATTTACCTATTATATTAAATCATAATAGTTACAAGTATATTTAAATGGCATCTTCTCGTATTCAGGTACTATGGACGTTTTAATACTAAGATTTTAAATTGCATCATTGTCCCATTGTTGACGACATTGACTGCTCAACATATTATTGACCTTTATGTTTGATATTCGTTTCTGTTTATAAATTCAGGCTACAGCTCGGCAGTTATCGAAGACATATAAGAAGCGAAGTAGATTTGACATCGGAATAGCTACAGAACTTCCTCCTGCGTACAAAAAATTTTGGCGTGAATGGAAGGTGTTAAAGCCAGCTGCAGTCCATTACATCCCCCAGGAGAGTAAATGGAGGCGTGATGACCTCACTGGCGAAACGTTACCAGTGCAAAATATTCCAATCCCTCTTAAGCACCCAGCTGAAATCCACGAGGGAATATGGGGTGGAGAAGCCGTCATTAAAGGTTTGTTGGCCCAATATTTGTGACATTTATGGAAATAGCCGATAATCTACCTGATGGTTAGTGGTTATGATATGTTGCCGGCCAAGAAAGAGAGAAGGAAGAAAGAACTGACTTCCAAGTCTCACCCGGAAGACGATGAGTGATTTGGCGGCTGACTCCAGCAAAAGGGTGGTACTAGCCAGGCTGGCATTTATATTTTGTTTACCTTACTAACATTGACAACCCTGTAGCATAGTTGCTAGCGAACCTGCCTGTGAAGCGAGGGGTCCTGGGTTTGATTCCCGGCCCGGGCAGATATTTATGTGACAGATAAATAATTGTACTCAGGTCATGGGTGTTATTGTGATGTGTTATATGTGTCATCCATGACACCCTCGACAGGTAAAAACCTACTGTGGGGGTATGAGTGTGTGTTTATTTATTGCATTTTTTGTATCTCATCCAGATATTCTTTGGCACATGTCAATTATATTTATTATTTACTTATTGATTCTCTCTGCTGAGCGTGTAATCTGTTTCATGTGTTCTTAATGGAGAATAAAATACAATGATGATATTTTACATTTTAGGTTTCCAAAAACGTGATGAAAGACGTCGCCGAGTGCCCCATTACTGGGTACCTGTGCTGAAGCGTACTGTAGTCAAGTCTGAAGTATTGAACACTCACCTATCTGTCACAGTGACTGACCGAACTATAAAACTCATTAATGACCACTATGGGTTTGACCATTACCTCCTAAAGACCCCTGCTTGTGATCTAGTCTCAGTGTTAGCCTTGAAATTGAAGAAACAAATTCTTTCTGAACTAATGAATGGTTGTCCCCGATATGCTCATGATGCTAAGAAGCAGAGAGAGATTTATGAAGAGTATAAAACTTATTTGTCATCGGTAAGCACATTTATGACTTTATATTAGCTTTATTAAAGTCTGCATAAGCTTAGACATTATGTACCTAATAGAAAACTTAGTTTAAAATTGATTTGCAGAATAATTTAATCTCTAGACAAACACTAATGAAACAAATACTACATGTACGTATTTGTAGTATTTATTATTGTGTATAAGTATTAACTGATAAATGTGATGTTGACTGTTGGGAAAAATGTAACGAATGGTTAACAAACATGTTATAAACAACAATTGTTTGTTTCAACAGTACTATATTTATGACATGTGTTTATTATAGTCCTGATGAAATAAATAGGCACATAGCCAGAACATAGCTGGGTGAATATACATATAATGAATATGTGAAAACCTTAATGACAATGTAATAATAATAAATTAACACTAAATGCAATGCAGCAGATATTTTTTTTTTGTAATACATAATATCTCCAATATATTTTTCGTAACTTTTTGTGATTTCCATTCAACAAAGAATTTATTCATTTATATACTTACTATTTCTCTTGAGAAATGCTTTTCTTTCTCCAATTGCAGACACATTTTGCTTCCAAATAAAATAAATGTGTTTAATACTGTTGCTTAACTGTTGTTTTTAAACGGTTATTATTTTATATAGAATGTAGAATACATAATATTATCATAATTAAAAAAAAATGGTTGTCTGTAAAGTCAGTATATGGACAGAGATTTAACATGACAACGTCTGTTCGTGGTATAAGTTTTTGGAACATCATATGTGATCTTGTATTCTGCCGCTTTCTCTGATTCTGACGCAAGGCGCGCGCCGGTCGAGCGAGCCTCTCTCTTTAATGCTGCGCGCGCATGGTAACGTTCCGGCAAATCTTACTTGGTCGTTAAACAGTTTTCGTGAATGACACCCGAGTCAACCAATTTATCAACGTCACATTATCATCATTTATCACGTCAAAAAAAAACATTGTTGTGGATGAAAATATCCTTTTTGTCATTTATATCAATTCTTTGAGTAATTTTACTATGTAATTGATTATTGTTGCAGTACACCCCAGAGGAAATAGAGTGGTATGGCCTGACATGGTTTGAAGCTTTGAGTAAAGCAGCCAAGATCAAGGAAGCAGCTAACAAACCAGTTCCTCTTAAAAAAGTATATAGAAAAAACCTGATAGAGAAATTAAAGGATGCTGGTATCAATGAGGCCAAGGGCTCATCTGATGACATTTCGTATGTATATTTTCCAACCTATTGTAATAAATATTATTCTGTGTAACTTTGTATCTCTTTTTAAGAATAATGCACACATTTATGTCTGGAGATTTGGTATACGTAAAGTTTGCATAGAGAAGTGCAGAAATTTTACATGTAATATGCATTGCATATACATATTTATGCATTTGATTTTATTGTGGTCAAATTTCAAACACAGTGGCTCTTTAGTACTAGTTTATAGTAATAGAAAGATGTATTATTAACTTTTATTTAACAAGAAAATTATTTTTCAGGTCAACAACATCATGGTTGTCCAAAATGAACCCTTTTGGGAAAAAGGATGAAGCATAGAAAACTATTTAGAAATGTAATTAATCAAAATTGTTGTTATAGAGAATGTGTAATATTTAAAATAAATAGGTCTTGTTAGTGAGTGTGCTGTTTCTTTGTTTTGATTGCTAGAAAAAAATTACACATGAGTTAGGAATTAAAACAAATAAAATTTGTATTGTGTTGAAATTAAAAAATAAATCAAAACACATGGTCGCAATTATAAAGTTTATTGATTTTGAAATTACAATAACAAAACTATTTTTGTATCACAAATATTTTATTGTATTTATAATTTTATAACAATCCAGTCAGAATATACATATGGCTTAAAATCACGAAGGTGGCGAATTCGGTTTGGAAGCTCGTAAAATAAAATATACGAATAAATAACAGTAAATAAGAATTCAGTACTATCGAGATCAATTAGATGTATTTATACCTAAAATTTATGATTTGAAAAATAAGTAATTTTAAATAGTTTAACAAGAAACATGTGTAAAAAGTCAGTTCGGGAACGCGTCCCAAACAAAAACTTCAAACTTTAACTTACGTTACCAAATAGTAAAATCATACTTTTTATATTCTTAATTTTCAATAGAGTTTGTTTGTTTCCTAAACAATTATTATTCTAAGCCAAAATATAGAAAATAAAATCATTTAAAACACGGCATTTGTCAAAAGTTTGTCCGAGAAATCAAACGTCATATCCGTGAACGCAGAATTAGGTAGTGAAAACTTTTATTCTTGAACACAACTTGCGGCGCTAGTGTGTTTTAGTGGCGAGCAATAATTTTGTGAGGTGGGCGTCATTTGTTTTTTGCTTAAATAAATAACAATTTAAGTGGTAAGTACTGTTATGTTCATGTATTTTTTACCGTACATTAATTATACGTCATCCCGGGAATGGGTGGAATAGTAAATAATATTAAAATAACAATTAGTTAATAAGTATTCTGTAAAAACTATCATTGTTTACTTCACAATAACCTAGAAATAATATGTCTAATATGACGATCATCGAAATTGTAGCCACGAAATTTCAAAAACGTCATTTCGGGAACAGTCATTAAGGGGACGTTCCCGGACATGATGACATGGTTCCAGATTGACGTAGTGGTTTCTGACATGACTTATTAATGGTGAATTAATATTTAATAAATATTGTTAAAATTAAAAGATCTTTTGTTTTCAGTAAAAATGGAACCAAACGAAGGTGAAAAAAACTAAAAAAAACTTAAAAACACAAAACTCAGCGAGAAAAGTATGAAAAAAGTGCGGAAATAAAAGTGTGAAAAAAGACCAGGCAAAAGCATACAGAACAATAAAAAAACAGCAAGATATAATAACAGAAATGAGACTTAATTGAATAAAAAAATAAGCAGAAAGGAAAAGACAGAAAACAAGAAGAAAAGTGATCAGATGACTCCCAAAAGTAAAGTGAATGACTTAATCAAAGATATACCAGTTCCAGTACCTCGTGAAGTACAAGTATTATCTTATTTTAAGTCTAATGTTGATATATTTGAGAAATGTTAATTATTTTGTTTTCTTGGGGCTATTTTTATTATTATTGATTATAATATTACAACAATTAATATTTCTAAACAAGATTATAGAAATTACAAAAGTTAATTTTCGCATTTATTACTCAAAAATACCTTTACCTGTAAGAAAATCACCATAGTCATTCGGGGACCTCTACTTTTATTTACCTTTATAATACTAATTTCAAATATTATTGAACATGTAAATATGCACATACAAACATAATAAAGTTATTATTATAGTAATATCTAATTTTACTTTTTAGGTCATCTATATTTTGTTATATTTTGAATTTTATGCTTGAAATTTGAAACTTAGTACTTTTAAATTTTCAATTTGATGATTTTTATAAATATCCATGTCTATTCACCAAATTTCTATTTGTATTTAAAAAAATACAGTAGAGTGTAATAGTAGCTATTAATAATAATAATATTTTATTGTTTTCTATAAACATTATATTTAAAAATAAATATTTAGTTACGTTCCCGAAATGAAGATTTTTGCTGTCGAGTTACCTTAAAATCGCTGTAATTTTAAAAATTGTAAAATTTAAGCGCGCCCCTTTCAAATATGTTAAGTTTAATAACAAACCAATCATTTATACTTCTTTAATTGGCTATTGCTTTTAACATTTTATGCTCAAATTGCAAACCTGAAATTCGCCACCTTCGTGATTTTGAGCCATATAATCTAATATAAAAAAATATTATTACACAAAGGTCTTCCATCAGGCAAGGAGGAACTATCACTTTATTGTAAAGTTTTATTGTAGTTTATAACATGTTTACGAATAGATAAAAATCATAAAAAATTGTATATAGGTAGTACATTTAACGGGAAGAGTTAGATCTTGTGTTCGAGCGTATTCTTCTGGCGTGTAAACAAATCAAATAATGAATAAACAAATAAAGATAAGATTTATGTCAGCTGACAAGAGCTATAAATAAAACACTAGGAACTATACTAAAAATATAACACAAGTAATAATCGAATCTAATACTATAAAGTACATTCAATATTATGTTTTCTATATACATAATAAACATTTCTATGCATTCTAAGCTAACATGGCATAGGTATAACTGATTTGGCGCGGTATACAAATAATATTGTTATTTTTTCGTAAATTGCGTCGTATTTTGATGCAAGTTCAACGATAAAATTGTAATTTTTATTTTTTTAATTATAATCATCAATCTGATTAACTTTTTAAAAATAAAAGATTGCCATCTCTGTTTAACCCTTTTTTTATTATTTCGTAATTATGATGATAATCACTGTGGCGAACGTGGCGAATCGTATTTTGAAACAAATAAATATAGTAATAATAAATATAAAAATAATAAATCAAATAAATATTTATTTAAAAAACAAATGTAAAACACAGCTGCAATTTACCATAAAAAAAGGAAAATGGATTAACAGGGGAGAGAAATAGGCGAAAGAATCGCGATTATATTAATAATGTCGTCTGTGATTGAGTAATTACTCTGTAGATGGATGGACACTGTGGATGATTAAATTCATTTTGAAGTTTTGACGGGTATTCCCGATAACATAGCGTATAGGGTAGGCATAATGATATAATTATCGTGATACGGTACGGTCTACGGATGTGGTTTAATGATAAAGTAGGGGTGGAGTAGAGATACATGCAATCTTTATTATTTAGTATTGGACCTAATGGCTAGTAAACACTCAAATAGAGAAGTTACAAACTGTATTTGGTTTTTGGAATTTGAATATCTAACATGAAAAATAATTGCATGCAATTCTGTCAAATTTTATATCAATGAATGATAATATCATAATACACTCTTGTGGATGTGTGGTGTGTTGTTGTCTCAACTGAACTCACGTGGATTGTGCATATTTTATCTGGCAAAAATTAGCACAGTATCAGTATCAGTATCAGTATCCTTAAATGTAATGTTAAGGACGCAACACAATCATATTACATACTGAAATTATATTAATTATTGAATATTAAAATTCCATCCTAAGCTTGCTATTTAGTTACGTCGTTAGCGAAAACACCTTAGGTGATTGTACACTCAAGGGGCGTGTCAGTAGGCCCGCACTCGGCGAGTAGCGACGCAACAGCTCGGGCCAGGTACGTCATAGTACCGTAGCTGCCGCTAGGGGCGCTGTCGTACAAGTGCTGGCAGACGCCCGCCGCCCCGCCGCATACCAGCGCCCCCCCGGCGCCCCCCGGCTTGCCGCAGCAGAGCGTGGCGTCACCGTTGCAGCGCATCTGAACGTTTATGTTTATAATACACATAATTTAAAAAATCACCGGTGACATCCAAGGCAAGCAAGCAAAAAGTAGCGAGATTTCATGTAAAAGCAAGTCAGATAGTTAGTCAGTTATGTATGGAAGCATCTATGAACAATTTGCATAAATAATAGTTGACTCCAAAGGCGTACAGTCAAGTTACCGGTTTGCTTTACTGACAGTTTTATCACTAGTGCATGTTATACCTTCCCGAGTTAACCCGATAGCCTTGTGGAGTTGTCTCCTTGGTGAAGGGGGGCCAGAAATTAGAAGATAGTCAACTGTGCAAATTATCTTATTGAGATTTAATGAGTACCGAGGCGGCTATGCGCGTCAGGGGCAAGGGGACAACTGGCGACATTCGATGCGCATATTGCGCTTGACTTGTCTCTTACAGTCTAATACATTTAATTTTATCCTCACCTGGTCTTCCAAAAATATCTGATTGGCTTTATGCACCAAGTGTTCCACTGTGATCATGGCCCCCAGGTGGGTAACGGCTTTGTACTCCACCACCAGAGTTAACACCATCAGCGCTTCTACCACAAGCTGTCTATACTCCGGCTGGGGGATCGAATTCAGCACGGTCTCTACAGCCAGGGCAAACTTCAGTTCACCCGAAGTCATTTCCTGGGTCAAATTAGGCTGCAGAACTTTCCCTTGGATGACCAGGCCTTGGCACTAAAAGTTATAAACATTGGTCAAGTATTTTGATCCTAATTTATTATTAGAACAAAAATATTTTTTTCACATTGAAATAGTTGATAAAAATCTGTGTGTATTTATATACACACGTAGAAGGTGAAACTTCTTTAATCAAAGTTGTTTTTCGACATTTATAGTTTTTACTTTATGAAATAAAAAATAAATGAAAACAAAAAAGGAAAATTTAATATCAATAAAAACATTAACTATAATCATATTAGTAACAAAAAATAAATTATTAAATTTTAGCTTTAGCCATACCCTCTCCAAGACGCCCCATACGCGTTGATAGAAATCCCTGGGGACCCGGTTGAGCGCGCCGTCCAGCCGCCGCCGCCGCAGCCACTGCCCCTGCCGGTCCGGCTCCACTACGGGCTCTGCCAATAAACATCGGCTCTTCACTACACGATGTGACAACCACTAGGGGCGTAGCTGCCACCGTATCAGCAATAACAATTATACGGGGCCCTCCAGTTTACAGGGGCCCCGTCTAGGAGCTCAATGGCACCCCCTCTAATGACAAATTGTCCTTTTATCGACATACTTCGCTACATTTAAAAACGAAGCGTCTCCCAAAAAAAGGTGGCCAACCGCTCTAAACATCTAACAAAATTGGACATCTTCGCTCTCGGTTGAATATCTTCGCCCTATCATTGGTCGAAGTCAGGGCCGCGCCGACCCCCCACAGCGCCTGTGTGCGAAACCTATGAAGCGCCTCTTTTTTTCACGAATCTTCATGTTTCAACTTATGTTTTCTTATTATTTGTTAATTTTGACCGAAACAAATGTTCTCCAGTTTTACATACTTAGTTTTAGAGCTAGATCTTATTATAAAAATCAATGCGCACCTTGCACACACTTTCAATAGTTTCAATTGACTGATTGTTCAATTGTTTTGGCACTCTCACTCTCGTTCCTTAAAGTCGGGGAATCCCCGTGACCCCACTTTACGTTACGTTCATAATTCATTCAAACAAACTCAGCTAAAACCCAAAGCGTAAAAAAAACCACACACGTGAATATTATCTTAGAAGACTTGTACAATAAGCATGTTTTGTTATTTACAAGGCATATGTTGCGCCTATTGCACCTACTTATCGATACTCCACTAAGTACAAAGAATATGTTGTTGTGTAACGCCACAACTCACGAGTCACTAACGGTTACTTTAATTACTCCTTAGTAAAGAATCACCATACAAATTCTATACTAAGGAGCGATTTAAGTAACTGTTAGTGACTCTTGAGTTGGGGCGTAAGTGTAACAAAAATAATTTCGATGGCGGCGCCTCTATTGTCTTGGCGCCTGTGTGCGCCGCACACTTCGCACACAGGGGCGGCTCGGCCCTGGTCGAAGTGATAATATATTCAAGCCCTATGCAGACGACGTATAAATGCGACAGAAGCCGACTCCATGCTAGGTAGTATGGTTTCGCGAAAGGATTATCATTAAAATTATTTTTAAGTCATTAATATTATTACTTACGTCGGCATTTAGTATAAAGCTGATATTGATTGAATAAAGCTAATTAGTTACTATAAACTAAATAAGATAACTTACGCTCGTCGATACTGGACTGTAGTGATGGTCCCTCGAGTATGATTTGCGATTTCTTATAATGCGTCGATTTGTTATGACTTATTATGGAGAAGTTACCGCGTCCAACTGAAAATAAAAATATATGTATTTTATAAGGGGAAATGGCTATGTATGTTTCTAGTGTTCTATGATTCTGATATTATGTTTGTGTTAATTAATTCTTTTATACATTTTAGAGCTAAGATAACCATTAAAGAAACGAATCTAAAATGGCGGCACTTATCATTCCCTCTCACTTGCACGTTATTCCTGTCTTTAGTCACATATTTCGGTACAGCACGCAAAAAATATAATCTGCTTATACGCTGTCTTGACGCACTCCGTTCTTTCTAAAATAAATTAAATTGTTATCTCTCCCAAAGGATTTCAACCAGTAACCCATATAATACATATTCTATTTTAATTACGTACTCAAACTAATTAGGCGTTACGTTATTCGAAAATACGGAATCCACGGTTTGCGATTCCGATTAGCACTTGGTCGGGTTTTTAAATGTCTTGCTAATATTTATTTTGAAATAACAAAGGTCTATTAAAAATATCACTTAACTAGCAACTCTGTTTTGCTGATGGTCCTACCTATTATTACAAGTACGAACCGCTTTTATTAGATTCATTTCTTTAATGGCGCGGGTAATACGATATTTTACTGATATCTTTTTTTATACTTATCTAATAAGGTTGATTTAGGTTCAATTAAAAGCAAGATGCGACGCGGCGCCGTAGGTTTTCTGTCGCCTTAGTGTGAGTTGACCCATAGCTACATAAGGTGCATTACGTTTTGAAATGTGATTGTTGATGTGTATTGTTAGAGTACAAAATGTGGTTTGTTCTCATTCAAGAATAAAGGCCATAAAAAACCGGGCAAGTGCGTGTCAGGCCGTAGTAAATCAGTAAGTTTATCAGTAACCGTAGTAAGTAGTAGTCAGTAGTAACATTCCAACATCACTAATTGCATTTACTAAAATGATAGGTGAATTAAGTCTACTTAAATCAATTCACCTGCGGCCAGTAGATTTAAATCACCTAGGTGCATAGGTGAATAAAGTACACTAAAAGTAGACTTAAGACACCTGGGTGAATTAACTCAGGTGAATAAAGTCGACGTCACCGTAAATTCATCATATAACCTATTTTTGAGAATTTTTTCACTTGTCCAACTCCAATCGTTTAGCAGGGTTTGGGAAACTTGACCCTAACCAAATTTAGCACTTTAAATTCCAAATTTATTCCAAAAATGATCTAAGACCCATAATATTTTTGGAAGACCTTTACAACGATACGGGTACGCGACGAATAAAAAATTCATCCCCACGTTACCTGTAGGGGAGGTACCCTGAAAAAAAATATTTTTCAATATTTTATTCCACGATTCTGCATTTTTAATAAATATTGATATCAATTTAAAATTACAGCTTTCTAGCACTAAGGGTCTCGGCGCTTTGCTTCAGACAGACGGACAGACGGACGGACGAACGGACATGACGAAATTATAAGGGTTCCGACTTTACTTCGGAACCCTAAAAAACGAATCTAAAAGGGGGCATTCAGATAAATGCTGTAGAAAGGGGATAACATACATAGGCTTCAACTCATTAATGGTCCACTACTGGGCACGGGTCTGTCCTCTTGAGGAGGCCAAGAGCATACGCCAACACGCTGCTCCAGTGCGGATTGGTGGATATAACATACATACAATACATAGACAGAACTTGTAACTGGTCCTACATGCTAATTAGTGACTAGCTTAAATAAGTAGTTAGCTGAAAGTTGCCCTTAAAAAGGTAACAAATAAATATGTATGGGAATGGAGTATAAATCAATATACGAGTATTATAATACAGAACATAACATACAGAAGTTAGCGAATGGTATGACGGGGCGTTATGATCATCATTGGAGGCAGCGACATAAACAGAAGCGGAGAAGGAGTAAAATAATACATAAAACTCGCCTTTATTCTTACTGATCTTATCCCTTATTACAAACAGAGAGTTTGTCTCTGAAAGGAAATATCATGTCACATCAACTGTGTAAACATATATTTACAACTATAAATAAAATAAATAAATAACGCTTCACACTCATAGCCCCACACTAGGATTCCACTATAATACAACACTTAAGTAATTTTTAATATTATTTTTAAAAACTTACCTGAAAAAACTTTAAGAGTTGTATAGATCGTAAGGTAATTATGCTAGAAGCAGGCAATACAACAAAGAAGTCTTTTGTTAACTCTTTTTAGCATCAATTATATATTATGTATCATGGACAACATTAACAAAAAGCTCCACAAACTTAATTGCCTCATCTCATCATTTATTACACGCAAATAACATAATATACACAAATCCTTAATGAATGAAAAGATAAAGTCAAAAAAATATAAGGAAATTGGAGTTGTAGAGCATTTTGATATTTAAAAAATATTTCCATTCATATATTAATGCTGATTATCTTCAAGTTAAAAGTAAATAAGCTTTTAATATAAGTGTGCTTTACCACCCTAATGCTATAATATGATATATGTTGCCACTTACTATAAGAAAACATACTCGAGCCTTAACTTACTATAAGTAAATAATGTGCAAAGACGAACAGAAACACTTACCACTGTTGATGGCAAACTCTTTCCCGCTCAGTATGTGGTACAACAAGTTCTTCATTTCGAATGGGGACAGGTTGAGTAAGTGTTCGGAGGCCTCCTCGCCGTCGCACGACAGAGTTCGAGATAGCTCAGTTGCCATTACCTAGACACGTGTTTTAAATTAATCTTACTTTGATGTCAGTTTATATTATCTTTTGAACCGACGAAAAACAGGAGGTGCTCTATATTTTTTTTAATGTACGATGACGCAGCAATCGGACCACCCTGTGCCGAACGAAAAAAAACTTAAGAGCGAAAAATAAAATAAACCATTTAGTATTATAATTTAAGATCCTAAATTAACAGTAAATAAATAATTTTGAGGCGGTGCCAAACATGAAAAATAAATGGTGAAATGATGTGCGCCGCGCTGCTGCTGCCGTGTGCATCACATGCCGCTGCCCTCATTTTACGCTTTATGCACTTACTTTTGCTTGTTTGTTTGGCGCCATCTCAAAATTATTTATTTTTGTTAATTTAGGATCTTAATATAATATTAAATAGTTTATTTTATTTTTTCCTTTTCAGTTTTCTTCGTTGGTTTATTTTTTTTTTGTTAAAAAGTAATTATATAATAAACAAAGTAAGCAACAACACTTATTTTCTATGAAATTTTTTTAAAAACATTTAAACTACAAATTCCTAACCGAGTCTAACTAGTTTGACTTCATAGAGAACTGATGACATTGCCACCAAGAGATAGACAGCACTTCTACTCCACCTATTGTAGGTTCATAGATAATAAAATAAACCAACTCCGTCCGTTATAGGTACCTGGATAATAAGTCCAACGCGCAGACGTAACATTTCTAGGAAGAGTTGTGGCTCCGTGCGGATGAACATGGCGAGGTACACCAGCAACTCCTGTGTCAGCATAGCGGTACTCTCGTCGTCGCCGTATGCCTGTGTGTATGTAATCAAATACAGTGTTGATATAATTATTATAATTTTAAATGAATTTACGCCCCAACTCAGAGTCACTAACAGTTACTTAATTGCTCCTTAGTCGCTAATCACCATACAAATTCTGTCCTAAGGAGCGATTTAAGTAAACGTTAGTGACTCTGAGTTGGGTCGTTAGTGTTCAAAGATAAATGACATAGAAAATGCCTTTTTTATGCAACGAAGATAGCAAGCGAGCTTGCAGTGCTACCATCTCCTGCCGCTTTCCGACCATGGACAAACCGGCAAATATCTGTGTCAAAACTCTTGAAAAGGATTGTAGGAGGGACTGTAGTCGGTGAGTAGGTACTGTATAGGTGTTAATAAGGATATCAATATTTTAGTTCAGTTAGTGAGAGAGCTGTGGAAGTTAGGTCGGCTAGTGTAGGTTAGTCCTATTGTAGATATCAGTAATCGTTAGTATTTCCCACTCAAAGTCGGTCACATGCTTTGCTACCCCTGAGGACAGATGGTCGCCTCTTGTATTTTGTGTAACTAGCCTTTCTTTGCAATAAATTTTTGTTTTAAAAAAACACGTTTGTGATTTAAACGCGAAACAGTAGGTAATAATAATATGTATTATTGTTAAGTTTCCAAAATCTTGAGGCTTTAAAATTACAGAAAAGTAAAAATAAAATTGAAGATTCGCCAAAAGGTTAACATCCAAAGCAATTAAACTTGAAAAAAAAAACTAAGATGTAACGTAATTATATTGGTCTGCACAATATAAACAAGCCGATGAATTTTTACCATTGGTGATAGAATAACTTGTATTTTTATTTTAGTTTTTAACGCTCAAATCTTAGGGCTTGCGCCGACTGGCGGCACGGCATACCTATACAGGCATATATTTTAGGCTTGCAACGAATAGTATATTCGGCAGTATACCGAATACCGAATATTCGGTGAGCCCCCAGACCGAATAGCCGAATATTAGGCAAAAGTATTCGGCCGGATTTTGGCGTCAAAATTTGTACAGACTATATACAAATATTTGTCGGCGCCAGGAAGTAATGTTTATTCAGAGCACCTTTTCTCTGATGCTGGGATGGTCTACAAGAAAAAAAAAGAAGTAAACTACTTCCTAAAAATGCAGAAAAAATAGTCTTTCTGCACCATAACCTTCCCCTTCTTGAAAATAATTCAAATGCATAGAAAAATTCATAACTTTTCTAATATAGAAGATGATTATGTTCCTGTTTTATGTACCAATGACTATTTAAATGATTATTAGAGAAATAAAAAGATGAATTCATGTATACGTAATGAATCGTTTTTTTTTTCATTTTACCAATTATCTCCATATAGCAAAATATATTACTTAAGTATTCGGTATTCGGCCGAATAATATTATACATATTCGGTATTCGGCCGAATATAATAAAAGCTGCCGAATAGGCCGAATACCGAATAGTAGCCGAATATTCGTTGCAAGTCTAATATATTTTATTCGACGAAAAGAAATAAGCTTAATTATTTCACGCTAAGGATTTAAAGAAAAAAAAACATTATAAAACTACAAAAATAAAATTATCTGTTTCTTGATGTGAGTTTTACCTTTTTAACTTCATTTCCATGTTTTTTGCGACGAAACGACTGCATGAAACAAGTAACTTTTTATAAAAATGTAAACGTTTAAATTAATTGTCTGAAAAAATATTATTTATTATTTTTCTAAACACGTATGACTATGTCTGTGACTACCAACATAGAGTTGTACGCCCCAACTCAACAGTCACTAACGATTACTTAAATCGCCCCTTAGTAAAGAATCACCAAAGAAATTCTGTACTAAGGAGCGATTTAAATAACTGTTAGTGATTCTGAGGTGGGGCGTTTGTGACATAAACGGGGCGTCGGAATCAACTTTTTTTAACCGACTTAAAAAAAAGGAAGAAGAGGTTGTCAATACGACTGTATTTTTTATGTGTGTTAGTTACTTCATAACTTTTTACTGGGTATACCGATTTTAATGATTCTTTTTATGCACGAAATCTAATGCATTGTCCCATTTCAATTTGAGCGAGATGTGACTAGAAGTTTTTGAGTTATCCCTAATTTAGAAGCCAGTAATATTTTAGAAGTATTATTTAAATTTCTCACCGTGTGTATAAGTTGTCGCAGCTCATTCTCCGGCAGCGGCGCGGTGATGGTATGCTCGTTGGCCGGCGGCATCCCCACCGTGATCTGCTTCTGTCGCACGAGCAGGTCCGTGACGGCCTTGGCGAGGTCCTCGACTCGCTTGCCCAGCATGCCGGCCGTGTGCCGCACCAGCCCCCACAGCTTCTGCGAGCACGCCTTCTCGTACAGCGCCTTCAGAAGCTCCTTCACTGTAACCGCTTTGCCGTTCTCTAGCATGCCTGGAATGTGCATTGAGTTTATTATATTGAAGACTAGCTGATTCGGCGAACTTCGTATCGCCTAAAAACTTCTTTTTTTTCTAAAATAAAAGTAGCCTAAGTTACTCCTTGTTACATCAGCTATCTGCCAGTGAAAGTCCCGTCAAAATCGGTCAATTCAGCCATTTCAGAGATTAGCCGGAACAAACAGACAGACAAAAATTGTGAAAAATGTTGTTTTGGCATATGTACCGTGTATACATCCAAATGTATTTAGTACAAAGCGGTTATTTTAATATTACAAACAGACACTCCAATTTTATTTATTTGTATAGATTATAAAGAGCTAAATTTTTTTATTCATATCTATTACACCAGCACCTGGGACTGACGTCATACCAACTCACCAGTGTTAAACTCCAGCCCGTGCGTGTCGACGAGGTACTGCAGGATGTCCCCCTGCTCGTCCAGGCTCTCGGTCTCGCGCAGCATGCTGATCAGCTCGTCCGTCTCCTGCTCGGCGTACACCAACGCCTGGGACTCCGACGTCGTGCGGTTCCGCGCTACGCCCGCCAAGTTCTTGTTCACTACGGCTGCCGACAAAATTATTGTTTACTAGCTGACCGGGCGAACTTCGTATCGCCTAACAAACTATTTTTTTTTTTCTAAAATAAAAGTAGCCTAATTTACTCCTTGTTCCATCAGCTATCTGCCAGTGAAAGTCCCGTTAAAATCGGTCCAGCCATTTCAGAGATTAGCCGGAACAGACAGACAGACAAAAATTGTAAAAAATATTGTTTTGGTATATGTACCGTGTATACATCCAAATGTACTAAGTAAAAAGCGGTTATTTTAATATTACAAACAGGCACTCCAATTTTATTTATTTGTATAGATGTATAGATTTATTTTAAGTGTTAATGGACATATTGTCAGCAAGTTTGTATGCAAACGAGACGAGAAGTTGACTTAGTTATTACGCATACGCACTAACCGGCTATTGTACGCGTGTGTAGATATAGAATAAAGGTTTGTATTCAAATATTGCAAAAATAAAAAACCACATCAAACCTTCATCTTTGGGTGGTGACGGCGTCTCTTCTTTGCTTATTTCGATAGTGGGCATCTCCGCTGGCGGGACTATCAGTCCTGTTGTCGATGTG
This sequence comes from Thymelicus acteon, assembly GCA_951805285.1. NCBI lineage: Eukaryota > Metazoa > Arthropoda > Insecta > Lepidoptera > Hesperiidae > Thymelicus > Thymelicus acteon. The sequence goes on along the minus strand of OX638219.1, from coordinate 7,412,133 downwards.
CCTCTGTGCGGGGGAAACAGTACACTTTATAAATATTATTTACTCAAACACTATTATTTTTCTTTACGTTTTATTTTTTTCTCATTTTTTTTACGTTTTAACACTTGACTACAATCCTACATGATGGTAAGTGGCGATGTAATCTTATAGTAAAGTGCGTATCGCTCAAGTTAATACTAACTTAGTAATTTATTATTGACTTGACGAAATATCTTTGTAAAGTAATTGAATGGGAACACCAAACACGAGCAAAAGTATTTAAATCTTTCGCGGTAAGAATAACAAACCACGAAGAAAAGTGCGTCAGTCAAGACGTCTGTACGTCTTACGATGAAAAGGTTTTCCCGGAACCAGCTTTACTTAGCTCTGATATGTTCAATGAACGACCTCAATGTTCTGATATTACGTACTTTGTGATAGTCTTAGAGCGGCTGGAGTCAGGCGACACGGCGCGGCCCATGAGAGGGTCCACCTCCAGCCAGGAGTTCTTTCTCTCCAGCAAGCCTGGCCCCACGTGCTCTCCTTCCATACCGAGCGTTTCAGCTGTTTAAATAATAAACAATATCAGTATTCTGATAGTAATACTATGTATTATTGTTATATCATTGATATTATTTCTGCCTGGCTACCCTCATGCTTCAGTCAGCTGCCAAACGACTCGTGTTCCGGTTGGGGGTTTAGGAGCCATTTCCTTCTTTCTTTTCTTTTTTGCTTGTCAACTCAATAATGATGCGTTTGATGTTATCATGTTACTGATTCCATGACCAACAGTGCTTACTTACCATCAGGTGGTCCGTCAGCTCGTTTGTCGACTAGGGGCATTAAAAAAAATACAATAAAATGTTTTTCATAGTTCAAAGAATAGGCTCATCTGCTCATAATGACGGCTATTTATAGATAAAAATCAATCTGTAGTGAGTTTAATATAAAGCATTAAGTGACGTACAATAAGTCAGTCTAAATAAAATCATCCTTCAAGCAACACGAACACGTCTTTGAATCCGAACCTATTTTCATACGTCACTACAATTTAAGCACTCACAGTCAACATTGATAGAGCGTGTCTTCTTGATGGCGCCGCGTACGGACATGCGGCGGCGCAGCGCGCGCGCGTTGCGGGCGCCCGCCGGCCGCGACAGCACGCTCAGCTTGTTGCTGAACGACTTCAGCAGGTGCTCCTCGAGGTAGCTCTGCACTTGGGGGTTTAGCTCTGGAACGGGCAGTACAGTGAATTAGTCGAAAATATCTATAAATCAAGGAGTAACTTAGGCTACTGTTATTTTAGAAAAAAATAGTTTGTTAGGCGATACGAAGTTCGCCGGGTCAGCTAGTTGTAAATATTATGTTACCTATCTCCAATAAGTTTAAAACTTCAAAATTACTTTTTTTTTTTTGGAATGATAGTGTAGGAAGCACAAATAAGGGATTTTCAAAATTTCATCCTCTAAGAGGCCGAAAAAAAGGAATGTCCGGCGACTAAATCGCGAGCAGCAGCTCTTATTACATAATACAGCAATTATATGACACTTAACGTATAATTTTACTTTACTGTTTATACTTAAAGTTCATATGCGAGTATTATATTAAACATCATGAATGTTATAGATATAATATGATGTTGGAGAATAAAAATATTAGATTATACTCACTATCGGGGTACCCATCTTCTTGACTACCAAGGAAACTTAAATTGGTGATTGCCGATGTGCTCAGAAATTCACCGAGATTCCCAAGAGTCACTCTCGTGCCATTGATATATCCAGACTTCAATTTTTTCATAGTAGTTATCATAGCCATGGGAATTTTTCCTTGATCTGAAATATCATAGTCGCATGTGAAACTAAACTAAGTTCATACATGATTTTAACAAAAACACTGGCAAAGCAGGGAGTTCCCACACTGTATGATCAAATACAAAATACATATTATAAATAAGCCATGAAAATTTTATTGACACCAATATTAAGCAAAAATTTATAATACAATATTATGACTGTATAACAAAACAATATATTAGAATTGGCATGAGGGGATCGCCACCCAGATAGGGATAGTAAAGGTCAAGGGAATATTTCACCAAGCTGTAATAATTAATGTTGGTGGAAGAGATTAATTATATTCAGTGATGGAGTATTTCGTACCCAGCGTAAGACTTTTTAATAGATATAGTAGGTAAATGTCCTATTATTACCTTACATAAGGTTATTATTACCTTACATTATTACAAGTTACAGTTACAAGGATATTATTACCTTACATTAAGAATAATGTAAGGTAATAATATCCTTGTAACTCTTCTGAGTTACAAGTGAAATTGCCATGACAGAAAAGAAATTGCATATTGTAAGATTTCTAAATGCCAGCTTCACTTCAAGATTCACTTTACAAGCGTATCTACTACTTTCGTTAATTTTTTTCCGACGCACGACGTATAGAATTATTATATCATTGCATCAATAAAACAGGTATTATGGGTAATCAGATAAAATACGTATTTTAAACAACACCAAAATACAACATAACTAAGTGCATTAATTTCCCTGTACTTACAGTACAATGGATTACTTAAGGTAGATACAGTGTGTTGATTTATACCATAGTCGTTAGTCTCGAGTCACTGGCGTACCTAGAAGCGTCAATATTTATGAGCCGGAAGAAAAACTAAAATTGTAAAAAATCTTCACCAAAATGGCACCGCAGACCAAATTCAAAATTACAATTTATCGATCTATAATTTAATATGTAATATAAAAAGGATAATTATTGTAATAACAACAAAAAAGCGCGTACACGCAAATTGTAAGGTCTGGTTCTCAATTTATAGCTTTTGATCCGTTACTGCGCTCGACTCGAGTGAAATGCGGACGTTGGAATGCTTAATGAAGATATAACTCAAAAACATTATTTATGCCTTGACGCTTCGCTTCGACTCTGTACCGACGAGAATTAACACTTAAATTTTAAAACACAAAGTTTTGATTTAAAAAATATCTGTCAAGTCGCAATCCTCAGTAATCCTCAGTAGTCCTTTAACTATTCTCTGTACATCCTGAAGGTTAACTGTTAGACAATGCTATTTAGCATTAAGTCCGCCAATTGTACCACTCTTTGGGGTTCAATAAAGTTTAAATAAATAAATAAATAAATAAATAAATAAATAAATCATAGATTCAGAATCTGAAGCCCTTACCAAACTTTCGTAACAATTAGCGGACTATAATCTAATCATACAGCCATAAAATCAACACATTGTATCCATGCTGAACATTTGACTTGGACATGTTAGTGTTTACCTAACAGGTACTGCGTGGCTAGTAACGTGATGGTGGGCCGGCCCAGCATCTGTTTCCAGCTCATGCCGAGGAACGCGACGTTAGCCGTGAACGTGCTCGCGAGCAGCGCCGGGTCGCGAGACATGTAGTATTCCTCGTAGTCGAAGTTCTATGACACATGCGGGGCAACATGAGTTAAGGACTTTTATGAGGCGGATTCGACAGCTCAACAATTCAAACATTTATTTATATGATATATATGTATTAAAACAGAAAAAATCATTAACATTTTTCTTTACTTAATTATACATCTCCAGTTACTAAAATATTCTGTGGTGTTGTATTTAAGCTAATCTCGTTTTCAATAGATATGTTTTATCTGCCTCATAAAAACTGTCAATTAAATACATTAGCCAATGAACGGGCATATTATCATAAGTTTAATAACGTTAGTAATTAGAAGAAAGACAAGCCATAATTACAATAATATTCAAAGTAATATCATAATCATACTCAAAAATACTCATGCATTTGCAAATAATAATAGTATTAGTAAAGTAGATACAGCAGTCTTGCTTGGTATTTACGGATGGAGAGGTTGTTTCAATCGTTTATATACAGAGGACAGAGGATAATTCAGCAAGTTGATTTAAACATTCAATATAATAATAGAAGAAAATAATACCTAAGTGCATTTTATTGAGAGCCAAGACAATAAGCGGCCTGCCGAGAAGATTTTGCCACGAGCACTTCAAGAAAGCAATCTCAGCTTTTAACACATCAACCATCAGTTCGTAATCAGAAGCGATGTAGAAACGTTTCATATCAGAATACTATTAAATAAAAAAATAAAGCTGTAAATATACTACCGAAGAATCAAATTGAAAAGAAATTCTAGACATGCATTATTAAATGCTAGAGATATATTAAAATGAGGTAAAACAACAAAATTATAAATAAACTATTTTGAAATATGACTCATCAAGTATTTTTATTACAATTTTACTATGAAATGTACTGTTTGATCTTAAAAGTAAATATTTTTATTACCTGAGGTGTGAATGCAAATATGCGATCATTTAAAGAGTACAACTTGCTGGTACTGAGAATACCAACATCACGCGACTTCCTACCCGAAAGCCCAAGTTTTTTATTTCTGCCTGTAAACAAAAACATGTAGTAAACATCTAAATGTCAAATATTTTTAATTCAGGTGTTTTAGTTTTTCTATCAGTAAAATAAAATATATTAATCATTTTGTAACTCATACTTAATGTACTCAAACTTATTAATTTACTCAAACTTACTTTAATAATTTGACACTTGTAAATAATAAATTTTCGTTGCGACTTTAAGACCTCTTATGTGTAAAAAATCAGCATTTAGAGGGAATCAATGAAAATCGATAAAGTTTTATTTAGCAAGCACATAGGTAATTTTGGATTTCGTGAATATATTACGATGGAAACGTCGTACACACATGAGAATTTTTGAATTCGATAGTGCTTCAAAATGCAGAATCATTTGACATCAAATAGTGATTCTGTCAAAAGTGGGACATAACACATAAGAGGTCTTAAAGTCGCAACGACGAAATGTATTATAATATTGTACCTAAATAAGTATAGAGATGACTTAAAACTCTGGCTGGCTGGACTTCAATGGGGGCCACTTCACTGATGGTCTGGACGTGAAGATCATATTCCAGCAACTTGTCCCTTATTTCATTGTCTTCAGCCAAGATAACTATTTGCACAACCACATCTGGTTTTTTCTCAGAACACAGCCTACGATTAAGAGGATCTAACTCTCCTACTGCCAGGAATCCCTGAAATACAAAGAAACGCAAGCATTGGTACTTAAAATAAAGTGATCACATCAGTAAATTCAATCAATAAAGGTAACGATGCATTCTATTATTGTTTCAGTTTCTCCATTTCGATAAGTACAGCAGGTATCTTTGAATTATTACATTTTTGACTTTACTTATACAGTGAAATGTTTCAGCTGATATTAAAGATTACCAAACATAACAGGGTTAACAAATTGGACAAATTAACCCACCTCTTGCAGCAATTTACCAAGAATATAAAGTGACTGAGCCCAAATAAAAGGACATCTTCCTAGTGGTATCCTTTCTTGACTTCCTGGATCAGCCTGTTCCTGATCTGCCTTATCAGCAGGAACAGAGTACAGTTCAGGAACCAATTTCATGCCATCTTCTTTCCTAATCATAATTTTTTCTAACCGCTGCATGTAGTCTGCCACATTAGTTTTGTCTCCTTGGAAGCAGTAATCAAGAATGAGATAGCAAAAGAATAATGGCCATTCACATTCAATGTTCTCAAACATCCTCAACTCCCAAGGTTCATAATAAAGTCTATTAGGATCTTCTCTTGGAGTTTTATGGCCATCTCTGAGAAACCTCTTGCATCCATATTTTCCTTGCAACTTTGTAACAATTGTGTCTCTTGTTTTAGCTATTAATTGTGGATCATCAACAGCGAATGCAGGGTAACTTATAATAGATAATAAACCTGAATCTAGCTCTTTGCTATTTGATTCCCTGGGTAGCATTGATTGCAATACTGCTTGGCACTTTTGTGCTTCATCGGCCAAGACATGGATAACACTGGATGGTCCGCCTCGAGCTCCAAACAGGTCTAATTCATTCATTGCTTCTAAAGCGGCTTTAGCCATGCCAATAGAGCTAGCATTCAATTCTGGAAGACCATGATTGGTCTTGTCACCTCTCTCCCAAATGCCATAATCGGGAGTGCAGTATGCAGATTCTATATAAAACACCAGGTTTTGTATGAATGCTACTTCATCTAAAGAAAAAACTATCTGGAGTCCAGAAGCAGTCATTTGAGCTAATATGAGGAGGTACAATGAAATAGCATCAATTTGAAGATGTCCCCATTCATTATCTTTTACAATGCTGCGACCAGTAATAGAAGAATATTTTGCATGCAGAGAGTCTAAAGGATGTTGAGTACTTTTGAACTTCTCAACCTTATCTTTTTGTTGCATCATAGCCATTAGCAACCCTGAAAACAAACAAGTTATGTATAGATAATCAAACATTATTCAGATAATCTTCGAATGAGAAACCTATCTCTAAATCTTTTTGTTTATATTATTGTTTTTATAATACAGATCAAATCAAGGAATTTATAAGAAGTTTTAACTAAGGTGTTACAGGACCTATTCTTTAAATTTTTAAAGTCTATAACCAATAATAAAGAGATTACAGATATCTCCGGTTACATGTTCAGAGACAGCCTGGAGAACACACTGAAGTGACAGTTTAATAGTTTTTTTTGGGTAATTGGTTTTTGTGTTATCTTTGCATGTCTACGATACACAGGGATGCACGTGAATACCTCTCATAAGCTTGACACAACTCTGCTCTAATTCATACGTCTTGGCACGATCCTCGTCTTGATCTGCTATTTTCTTAAATGCCATCGACAGCCCCCATACTGCCAATATGCAATATAAATTATCCCTGATCCAGGCATGATCATTTTGAGGGCTAGCTGGGAACAAGCCAGTTACGGGTTGTTGGTGGTCTAAAATTAATTTGTGCACTACTCTCTGATAGTAATCTAAACGGACACCGGAATTACTTCGGGTCCTCATCCTGGAAGTATTTTGCGCTCTTGTATACAATATAATCTATGGGACGATAGAAACTATTAATTTATTTTGCATTCACATTTTTTCTAAATCACGTAAAATATTGATATGATATGTCATTTGAAAGTCATGTTTGTCAAATCAATCAACTGATTTTGACAGATCCATTACCTCGTACCATAGATTTACAATACATGGCGAATCATTTTGCTCTATGGCCAAAAAAATAACGTTATGCGGACGAATAACTTAAATTATTCGTCCATATTTATTCGTACATGTATTCAATTTTTTTAAATTAAGAATGACTCGGATGATTAGCTTTTTTTAGTCTCCTTGAAAAAGTAACGTGACCGAAATCAATAAATAGGTTAGGTTAGTTATGTTCCTGTTTTTATTTACGGGAAAAAAGGGACCCCGCGAAGCGGGGTTCCGCGACATCTGTGACAAAGCCCTATTATCATGACGTTAATTGTATGGGTGAAGCCCCTCGCCCTGTAAAAATCACGTAACGATAATAATTTACGGACGACTTAAGTTATTTTATTCGTCCGCTTAGCGGACGATTAGCAACAGCCATACGAAGTGTCTATTCGTCCGCTAAACGGATGAATAACATAAATTAGTCGTCCGCTAATTCGTACATGTATTCAATTTTTTTTAATTATGAATGTAATTTACGGACGATTATGGTTATTTTATTCGTCCGCTCAGCGGACGATTAACAACAGCCTTTCGAAGTGTCTATTCATCCGTTAAGCGGATGAATAACTTAAATTATTCGTCCGCTAAGCGGACGAATAGCAATGCAGCCAAAAAATAACCTTGTGGAGCCTAAGCCTTGAATGCCCATATGGATTTAGTATTTTAATTATCTATGTTGTGGTACTAATTAATGTTTTTTTTTTATACTGTACTACGTGTATTGTATTGTAAACTCTCACCAGCCGTTAGCTAGCTGTCACTGTCACATTACGACGTTTTGTTTGACACAAAAACGAGGAATGGAAATAAATTATTTACTCAACAAAAAATTGCAGAAAGAAACATTAAAATTAATAATTATTCGCCTTTTATGAGTTCTGTTAATTTTGATACATTTTATTTGTATTAATAAATAGTTCATTTGATGTATTGTTATAAGTTACAGAAAAATGTTGAAAGTAACTGTTCTAATTTTTTGTTTTGCTATCGGACCAATATCATATGGGAGCCCAGTAAGTAAAATAGAAGGAAAATCGAACTCAACAATACCAGTAGCTAATAAAATTTTACAAACTAATGAAACTAAAATGCCTGTTGTGAGCGAGGGAGGAGCCATAATACCCAATATACCTGCATTGAGTCTTCCAAAAGAGAATCAAGCATTTCTTATGACATCACCTGCAGACGTCAGTAGTAATAAAGTAAAGCCAAGGAAAGGGGCCCCTGTTGAAGGCAGTGAAAGCATAAGTATTGAACAAAGTCCTATTAGTAATATTAATCAAGTTCAAGATGTTAAATCTAACGCAACTGCTACGGTTACAATAAATGATACAAAATTACTTATTAACGCGAGTCTGTCTACTCCTGTGCCCATTATAAAGAAACCACCACTAGTCTCAGTAGAATTGATTGAAAAAGCAGATTTATTAAATCCTGATCCTGCTATGGATGATGAAGAAGAACGCATGATTAAGATACATAAAACAAGTTCCAATGGGCATCCGGAAATTATTACGCCCATTGTAATAACTGTGTTGGTTTTACCAATATTTGCTATGGTCGGATACATGGCCCTGAAACGAGGACAAGAGGCTTGGAAAAACAGACATTATAAAAGAATGGATTTTCTGCTTGATGGCATGTATAATGATTAGAAATGAGATTCAGAGTCATAATATATATGTAGGGGTTTATAGATGCTAATTAATATCTACTACTTAGTCATCGCTGCAGTGATTATGCATGTTGATTAAATATTAAGAAATAATACTGCTCTCTTAGGGCCTGCGCCCACTGACGGCACGGCACGGCAGGGGATTCTTTGGCATCTCTACGTGCAAGCGCACACTGACGGCAACTATGTCGTGGTATCCTAAGGCATGCCACGGCATCCTCAGGCATGCCACAACATCCTTAAGTATGCCGAAGCATACTCTTGCGACATCAAATTCTTCCAAACAGTCTTAACATTGTCATTAATTAGTACTTGTGTGTGAATTTAAAATGATAGATTGAGACCTAGTGCTCATAGCAGTTCTTGTTATGTTATGATTAAGAACGACGCTGCTAATGACGGATGACGTGGGGTTGAAATTTCAATTTTACTGTCATACTATTAAGTTTCATTTCTATTTGTTGCATAAAAATCCTTTGCCATGCCGTGCCGAGTGGATGCAGGCCCTTAAAAGAAGAACATATTTTTAGTTCAGCTAATCTTAGCTATGGTGCTTCCATTGTGCCTTAAGAATTATTTTTTAAAAGAGCAATAATAAGATATTGAAAAAAATATTTTGATATTGAATTTTACATGTTAAGATATTTTGTCTTCCTTGCACTGTTTAATTGTTGTGATATTATGAAAATTTTACCTATAATGTTGAGTATTATAAAATAATTTTATATTAAATATTTAATACCAATAAGAAAAAGGTTTTTATTAAATTTGTTTTATTTTATATTTCATTCAAACAAATCACTTCAACATTTTCCATGTAAATTAACATATTATTTAATGTCAGAAACACAAATTAGATAATGAAAGTTCCTCAAGTTTAGTTACCCAATTACTTTTGTCATCTTTTGTCATTTTGTTGTCAGTCATCTTTGATCAGTTGTGATATATGGTGGACTGTATGGACATGCATGGTATGTTTTCCACATGACCAAAATTATAGTATAGTACTACAGAGAAATTAAGCCACCAATGATTAAAATTAAAATCTTATGTTTTTATTTATTATTACTATTGATTCATGGAGTATTGAGGTAGAAGCAGGGCCTCATATGAAGGGAAAGATGAAAAAGTGTCCAGCTGTTTACAGAAAACAGAGGTGCCATTATTGGCCATTTCTGAATGGCGCTAGTATGTGACAAATAGCGATATGAACCATGAACATAGCTGTTGTAGACGGAGTGAAGTTTGCTGAGTTCAAATATTTAAAAATCATGATACCCTCCATAATGCCAGTATATAAAACCTCAACTATTTATGTAGTCAAATGTAATGTTAGACTTACAATGTATTAATAAGTACGGTATAACCAAAATACTGTGGTGAGAAAACGTAATTTTTAGTATTGTGAATTTTTTTAATGACTACGATATGAACATAATTTTATTATATAGCTGTTGACTGTTGTAGACGGAGTGATGTTTGCTGCGTTATGCCTAGTGCATCCGCAGCGTCACTCGTAATGAATGGCGCTGGTGTCTGAAAAATAGATATTCGATACCCGTAATTTTATGCGTTTTTACGGACACTTTTCATATAGAGAGATGGCCTTCTCTGTCTTTCATCAAAATAATCATCATGGGGGTCAATATCCCTCCCTGGGCTGGGTTCAGGACCTAGGTGGACCACTACTTAAAATTGTTAAACTGTTTTTATATATGTTTTGTCACAGTATACATTTTATTTAATTACTTTCAATTTTTAATTATTTTTATATAATACTTTGTTTGACGGCAAACGCAGTATTTGGGAACGAACGCATCAAAAACGCGTTTCGGGAGAAGACGCAAATGAAAAATTTATTTTGTTAATCAAATATAGGTAGACTTTTCTAAGTACAGTACTTACATTTATTAATAAAATAACTATTTTTTACTTGTATCTAGTAATACCAGAATTAAATTATAACTTCTTGTGATTTGACCAAGACTATGTGACTCCCCCCCCCCCCCTCCCCGGCGCCAAAGCTGGATCCGCAGTCCGCTCTTGACTCCATGTCTACATGAAGCTTGTACAGTTGTACACATGGATATATTACTCTATCAGCTATCTGGATCATAGACTTTGTAGAGGTATCTGAAGTTCGATGACGTCATATTGGAATGATCATCCGACCAATCACAGGCCGGATTGAGGTTGTCCTTCACAATAATTACAAATATTGTAGGGTGCCCACACCTACTTAGAAAGATTAACTTTTATGGGTAACTTTTCTAGAGGTAAAAATTATAATAATGATACATGTAATACATTTTATTAAAATTTCTTCAAAATTACCGAATTTAAATAATTGTAATATGAGTAAATTGAAAATTCAGGTACACAAATTAAAATAATGTTTAATAATCATCTAAGACGTTTTCATACCATTATAAAAATTCACAATCGAATGATATATCCTGGGACTATAGATAACATGGACCAATACAGAAGTGGTCATTCCGTTATGACGTCATCGATCTTCAGGTACATACTACTGCGAAGTTAAGTATCCAGTTAAAGTAATATATCCATGTTTCAATCTATGGTTAATGTTGTTGTCATACTGTCAATAATGTCAAAATTGACAAATTGACACAATTGTAATGTCATTCATTTTGTATTGTAAGTTTTGAGAAGTGTCTGAATGTGGTTGAGGTTCACGATCGAATTGAATTTGGTTTTTAAGGAACAGAATGGGGCAGTGAGTGAATTACAATAAAGTAAATTTAAGACTGGAGATACTGATTCGCCAAACTGTATACATGTGAATAAAATAGAGTATTAAACAGGGGACATGTCTATAAAGAGACGAAAGTAATATTTTTGTATCCTTGACTAACAAGAAGTGTAGTTTTCAATAAATTCTAATATAAAATACGTGCTGCTGTATAATAAATTTATTCAAGCCTTCAATTGTAAATGGTAAGTACCATAAAACCCATTATAAACTTTATTTTTTCGTAGTACTAAGAAATATTCTTGAAATCTAAAAACGAACATCTGCAGATATTTTTGACAGACGGAGTACCAATTATTGGTAATGGTAAAAGTTGTAGAGTTGATAAAATTGCCATATATTTTAGATGTGTGATTTATGAAAAAAATATTGTTTTGAAGCCATTTCCATATTTATATAAATTAACCAATGTATGATACTATAGCTTTGTGAAATATTTGAAACGTTCTGAATGGATAATAACTTTTTTGAGCATCTTTATCAACTAATGGGCAGATGAAGATATTGATTATTGTTATAATTGAACAGATGAATAAACTCTACCTTGCACAGTGTAGCTTCGATGTGTAAAATGATGAATAACAAAAATAAACAATGAGTGCTCAAGGTGGGTGTGTGAGCTGCCACAATGGGTCTGAACAGTATGATGTCAAGCATGAAGCAGAGTGTTCGGAAGGTGAAGATGCACAGATCCAATTGGCACCTCATGTGCAAGCATATTTGGCCCATAACAATCCCACCACCAACTGCTGTGGATTTGCAATTCCCATTGCTTTTGAAAGGGCCGCACCTGGCACTTGGTGGAACCCCAGATTTGATTCAGAAATACTCGAAGGCCAATACAGGAGCAGTTCTTTTAGGCAGATACGATTAAGATTCAGGTCAGTTTTGAATTTAAGTTTCATTCGTAAAATGGAAATGTATTTTTTCTTTTATTGGATGATATTAGTGAATGTTTGATCCAGCCACCTGATTCATTGGTCATATTAATGTTGTGGGCTTTCTGTGATTTGGCTGTGAATTGTGATATTTTAGGTTGAAGTAAAATATTATTGAATTATGATCCCCACCTGCTTTATTTTATTATTTTATATATGTGAATTCACAGTGCAGTTTTTGAGAATCTTAATTTTGTTTATTTATCTTTTTCAGATTTGCACTTTTGTATATTTTGATATTCTCTGTATCATGGTTTGTCTACTTTGTGGTCCTTGGCTTGAATGGCATAACAGTAAAGTGGCCATTTTTGTGTTCAATATTTGCTGGGGTTCTCTTGATAACATGTGCTATGCTGTTTGTGACCTTTACAAGTATGTATAAAGTGTACACCTTTAAACTCTCCCTGGTAATAGCACTGGCGTTGTGCACCCTGAGCTTGTCTCTTGTCACATTGACCACGCAAGTTGATACATCCTTCTCCCAAGTGGCAGATATAAGCCAATCCGGACATTTTACTATGTGCATTGAAATTTTACTGATTATATATACACTGACACCATTGCCCCTGTTTGCTTGTGTTATCATAGGACTTTTGTATTCAATGGCATTTGAAATATTAAATATAATTTTGCATCTCACTGAAGAAGAATGGCAATATCCTGGAATGTTTGTAAGGATTCTACTACAGATTTGTGTACATATCATTGGTGTCCATATTTATTTGATGACTTTTGTTAGAATGCGTGGCACATTTATGAAAGTAGGACAAAGTTTGTTGGTGAGAAGACAACTAGAAATGGAGAAGCAATTGAAAGAGAAAATGATACATTCAGTCATGCCACCAAAACTTGCCAGCTGGTTGATGGAGGAGCAAGTCCAAGAAACAGATACTAATTTTAAGACTCATGATCCCCTCAATCCTAGAACATCTAATCCGGGAGCCTCTGATATTAAATCACTGTTCAGACCATTCAACATGAATTCAATGGATAACGTCAGTATTCTCTTTGCGGATATTGTTGGTTTTACAAAAATGTCTAGTAACAAGGGTGCTGAGGAGTTAGTAAATATATTGAATGATTTATTCGAAAAATTTGATGAGTTGTGTGTAATTCATGGTTGCGAGAAAATTTCGACTTTGGGAGATTGTTATTATTGTGTGTCTGGTTGTCCAGAACCTAGGCCTGATCATGCTACATGCTGTGTAGAGATGGGATTAGGTGAGTTATTTCATCAAGTCTGTGCCGATATGAATGGCAATGGAATAATAACTGGATTGTAGCAGTCACTTAAAGTATAATTTTATTGCAGGTATGATAGAGGCAATTCAAGAGTTTGACAGAGAACGCGGTGAAGGTGTGAATATGAGAGTTGGCGTTCACACTGGAACTGTGTTGTGTGGCATAGTGGGCACCCGCAGATTCAAATTCGACGTTTGGAGCAATGACGTAACATTCGCAAACAAAATGGAATCTACGGGTAAGCCTGGCCGCGTCCACATATCAGAGGAAACTAGCATTTTTCTTGGCGGCTCATACGTATTAGAGGAAGGCGAAGAGGTCTTCGGTGAGTATATTTCGTTATGAGTGCTGCATGTTTACCTAAGATGAGTATGTCAAATACCTTAAATATGTTCAGGTCATAAAACCTACTTCATTGAAGGCCGTCAGATGACTTCTCCATACGACCACGATCACTGTCTCACTCCTTCCAATCCTGTCAACTTACGTCTGATCATATCCCCAGCTGCCTCCCCGCAATCCGTCCTGTCCTTCAATCATTCTCCCCTGCCGATGTCCGCTAGAACTAGCGAAGTATTGACCGATGAAAAGAACAGTTCCAGTAAAACAGATGCGAGCAACACCAGTAATTTCCTATCCCCCAATCCTTTTAACTTTCGTAACAAGGCTAGCTCGCTGCCTAGTATATTGGACTCCGATGGCGAATTAGACGAAAAAAGGGAAAAAGGTTTTGCTGAAAGGAATGATAACTCGTCAAAAAGTCCAACTTCAGTTGGTAAGTCATCCTTTTCTTATTTGTCATTCTCTGTTGAGCATTACACAATAACATTTTTTCCAGTATCCTGCAGAAACAAATTGGTAAACTATGAACCATGCAATAAGAACAAGAAATATAACATTATTTTTATGAGCAGAAACTAAATATAGATTGATCGATGTTAAAGAATCCTTTAATTTCTTTATTTCTTTCTCTTTTTTCTTGGTCGGCAACGCTTCGGTGTTGCCTTTGGTGTTACTTATGTCCATGGGCGACGGTTGCCACTTCCCATCAGGTGGATCGTCAGCTCGTAAGTCGGTTAGTTATAAAAAAAACCTCTCCATGGCACCGGATGCTATTGTTGAACATCGTTGGGATCGATCCACGCAATTCCGACTTATGCATATTATTATGACCGTACTTATGCATAATATAAAGTTTAACAATTTTATCACTGCTAATCTGATACAAGAATTTTGATTCAAACAGGCCAAGTTTAATGACCAATCATAGAGTCATGTGACCAATATGCACTTTCCTATTTATAGTAGGCGTGTCGCGTTACCTTAGCATTGATTTTGATGTTGGACATGGTCGTATTGATAGTGTAGAAGTAGATATGAAGGAGCGCGTTATATTTATTAAATTTCTTATCAACATCACAAGGCACAAGTCGACGATAAGATGATAAGTGTGACGCTTAATTGCTATGAAATGACGCTTCTAGTACATTTCGACATTAATGGTTTTACATTAAGACAAGATTAATAAAGTTTTGAAATGGATGCCATTTGGAAAATTACTAATTGTGTTATTCATTTGTAATACCGTGTATGTTTCATAATAATGCCTTAGTGATTACTCAATTAGCACGTATATCTCATGTTCTATATTTTATGGAAATTTTGCTACAAAATTGGTCTAAAGGTCTCCCGCGTGAGTTTTGAGAACATTTTAACGAACGAGACAAGAACATTAGGTCACCTTTTCCTGAGTTCGCTGGGTGCGTATCTACCATCCATACGATAAGTTTGACTATTACAATAACATTGTTATATTAAAAATCTTCCACAAAATATTTTTAATAAACTTAATATGGTCAAACTCGGAATGAATTGTGCTTAAAGTGATTATCCACGATAATTTAGCACTATGTTTAGTCCTGCTCTATATAGAACTTCGATCTGAATTTAATCCGACCTGGTTTTAGCTCATGCTTAGAGAGCAGGCGACCTAATTTACAGGGAAAAGCTTTTAAAGCCATTAATGTTGAAGGAATAAGGAATAGATTTCGCAGACTTAATGTTTACTTTTGCAATGAAACGTCTTGAGGTTTTATTATGATTTATGAATCACTTTGGTTTTCTTTGATGTTCTTTCTCGACGGCATCCGGTGGAATGCGATAGTAAAATCTGTAAATATCTCAAGGAAATGAATCCCGATCTGTTATTACTTCTGACAACTAAACTTATTTGTAAAGTGTAATTACTACCCACGGACATAAAAAAGACGGACGTAATCCTAAGAACGAGTTCAGTGAAGCACCCATAGTAATACCAACTCTGTATCCGTACAAGTACACACACCCACACATTGACACCATACTGCTATGACATTGACACCATCGTGAATCAAAAATTACAAAATTACGCACACATGGTAAGCGAGCTGTCATTCCTATGCTTCACTCTCGATTAGACAAGGTTACGTCCGTTCTTTTTTTACGTCCGTGTTACTACCTACATACTTCTAGAACATTTCCGGTTGGTTGGTATTACATAATGATATAGTAGAAGTTTTTGCCTAAGTCCAGCATTAAGTGTACTTAAATTTAGTTAATAGTATCAGGCGTTACTTTGCGGAAATCCATTGTTATTAAGTTAGTATTAGTCTACTTTGTAACAATCCGCGTTTAACCTGTATGATGGTATATACTCTAAAACATGCGTGGCACCTCCCTCCCTCCCACAACGGAAACATGCACTACAATAATTAAACGTATATACCAACATACATACCAGCACCAACACGTGTTTCGCCCCGAAACGGAGCATCATCAGGGTAAGTTGACTCTACGATGGTTAGTCGCAAAGTACTTTTAATTATTGTAGTGCATGTTTCCGTTGTGGGAGGGAGGGAGGTGCCACGCATGTCTTAAAGTATATATACCATCATACATGTTCTCCGCGGATTGTTGCAAAGTAGACTAATACTAACTTAATGTACTTAAATTAACTGGGGATGTAACGGAAGTGATGATATCGGAACCGAAATCGGAATCGAAGGTTTTAGATTTAGTATATCGGAATCGGAACCGGAACCAAAATCAGAATCGGAGGCGGAGGCTGAAGGAAGATGTGTTAAGAGAAATAAATATTTTTATGCTCGTTTAGGCTGTGCCCATATTTGCCTCACCGCTGCTCATGAACATTTCATACAAGGGGGCGATATAGAAGTTTTTGCCGGCCAAGACGGTAAATTAATTTGGATTTCCGGTATTAAAACCGAAAAATAGTAAACAAAATCTATGTTTTTTTCGAAAGACAATGGTAGCTAGGTAGGTAGCTAAAAACCTTATCATCATGTCTGGATACTGTTGGTAAAACTGGGTGGTTCGAGAAGAAGCGACCATAAAAGAGACTTACGCTAACAATTATGAAATTCATGATGATGACGACAGTCTAGTAAATAGATACTTTGAAAATGATATCCCTATTATCTACGTATCACTTTATAGTTAGCAACTTGAGAATCAAATAGTTATGTTAGCATCAATTATCTTACCGAAATAGGTACTTAATCATTTATGTATCTACACTAACATACGTACCTATGCTATTACATATCCAGTATCTAGCACTTGTATGTTAAGTGATTGTTCGATAAATACATAGTTTGTTCGAATAATACATTATGTGATAGATAAACAACTGCCAGTCGCGATTATTCGTCTGACACTTCTTTCTCATGTCTAGATAACTTTATTTAGATTTGTCTGTAGTTTTGCGAACATTATATGCCTGAACACAAGAATTTCATATTCTTTTCTTACAATTAAATAAATTCAAATTCAAAGTTAGAAATATACCTACTGGGGAAATAAGGATTTTAAATATGCAAACAATAAAATATTTGCTCGTTTTATTCAATAATTCTTTTCTCGCCCCGTCGAAGTTACCGCGTAAGGGGACAAAGGAAATACATTGGACAAAACACCCTAAAACGTATTCAGTACCTACGTAAAACCAAGTACTGTTATTTCTTCTGTGATAAAACCGAAAAAAAAACATAAAAAATATATTTAAATGTCATTACGTAACGCCCCGAGTATATTTTTTTATCTTCCATGTGATGTTCCATTCATGTCTGTGTCCATTCCTTATGATTGATCGGAATGGCGCCAATTAGGAGAGGCTTATGTCATGTTCAAAAAACTGGCATACAGATATCTATATTATAGATATACTTTAGACATACGCTTGCGTTAAAATTTTGTAATAACGTAAAAAATTATAATGTTCATTATACCAATAGGATCCTAGACGAAACACTGATGATGTGCCACTTCACCTGATAATTCAGCCGTAAAATAAGTTGCCTTATTGCAACCTGGTATTTTAGTAAAAGATAGCAATGCTTTCAAAGATACATTGAGTCAGAGTCCTCATTAGAAGTAAGACTATTGGTTTTACTACAGTTCTACTGTAGTTATACCATAGTCTAGGACTATAGTTTGAGGTTGATTACCACAGCCTATTACCAATGGCTTCTGGGAATGGGAAATGGGAATGGTGGACACTAACCAAATTGACTCGATTACTTTGTTACTTTTAGGTACGCATGTATATTAATAATTAATAATAAGAATGTTAGGAAAGACCTATAAGGAAAAACAAAAATTTCTTAACCGTATTATATTACAAAAACAAAACGAAATATACAAAAACAATACGAAATGCCTTCTTCATCAAAGTTTGTACGTTAGTAAAATCGTCGCGACATCTTATCAAATTTCACCTAACAATGAAAATGTTTGTTGTAATTCGATATTTGTTACTTAAAGGGAGCTACGGCAAATATACGAATAAGTTGAAAAATTGGAAAGTACCACGGTTTCTAAGAAAACACTCTGATACGCCACTTCATGAGATTAAGAAGAAGGACTTCGATGAGAAACCGATCAACTTTTTGGAGCGAGGTGACGCGACGCAAACTAATAACGGTTACCAACAAGTGCCTATAGTAATAGAATCTCAGGACAATAAGATCTCTCGAGCAATACACGGCAGTAAGCTAAACATTCCAAATGCTCCGGATGTAGCGTCCTTTGAAAGAGAAGTTATCGATATTCGCTCCTACTTGAGTCAGTCTAGAAGCAACATGTCACCCTTTGCCAGAAGTAGTAGCTACAGATCTCAATATGGCAGACCTAATACCGAAGTAAGTATCCTCTAATCTGTACTTTAAAGATAAATCATCCAAACATGTTTAGTTTGACATTGCCTTAACGTTGCGCTTCCCAAAATATTCTGACCTGATCTGGTTATTTTTATCGTTCCCCTTCGTGACCCACTACGTTTTATTTAAAGCTTAGCGTATTTAAGGGTAAATTGAAGTTTAACGATAATGTTATGTTGTATATATACTGTAGTTGACAAGTATTTCTGGCAATACTTATTATGAAAAAACTGACAAAATCCTGTCATCTCGTAGTTAGTTTATTTCCAAGCATGATCGCTTTGGTAAACACTATGTTAGGGCCAAATTTTTTTACAAATGTTATTAAAAGTCGTTAAGGGATAGATAGTTAAGGCTATCTATCCTTTAACTGCTGGTTAACGCCTCATTTCTTCTTTGTATGAACTAACCGAACTCAGGGTGACAGATCAATGCGACCTCAGTCATGTTAATGTATAATACATGTAACATCTATGATATGGTAATGTTAAATTCGCGTATTTTCCGAACATAATAAATATTTAATTTAAATCAACAAAATATCAGCTCTATCTGTTTCCCATACATGGAAATAGCATAAAGTGTCACGTGGCTGCAATTATTTCATCAAGCCGAACAACAACAATTATTAAAAATGATTTCATAATTATGGTGATTTTATCTGCATAATTATATCTGTAGCGTGACTTCTGACATGATTGCTACGGTGTTTGCACATTAAGTAGTGTCTAAGCATATACGTTTATGAATAGACGAGTAACCGCCCTCGCTTTTCTTCGGTTTTCTTATTTTTTTACACCTTGGGTTACATTATTGGAGTTTTATTAAGGATCCCTAATTTTTTGAAAACAATATAGCCTATGTCACCCGGGGATAGTGTAGCTTCCCAAGAGTGAAAGAATATTTCAAATCGGTTCAGTAGTTTCGGAGCCTATTCAATGCAAACAATCAAATCTTTCCCCTTTATAATATTAGTATAGATAATAATAAATAGTACAAGTTCTTTGGGCCAAAATCTGCCTCCACCTCGCATAAAAATAACGTCAGCCATTGTCAGACGTAGTTTCGAAACCCTCTTAAATAATTAAGAAAAATCAGCTGCATTGCTCTGATGTGTTGCAACAACTATTTGCAGGTGCCAGTATGCCGCGCTCGCAGTTCGACTTTAACTCATAACGAATTAGTGCGGCCTAAAGACCGCCGATTAAACTTGCCTCTCCCCACACAAGCCGTTAGACTTTCGGATGACGTAGTCAGTGTCTGCCCCTCAGTCAACAGCAGAAAAGACTCCGGAATTAGGAGCACTAGTCGCCGATCCAGCATTCAGCAACAGGTAAATAAACATCAGGTAAACAAATTAATTGCTTTTACGATTGAGGTAATTAAATCGTTAATGTAACTTCGTTTTGGGTTGTAAATTAGTTAATCTACCACTGTCATCAGAATTTGTTTTGTTTACGTTTTCCTTTTAGATGCTATAAGTGAGGTTCGTTCGACCGTTGTAATTGACCTTGCATCTTTTTTCAGATATTTGCGCTCAACCATGCGTCAATAGCGACGTCTCAGAATGACATAATGCAGCACAGAGTTTCCGGTTACTACACTTCCAGCCAGTCTTCGTTGAATGATCTGCCTTGCAGGAGCCGCCTTCCACCGCCCCTAAACGAGAAACAAGTGCAATCGTTGCAAAAATTACGTAAACAATCCGATTTGCAACTGATACGGTGCGTTCAAGACAACGCAAGGTCAGGAATTAATTACTTTGTCCAACCTCCCCTTAATGGCTTCACGTTATTCTTTAAGACTTCGGAAATGGAAAGTCACTACAGGGATAAGGCTCACAGGAGTGACGATAGCGAAGACTTCCCGCCCACTCTCACAACCTCCCGATTTAATACTGCGTTAGATATTCTCGTATCGGCGATCATTTTTCTAGCCGTCGCATGTTCAATATTAGTCCTCTATAAGGACAGGATTTATTCTCTCGGTTGGATTGTTTTCTTCATCGTCATAGAAGGGTTAGCGATAACTCTTTGCGTGTACAGGCATTACCTAAAGTGGAAGACGAAAAATAACCCCCATGTGATCACGGACACCATGCGGAGATCGGTCCGGATCTTCAGAAAGTTGTCCAATTGGTATCCTTGGCATTTGTCGGGCAGCTTACTGATCAGCCTACCGATTCTGGCTGCCTTAATCAACTTCTCCTGCCAAAATACTACGATGACTATTTTGAAGGGCGAGCAGTCGTTCTATGTTTACCTTCTATGCATAAGTATTGTACATTTTTGTAATTTCACTCAAATGAGTTGGCTCGTAAAAAATACTCTGGTCTCGCTATATGCTGGATTGTTCCTATTCCTCGCGATGTTTAGCTGTCACGAAGCTAATACTCAAATGTTAGCTATTGATATTAACGCACAGCCAAGCGCTATAAATTTTGCTCAAAATATAAGTTTTTTAAACGTAACGAATGCGTCCTTGTCCGCGTTCGATGTTGCCAACGGTACAGTATTCATTGAGGGCTTGCAACACAACATGCATTTGACTGAACTGTACTTGGATGTCGTATTACTGCTGATGTTGGTGTGGTTCTTGAATAGAGAGTTTGAGATCAGCTACCGGTTGAGTTTCTACAGCAATGTCGTAGCAAATCGTGATAAACAGAGGGTGCAGAACATGAGAAATCAGGCCGACTGGTTGCTGCACAACATAATACCGCGACACGTTGCCGACCAGTTGAAAAACACTGCCAAGTACTCCGAAAATCATAAAGATGTTGGTATTATATTCGCGAGCATTGTTAATTTCAATGAAATGTACGACGAATCTTACCTTAAGGGTAAGGAGTATCTTCGCGTACTTAATGAGTTGATTGCGGATTTTGACGAGTTGCTGGAGAGACCGGAATTTTGCCATGTGGAAAAAATAAAAACTATCGGTAGTACGTTTATGGCAGCTAGCGGGTTGAACCCCGGTCTGAGGCAGGGGTCCCAGGGGAACTACGATCACTTGTATCAGCTGATGGATTTCGCTCTTGAGATGCAGAAAGTCGTCGATAATTTCAATCAGGATTTGCTCGAATTTGATTTCATACTTCGAATCGGTTACAACTTCGGTGACGTCACCGCGGGGGTTATAGGTACGACGAAGTTGTATTACGATATTTGGGGCGACGCGGTGAATATAGCCTCTAGGATGGACTCTACCGGGGTGCCCAAGAGAATTCAAGTGGGGGAAGCCTGCATCCCGGTACTGTCCGCCAGATACAACTTCGAGCCTCGCGGTAGCGTTTATGTTAAGGGCAAAGATAACATGAATGTATATCTCCTCGTAGATAAAAAAGAAACGTAGATAAAATTATATTTACAAAGAAGCGTAGAATCTGTGATTTAACTATTTATATATGTATATGGTAATGTAAATGGGTAAACTATTTATGGTAAGAAATGTCGACTATTTATTGTCCGTATTGGAAGTGTACTGGCTTGATGAAATACTCGTATGCATTGTAATCCTATTAATTTAATGTTTGGGCTTCTCAGAGTTCCGGGTCGGTAAGTGTTCTGGCTATTAAATTTGCCGGTTTTGAGTAATTATTGACCAGTTGTCTAGTCTTTGATTGGTATCGGAAATTATCCAGTTTTAAATTGGTCACAAAGGTATGTTAGAGTATGGTTCATTATTACACAGCTGACATTAGAAAGGGGTTTTTATATTGATGATAATAAGGTCTAATTTTGCTCATGTTTGAAAACTGGATAAACACCGTATTTTGTAATATTGAAATTCTCTATATTATTATTAAAGTGATAAAATAAGTTTTGATGTGTATAGAAATTGACTAACAATATTGTAGACGATTTAGGTAGAATTTGATGTATTCGTTGGAATAATGTGATTTTAATATTTTGTAGAATTTAGATCAATAACGAACTGAATATTAATGAGTTTCCGAATGATCTAGACTTTGATCAATACCTAATAGCGTTTTCTTGACAACATTTTCATCTTTTCAAGACCTTAATCAAATAACATGTCTGTATAAAAACTATAATACTGTTCCAAAGGCTTATTCCAAGTATTCTGTATAAAGTTTCATGAATTTAATTTATTTTTTGTTATGAATGAAATAATTCAAAATTTTAAGAATGTGATACAGCAACTTCTTTCACTTTATGACTCTTCGATAAGACTATATCTATACGATATTCATATTTCATGTCTGTGTATTAGTGTATACGTCTGTATGTATGTTGTATTGATAACAAAGTATCTTAAAATAAAATATATGTATTTGTATAATGGCTGTTCTGTGTTGATACTTCTGACGTAGCTTGTAACTAGCTTGTGTTGTCGTAATGGTACTCTTGCTTGGTATTAATATTCCAAATTGTAAACGAATTAATTCTATGTTGACTTACAGTATACTCCCTTCACATTCGGATCGGAATTAACGTAAACATTGTGTTGCCTAGCAACCACAAACAAACAGGTGTATGAAACTTTTTGTCGTAAAAGTTTAAAATAACACGGAATAGTTACGTATAAAATATAGATATAGGCTGTTTTAAAATACATAAACATAAATATAAAATAATATTCGGCTTTGTTTAATGAAATTAAAGTTATAAATAATTTTATGCTCATGCAAAATGAGTGGAATGAAATACCTGTATAATCTGTACAGTGCCACCTGTGAAGAACTTATCTGTGAAGTGGCGAAAATTGGAACTAATGCAGTGTCATTCATAAGTTACTACTATCTCTCGAATTGCGTCCTATGATTGGTCTAATGCGTCCGACAGCGCCCTCCTTAATTCACAGATAAGTTGGTTTTACTGTATTTCGAAATATAATACGACCAAGTTGCAAAGCATGTAAGCGCCATTATAGCTGTGAGGTTTTCGTAGTCATTTCTATTATAGTCATAGGCAGGCAGACCTTAAAGCAATAATTTTGTGCAAAGGTTTGAAGTCGCTTCACGAAATTAAGGATGTGCGAGCGTGTGTTATTCAATGATGAAAATTGTTTTAAGATGTTGGTTTTTACCTCGTTTTCTCTTAGTGTGTCTACTATAGGTCAATAGTAAAATAATGAAGATGTCACAAACGTTATAATGATTATTTAGTCCTATAATAGTTATTTGGTGTGTGAAATACAAATCAGTTTGAGAAAACCCTATGAAGGAATTTTAATGGTTTGTTTACATTAATTATGATACGAATATGACTGAAGTATAGTGATGGTTATGAGAAGTGTCAATCTAGAGCAATGTTATTTGAAAAAAGAATGGATTTAAATGAATATGTCAAAACATGTAGTGTATGTTTCCTTAATTATAAAACTATGTACCTATGTACCTACTTTCAACGCAATTACCGTAAATATAAATAAAATTAATAGCTTAATTAATTACCTCTACTCTAAGAATGATTAATATATTATCAAATACCCAATTAAGAATAAAATTGAAATAATTTCAATACGTACATCGAAAATGCGAAAGTTTATAGAAAGATATATAAATTTCTACATCTACATTTTATTATGGGGCAATATCGCTAGTCGCATACTTTTGGAGTGTTAAGGAAATTGAATTTAATATTTGTAACATATACCCGGTAATAATATAATTATAATATTTATAACGTACAATACATTAGATATAATTTATTTATAAAATAGTGTTTTACGGTAATGCGTTGAGCAAGTTTCGAATATTGATAAGTATTTACTAGTAGAATTGATTCTCAGATATAATTTATTCAAAAAGAAAATTTTTATACAACGATAAATGTTTTTCAAATACATCGCCAAGTAGGTAATTTCTCAGACTTATGATGGAAGCCTTACTATACATTCCAATTGTATTTAAACTATTTGCCTTCGATGTGTCTATTTTCTACGGTAGATGAAGAAAAGGTTCGTCGTATTCAGATGATGGGTAAGAAGAGTAGAGTACGTATTTATACGGAATGTTGGACCAAATCTGAAATACTTGTAAGCGTATTTGCTCTCTTTACATAAATTAATGTAAATTTAACAATATCGTGGAAGTCTGGTTATATTTATATATTAGAACTTGCTATATACTTACTACTGTATGAGCTGCTATGACTTTGTAGAGATATTTAATTTTCCATATTGTACCTTCTTTATATTTTTCCAAATACTTAATGTAATATATGTGTGAATAATTATGATTTGTTATTGAGCATCTGGTATTCTATTGTTTTCAATTGTGCACAAATATAAAGTGAAGTATTTATTAATGCGTTATTTTTTTATATTTAAACACAATTTAACCGTGCATAAAATTTAGTAAACGTAGTGTTCTATTAATTGCAAGTATTGCATTGCAACCCATGGACCGGGTACCAAACTGTTTTTTTTATATTGTGTTCTTGTCTTTGTGTGTTGTCCGTGGCACTCACGACACAGGGAATCCTGGTGGCTATGAGTGTGTAGCGTTATTTATTATTTATTTTATTTTATTATTATAAAAAACAAAACCAATATTACATAATATAATAATATAATTATATGCAATATTGTTAATACCCTTCTTCCTGTAGCAACTTCTCTTTGTGAGGAACTATTATATTATCACACATAAAAAAATATTTTTCAAATCCGATTGGCAGTTCTGGAGATAAGCGCTTTCAATCAAACAATAAATAGGTACTCTAGCTTTTATGTAATAGCTTATGTAGTAGATACCCAAAGATGTTCGGACGAATCATTGATCATTCATGATTTACTTACTCAAAGCAAAAAAATGCTTTGTCCGCACGACTCTGTAACATTTGACGTGCGGTCCAGCCGGAAAGCAATTAAGAGTAAATCAGCGTCCCATCGGAAGGAGGGTGAGAATAACCGTTAAATTTTTTATATTAGATGCTCTTATTTGTGACCTGATGCTTTTATATCTTTGTGAAAGTAAATTTTTGCGATTTATTTAGATTAATGTGCAGCATAGAACAGGTTTTGGAAATGTGTTTTAAAAACTTTCAAAATATTTTTATTGAATGAATTTTATTACAGATAAAATTACAATATTTGAAACCGTTTTCTATCGTAGAGTAAGTCGTCAGTGAGCGAAGTCGTATAAACGCTTTTAGCTAAGATATATTTTTTCTATTAAATAAAGGGCTCGATATAAAATATAATATGTTAATTAATAAAAATATTTGTTGATAAAACTATTTATACCCGTGTATTAAATCTAAATATACATATAATATAAATCTGAACTCATAGGTATTCTACTAAACATTTTAAAACATTTATTTGACCGCTAACTCTACTTTTACTTGTAAAACGACAAGAAATGTTAAACAATAATTTGTGAAACAACAATAAAATCAAAACAATATTTGAGAATATTAAATATACCAATCGTACATTTAAAATTCTGGCAAATGAATGTGTGACCAAAATATTATAATTAACTAGTATATATTTAAACATTAAAAAAAACCCCGCCTGCTATCAAAAAAGCTATCATGATATACCTTTTTGAAAACGTTATGGTGAGCTCTTTAATTTAATACCTTATTGCATTATTTCATTTATTTTTATTTTTTGATACTTTAAACAATGGCCACTCTCACCGCTCATTTACACGCGCGTGTCGCGGACCGTCTCGTGGCGCGTCCGTAAGCCACGCCCCCTACGTGCGTGTGAACACCGCGCGAGCGCTCGCGCCAGCCCCTTAGGCGCGCGCCTAGAAAACCGCTCCCGACGCGAGCCCTGCGAGCGCGAGACGCGCCGCGGTCTGGTCCGCGAGCGCCCTGTTCACACGCGCGCGTATGCGCGCGTCTCGCGGATTGTCTCGTGGCTCGCGCGCGCGTGTAAATGGGGTATCACAGTCACCATATTTGTTTTTTTCTAGTTTCACTTATCTAAGAACACTTGAGCTGTCAAGACGCATCTAACGATATCTTGATTATACATATAAATCGGTCCAGCGATTTAGAAGATATGAAGTAATAAAGAATATTACACGCATACATACAAGATACGCGCGAAAAACAACCCTTCCTTGGCAGTCGGGTAAAAATTCGTCCTTTTGATTCGGACGTGTTAATAAGTATTTGGTGAAAATGCTCCAGAGGAAAATGAGGATTTCAGAAAGTTAGTCGTACCTACTTGCACATATACATTGTGGAGACGGCTATGGATTTCTTGCAATTTTGTTGTAGTAGGAACGTATAATAAAAGTATACAGTATACATTATTTAGTGGGTATACAAGTAAGTGCGGTAATTGTATCTCTATGCCATCTAAACGGCATGCGGATCTGAGACATGGTGCTTTAATATTGGCCTAATGCACAAACTCAAATTCGTGCAGCGGGCGATGGAACATGCTCGGTATTTCCCTACGTTATCAAATCAGTAATGATGATGAAATCCTTAAACGAACGAGAGTGACTCTGAACTGAGGGTGAATTAGCCGGCTGAAGTGACAATAAGCTGGCCACATAGTTCAAATGACCGATAACCTTTGGGGAAGAAACGTCCTCGAATGGAGACCGGCTTCGGTAAAAGGAGCGAACGAATTGAAAAAAACAGCGGGTATCCGTTGGATTCAGAAGGCTCAGAACCGGTCAGAATGGCGCAAGTTAGGGGAGGCTCATGTCCAGCTGTTGTTTCTTAAATGCTGATGGATAGACACGGCATTCGCGTGCGACGTTAATGTTTCCTGCTCAGACATAACCCACTTTAATTTAAGGTCACACTACAAGTCGAGTAATTTATATAGTTAGGTATATAATTTAATGAGATAAAGAATGCATGGGGTGGTCGCTCCAGGCAAAGTCGTCGTGAGCGAACGCGTAGATGAGCCAGTAGAAAAGGTTCAGCAGAGCAAAGGAAGCTGGGAACAGGATGCGCGATGCCCGGTCTATGTGCGACACGCTGTTTATGTGCCCTCTAGTACCTGGAACATGTAAAACAATTACATAGTTAGTAGGTATGTATTTTTTTATGGAAATAGCCGGCATACGAGCTGACGATCCACCTGATGGTAAGTAGCTATCGTCGCCCATGGACATCAGCAACACCAAAGGCATCACTGATGCGTTGTCGGCCAAGAAAGAGAGAAGAAAAAGAAAGTAAGAACTGGCTCTCAAGCCACCAGTCGGAACACGACGAGTCGTTTGGCGGTGACTCATGCTCGAGGGTGATAGCTATCCAGGCGAACCCCATGGAGAAATAATAATAGTAATAATGGTATTAATAAACAATTACAATCAATATTACCAATATAATCCCTCGAGGGGCCCTACCACCAGCGGGCCGGATTTAGTCGCCTTTTACGACATCCATCCGGCGTGGGATTGGGGTTAGTATTAAGCCGCCCCAATACGGCTAACGTATCTACTTCAGTGAACGAATGGTATATTAGTTCATTGATCTTCCTACATTTTTCAATCGTCTACATTTTTCAATAGTTACATTCTTCAGTTTAAATACCTAATTGACAAATGAACATTGGCTTGGTGGTAAAATTGGTTAGCGTGGCTCATGGACATCAGTGTGTATCCAGCCTTCGGGACACAGTCCACATAGACAATATGAAAACTTAAGTAATAACTGTTTACTTATAATAATTAGCTGAATTACTTATCGAGGTGCCGCCATGGCCCGTCGTAAAGCAGAGAGAATGAATGAGCAAACACCTTGCTCAACGTACGTTACTTGTTAAGTTGCGGCCCAATATATTACAATCACATTATCGATGCGTTGCCCGCCAAGTAAGAAAGTACAATTATTATCTACGGCTCTAAAGCCCTTAACCAGAATGCGACTAATTGTTTAGACTCAAGCAAGGGTGATAATTAATTCTTGACAAAAATATCCCACTTTAAAATTAGGGATAACTGACAAACTACTCGTCGAAACTTAAATGGGACCATAATTGACAAGCACCAGCTTTCGAATATAATGAGAATCAACAAAATCGGTACACCCAGTAAAAAGTTATAAGGTAAAGCCCCGTATTCATGGGAAACATTTGTTTAGCAACAAAGTTGAATCAACGTGTTGCGGAATTGCTGTCAACATGATGCTGGCAACAATGCATGTTGCAGAGTTGATAGCGTCATAGTTGCTAGCAACATTCTCGCCGCTCAACAACAATGTTGATCAACTGTTCTTAAACAAATGTTTACCATGAATACGGGGATTTAACCATAGACTTAAATATATAGACGGGCTGTTCCGAACAAAATCCGTGTCATTTTTTGTACTCACTGACAGCTTGATAACAGCGCTTCGTTCGGTCAAATTCGGTTCAAGATAGCGGATATCAAATATTTTGCACGAAATAATTAAAAAAAATGCAATAAACGCATAATTTTAAAAAAAGCAAATAAACTCAAATAAAGTTCAAACGTAAATAATGAAAACGTTTTAACTGTGCACAATAAACAATATGCGTTATTATAAGATCTTGAACGGTCGGGGTTTTTCAAAAATGACATCTACTTGTCTCGCTTGCTCGCAGCCGACTAAAATGCGCTGGCACCATATGGTGTCAACGTAGGTGTCGAAACTTTTAGTACTGAACAGCCTCTCTAGTATAGTAGGTATAGGTCTATGGAGGTAACACACATAAAACAAAATAAAGTCGAATTGAGAACCGCCTCCTTTTTTGATTTCGGTTAAAAACCGAGACAACTGTCAACAACTGACCCCCCGCTTCCCGCTCCCTCTGCCGGCGGTACTGGTCGTCCCCCGCGAGGCAGTACAGCAGCTGTCGCCAGCGCGGGACGCGGCTCTCGGTCTGCGTGGTGCGCTCCATGGTCAGCCGCACCGCCGACTGGTCCGCGTCCGGGACCTCCGCGCCTTCGTTACCGCAGGAACTCTGTCCGGACGCGGAGAAACTCTGGAACATTTTGACGACTCTGTAGCCTAGTTGGTAGTGAAGGGAGGGGTCCCAGGTTCGATTCCCAGCCGGGACGGATATTTGATTATACCACCTTTCCGATCTACTACCACCCTCTTGTGGTAGATATCCAAGCGGACCTCACGGAGAAATAATAATAGGAATAGGTAATGGTATTTTAATTAACTATTAAAATCAATATTTACTTATTTAGTCGCATCTTAGGACACCCGTCCGGCGCCGCGGCGTGGGATTGGGGTTAGTATTCTAACCCACCCCAATACGGAAGGCAACATTCAAATCACTAATCTCTTCAGTTTGCTTTGACTTTGTTATTGTTAGGTAGGTACCTACTGATGTTTTTTTGCAGTAATAGGTAGGAAGTAGGTCGATACATAATCAATGAACACTTCAGTTTGACGGTATTAACAAAGTGAGCTACCTATAAATGTATCAATAAAGTTATAGTAAATACTTACAAAATTAGTAGATCTTGTAGAGCTCCGCCGGCGAGCCGCCAGCTGCCTCGCGGCGAATGCGTCTCCGCCCACCTCCTCGATCAGTTCCTCCCATTCTGAATCGTCGATTACAATTTCGCCAGAGCCCACCTGTTAAAAATAACATAATACGTTCATATTGCTTCGTTTAACCTCCTGCTTAGTATATTTCATGTCAAGAAGATAAGCAATACAAAAATATTAAAAGTTATACTTATTCAGGTTCAGGATAAGAAATTAAAGAAAGAAACGAATTTTTGAAATATGTAATAGAATATTTCAAGTTTGAATCCTCAATCTTATCGAAAACTTGAGGGCTTGAAATTAATCATTTTGGGAATGACGCCATCTCATCATAAAAAAATCAAGAACCGTACCTTGGTAAAATAATGAACACCAGCGAATTCGAGCAACGTAGCGATGCAGTAGAAGAAACTCATTAGCAGAAACCAGTCTAAGGCCGTCGCGTAACGTACTTTAGGAAGATCTGTGCGTGAGTCTAAACTTATTGTAGAGAGCGTCAACACGGTCGTTATGCCGAGACCCACGCGGTCAGAAGTAGCCTGCAAAAAGTTATAGGTATAATAAACGTGACGCACCTTCCAAGGATTCCCTGGTGTGTGGGGTCACTCTCAGTGCCGGATTAACCACGTAACAAGAGTAGCAATTGCTACGGGCCCCGCGCGAAAGGGGGCTCCGCATATTTAAACCCACTCATCTCTGCCTGAGCGTATTTTTTTGAGTGAAGCTTATTAAGATGTGGTTTATATCTATGGATGTGGTATATTGAATTTACCTGATATCACAAAATTTCGCTACGGGCCCCGCGCTTGCTTAATCCGGTACTGGTCACTCTATAGCATGGGCAATAGAGCCAACAGATGCATAACATTATCACAAACATTCACGACCTCAGAACAAACTTTTTTCTCCTATATACATATCTGACTCGAAAATCGAACCCGGGATCATTACCAACTGCGTATCCCGTATACGCAGTTATCATAGTAATACAGTGGAATCTCAATTATCCGGCCCTCAGTTAAATGGATTCGCGATTATCCGGACTTTATAGTCTGGATAATCGATCGGGGCTTATGCCCCGATCAAATAAGTCACGTCACGTGACAGTTACTTTAACCTAAGATTGCAGTATTTTAGTAATTGTCGTGTTTTTTAATAATTGTTTAATAAAAATTGATTTTTCATAAAAAAGTTTAATTTATTTTTATTGTTTTTAATAATAACCTAACATTATGTATTATGTATGCTTTAATTTGTTATGTACAAAAACGGCTTTTCTTCTTCATACATTCGATTATCCGGATTTTCGATTATCCGAATGCTTAATGACAACAATTAGTCCGGTTAATTGAGTCTCAACTAAAGTACTTAGTACTAAATATAAGGCCAGGCGCGTACTCCGGTGCGGCGAAACGACGCTGCTTCTGAATTGTAGCAACTCAGGTATAAATATTATCCTTACGTGAAGACTTACCACGAAGCCATCAGCTTCTGTCGCCTCTTACGACACCCTTGTATGCCAGCATGAGATCAGGGTCAGTATTTTAAGCCGTCCTAACACACCTCAGATGTAATTCATATTAAATAATAGGTGGCAGAACATAAATATATTTACCTCACGATGAATCCAAAACGACACCCATGAAAGCACGACTATCAGAATGCAGGGCACATAAACTTGAATAAGGAAGTATCCTGTATGCCGCTGGAGATTGAATGACACCTGAAGCACGGAGAAATCACCTGCACAGAGACATTAAACGACCAATAAAATTATTAAGTACGAGTAATCGCCCTCGCTTTGCTTCGGTTTTCTTATTTTATTACACCTTGGGTTACATTATTGGAGTTTTATTAAGGATCCCTAATTTTTTTGAAAATATAATATAGCCTATGTTACTCGGGGATAGTGTAGCTTCCCAACAGTGAAAGAATTTCTCAAATCGGTTCAGTAGTTTCGGAGCCTATTCAATGCAAACAAAAAATATAATCTTTCCTCTTTATATATTAGTATAGATAACAATAACAAGTAATTATGAAGGTTGGAAGAAAATTTAGTGTTAGCATTAAGCTTGCTTATTGTAACAAATTATGTTCATTTCATTTCTTTTTTTAAGAAGTTGAACGACCCTTTGAGTAAGTAATGATTAGTGTTTATTTCTATACTTAGGTACCTATAGAATTGTAATTGACAATATACAGGCCATCCATAAAAGTAAATTTCATGGATCGTAAAAGCCTTTTCATGTAATTTTTGGAGCCACTTGCTTGTTACACATTACGTGTCTTGTATAATGCTCCAAAAAGGGAAAAATCTAATAATATTTTGTAAGGGATGAGCATGTAAGATCTTTTTTCGAGGGCAATTTAGATTTTAGTAAAACGCGCGAAAAACTGTTCTTTACTTCGTATTGGTACCAGCTACCTCCAAGTATAGTAATCTGTGTTGGTACCTATAATAGTGCATGTTATTACATAGGTAATGTTGTACATTATTTACATCGTACCTATGCATACTTTTAATCAAAAATTTATATAAATAGGCTACGACCATAAAACAAAATAATTTCTCTTGTTTCTCAAACGATTTTATTTACGTAGCTATTGAGGACAGCAAACGAGCTTGTCATATTGGCGAAATTTAATTTTATCAATAAAAAATGGATATTTGTTTTATTATAATGGCACTGAAAGCACAGCTGAATGGTAGACTCGTTAATAATTAGTACTTTAGTAGATAACTACAGGGTTGTAGCTAGTGTCGAATTTGAGGTAGGGCAGCACTGGTTACAGGTAGGGCGAAAGTAAAAAAATTATCACACCTACTTAATTGATCTGCTCCGAAGCACGGGCTCCTGAATCAATCACCATGTACCTATATCACTGACCTCTACAATTTTTTTTTTATCTCAAACTATGAACAATCATTTTAATTATAATAATTTTATCTTAGTTTTTGGTATTTTTTAGGTAGGCCATTGTGATTTCAAGGTAGGGCATTGCCCCACAATGCCCCCCCCTAGCTACGGCCATGGATAACTATAACCGTAGAAAATAAATACCGGCCTAGTGCGAGTCAATCTCGCGTACTAAGGGTTTCGTAGAAACATAAAGAACTAAAAATTGTTCTTATGTAATCTATCTACAGGGTGAATTTGTTCAAGTGGGCGTGGATGGCCAAGTCCGAACTATGAGGAATAGCGAAAAATTCTGAAAGGGCTCGATTTTGATGAAACTAAAACTACATCATTGTATTCATTGGATTTTTGAAAAATGTATTGCAACTTAATATTTGTTTACATTCAAATGATAATGGCCAAAGTAACCATCATAAATTGTTGCTGCAGTCCTAATTTGTCCTACAACAGCCACATAATGACAGAGTCAGTAGTCGTCAATGAAAATTTGGAGATGCAAGTATTGATTCATATCAATCTTTTATTCAAATAGGCTACCTACTTTCTAAAAATCTTCTTAAACCTGCTTACAATTAGTAAAAATATAAAATTTTAAGCTACCTAACTTACACAGTATAAATACTGTGTGTGTGTATAATTAAACACCAGTATAAATTGGGCCGACGTAAACGAATTTATGTCCTGAGTATTTTGCATATCTGAGTTGAAGTGTATAGAATCATATTAGGCGGTAAGCGGATGAATCTCCGACGGGTCGTGTCGCGATTAGTGGAGAAAGCTGTTATGAAGCGTTCGCCCGCTCGCCCGTGCGGTCCGGTACTATATCTACTGGTAACGTTAACACATTTTTCAAGCTCCCTAAATGTTTTACAATATCCGTATACAATTTATATAATATTTATGGATAGCGCTTTAAGTTATGTCTTAGATATTTTTAGAAATACATTTTAGAGTAGGTACCAAAATACAATGAAGCTTTTCTTTTAGTATATTTAATGTTTAAATATATTTTTATCAATCCTTTGTTCTACTATATAGGACACAATAACTATGAATAAACCGAAAATACCTACATAACAAAACTCCTGTACTTATCTTCAGACTTTCAAAATTACAATGACAAAATCGTCTCTCAAGCTTGTTTTTATGGAAATAGCCGGCAAACGAGCTGACGATCCACCTGATGGTAAGTGGCTATCGTCGCCCACGGACATCAGCAACACCAAAGGCATCACTGATGCGTTGCCGGCTAAGAAAGAGAGAAGAAAAAGAAAGAAAGAACTGGCTTTAAAGAAAGCTAATAACAATACGAGTAAAATATAAAATACTTAATCGTCTACAGTCTACACGCTCATAACCTGAACCCTCATTAGTGCTCACCTTCTGTGTAGCAGGTAGCATGCCCACACTAATGACATGTCACAAACAAATCAAAAGAACCAAGAATAAACTTTCATTTGTGATAAAAATGTCGGGATCGGCCTCTAATTATAAACGCTAACACACTCATACCCCCGCAGTAGGTTATTACCTGTGCCGCGGGTGGCATGGACTACACATAACACATCACAGTAACACCCATGACCCGAGTACAAATATTTATCTGCCACATAAATATCTGCCCCGGCCGGGAATTGAACCCGGGACCCCTCGCTTCGCAGGCAGGGTCGCTACTAACTAGGCTACAGGGTCGTCTAATTGCACATTAGATCTTACGCGGACCGCGCCAATTGAGCTACAGGCGCTACAGCTTCTCAAAAATAAATAGGTAAATAACAGATAAGCAGTTTTATGCAAAGCCAATTAAGTAGTTACTATGTACAGACTTTTCATGGAAGTTTGGAACGTTCTAATTTCTAAAATTTCTCGCACTCTCATAAATATTTACTTCGTTGGCATATTTTAAGGGAAATAATCGAGCCCAAATTCCATTAGTATTCGGATATTTCAACAAAACAAAATTATCTTCAGTGAGAAATTATTTATATTCAAATTAAAAGATTTCTAAACTATATTTCACTACCACACTTGCCAAGATTACTGCATTATAGATACATGTACCTGTGATTAGTAGGTAGGATATTGGATATCACTCGTGATCATAACTTATATTGGCAAAGTTTCAAGTCGATATGATGGCTATATAATGATGGATAGTTGCCGTTTTCTACAAACCCGTCATGTAATTCTGAACTTTAACAGCTTAATAGTAAAATACTATATTTTTTAAAGTAGCGAAATCGTTAAAAATCGTCCGCTTCAACTGGATGAAATTGGACTTGACTTAAAAGATATATAACATGCGATGAATAGATGACGAAAATCCTTATTGCTATCGGTGGAATGGAAAAGCAGCTCAGAGCGCAGCTACATTGAAAAGAGAATAAACTTTTAAAAGTAAAAATATCCCAAGCCGCATTTTACGACGACGTGGTGTATTCTGATTCTGAATGCAAATCATGCTTGGTGGGGCAAATATAAGTTTGCTAGCAGTTTAAAGTTAGCTTTTCAGAAATAGGATTAAAAGATTAAATTAGCATTACCTTCGCGTCTCGTGAACGTGAAATTCCTGTACGGAAAACTGATGAGATCGAATTGAGATAGAGTCATCCCCGGCACGAAGTTGACGCTCTGTGTGTTCTGCCATTGGTACACTAGTTGCTGGTTCGAGTAAGCATCTGTCAACAAGGATATAAGGCTCTTTTCACCTGTAATGTCATGTAAACCCAGGGTTTAAGGAATACTGAGCATATAGCCCAGGCTTTGGTTATGTTACTTCGCAACTGGCGGTCGTCTATAACCAACTTCAAGCAGTACCTGGTGTTATTTGAGATCGGATTAATATATTCCAGTTCTTGAGGAATTAATGTTCGGTTTACACGTATTAAGTAGTTAAGTAGTTAACTAAATTTTAACTAAAAAGTTACTAAATTGCCTGTTTACACGTATTAATTTACTTAAAATTTAGTTATCTACTTAATTACTTAATATGTGTAAACTGGACTTAAGGGAACATAATCTGAATTTTACCAAGAAAAAAATAACCGACTTCAAAATAACAGAAAAACTACTAGTCAGATCTAGTTCAATATACAGGCCATTTAAGTGGGACCACATGACAAGTACCAGCTTTCGATTAAAAAAAGAATCATCAAAATCGGTTCACCCAGTCGAAAGTTCTGAGGTAACAAACATAAAAAAATACAGTCGAATTGAGAACCTCCTCCTTTTTTGAAGTGGGTTAAAAATAAGGGAACTCTTCTTTTTTGAACGTCGCTGTTGACGGCCGCAGAAAAGTAATATATCCAGTCTGGATTATCTTAAGGCAGTATAATATAGCTTATTAAATGTACTTTTATTACAACGACGTCTAGAAGTACTTACAACTTCCGAGAATAAGCGGACATGACTGTCGATCCATAGGAAAATTGCGTAATTCCATTGGACACTTAGCCTTTATTGTTAGTCTGTAAAGTTAAACATTTAATTTTATTAAGGGAAAATATAAAACTAATTTTTCTCCTTAAATTATAGATACTATTTTGCCATCTAAATAGTAAATAAATAGTGTTGTTATAATTTTTAATTTCAATAGCAGTATGGTTAAATGTTGTAACTGACCATTGAACCAAAGGCATCACATAACTTATGTATTGCAAGTGATTGCAAATCTCAGATGAAAGTTCATCCGAGTTGCAAATGGTAAGTTTGGGTTCCTATTTTTTTTCCTTTTGTTCTAAATCCTGGATTAGTTTTTGTTTTCATGCAAGCCCACAACCAATGAATGAAATCTTGCTTTTTGTTCACCGAATGAGGTCTCAGATTATTAATCTTCATGGCAATTTACAACCAATGAATAAGTCGGT
Source organism: Thymelicus acteon (assembly GCA_951805285.1). NCBI lineage: Eukaryota > Metazoa > Arthropoda > Insecta > Lepidoptera > Hesperiidae > Thymelicus > Thymelicus acteon. The sequence continues at coordinate 7,374,967 of OX638219.1, read as the reverse complement.
TGTGTAATCGGAGTGAGCACATTTTTCTCCCTGCCAATTAAAATGGTGGATGCCAGTTTTTCTGCCAGCGGCCGCAAAATTAATGAACCTTATTTCGTGAAACATTTACTGCGTTTCTGTTAACCACTTATCACAATGATTGAAAATTAAATATTTAAATAAGTTCCACGAATTTATAGCAGCTTATTATTATTTTAACGTCGGTCGTTTAGAATATCTTTAGTTACAACACTCGTAGGCATTATATTTATATAATATTATATCTTCTGTGCTAGTATTTCCAAGATCTAATTAATTTGTAAGTTTGATCTTAATAATACTCAGTGCTTATTCGACCAAATATCATGTTAATATCCTCTTTTTTACGTATAATATCATTGGTTAAATCAAAGTAACTATCCCGCAAAAGGATAATGAATAAATGATAAATGAACTTGTAAGCTAACTAAAAATAAAATACAAGGCTATAGCGCAACTAAATATTTTATGTAATTAATATAATTATGTAGCTAGATCATAATCCGTCGTTACCATGACACCATTCTAATGAAGGATATGAGTCATATCATGACAATCAGATAATGATATAATATTCCCAGGATATGTTTGATCGAATCAGCTCTGAAGCATTCAAATTTTTATTCATGAATCATCGTTTATACCTCATGGAATACAATATATCACCGTGTTGACTAATCCGCAGTAGCTTGTTAGGAACAGTAATCGTATGCACGTATGAGTGTTTTCCATTATAGAAGTAGGTGTCAGGTCTCCAAATCCTCTCAAGCATCTTGATGGAGAGAGATAACGATCGTATCGGGCCGAGAAACGACAGTCTAGCGTCTCTCCAGTACTGTCTGAAGTAGCAATCCATGGAGTAGTCCTAAGGATGTAAATTGATTTTTTATTAATTAGCTACGCACCCATAGTCCAATCCAATAGTAGAGCAACTTCGGGGCTGATCATGAGCGGTAGTTGGATAGGTGAATGTTGCAAAGTTTTCAGTGCTTTGGAGATCATGTAAGCCTTCGATATTTGTCATTGTTTGTTAACAAATGTAAGTTTTAAGGGATCTTTCAATGGCATTAGAAACAGAAATTCCCACGCTTGAGTTGACCACACCACTAACACAAACTCGTAACTGGAACCTGGAGCAGCGTGGCGAAATGTGCAAGCTTATAGCGGCCACGACATAGGTTGTTAATATTTTCTAGCCACACATTTATATAACAACAAAATACGAGTTTAGGTACTCACCTATAAATGAAATATACCGTTAAAGACGTAAGTAGGTACTCAATGTATCAGCGAATCAAAATATGATTACGTGAAGCACTTCAAAGAAATTGATTTATCTTTTTTACGAAACGTCGAGATGTTATAATGGATATTTCAGTATACTAAAATGCTAGATTAAGCAATATAAATATATTAAACATGGTGAGGGTTAACTTACCATGTCTAATTCTGATACGGGCCCCATACTTCTAATCAAAATGTTTGTTTGGACAACAGTGGGGTATCCTGCAAATAAAAGTTAGTTTAAGATTAGATTAGTTTTAAATGTAAAATGTATAAGTATCTACCAAAATCTGTTCTGCCCCCAGAAAAAAAACATTTTTTGACAGCTTATACCAAAGATCACTCATTAATGTCTAACCATTACCTTACCTTAGGCACACCTAGCATATTTTACGTTATGTAAAATTCTGAAATTCATATTATGTCAGTGTTCTTTTTCCGAGCTTAGTACTTTACCTTTGCCATGAGTCGGTAGTTGCGAATTTTCGTAATTTTTCAAGAGATTTTCCAAGACAAGAGTTATATTTTTAGATACAGCGTCATTGATACTCCTCTTTTTACTAGATTTCCAAACATTTCTGGCGTCAATATCATCGTAAGATTCGTTCAAATAATTGGAGAACAAGAACTCGTCAGAGCTGTCATCCAATTGGATATCTTTAGTGTCGCTTGAGAGATTGTTAGCGGTCGGGGATAAAATCTTTGGTGTTCCGTCGTGCGACTTCAAGGATGTCAGCGATATTGGAAACGTTCCATTCTTAGTCGTCAAGTACATCGCTCCTTTCGCATCAACGTTGAAATTCCTGTTCAAAAATAACCAACATTTTATTACGTAAAGGCGCAGTAATTAATCAAAATCTCATCAATATGTCTCGAAAATATGTCCATATATCGCACTCGTCGCTAAAGTAATAAAAGCTCGGTAAGAGTTTTCAATATGTCAGGTAAATGCGGTAGATACAATAATGTGTTATGTTTTTATTAGATTATGTAACAAGCAATACAATTTGAAAAATATCAATTCAATCGGGCGTTCAGAGGTAAGGGGATTCTGAAGAATGCGTAACGAGTGAGTCAAGAACGAACCTACCTACGTCTGTTATTGAAATTAATATTTTGTTATTTGTAAATGAAACGAAAAATATAAACATTAGCAATGGATATTAAATACAACCCTCTGACGACATCAGTGTCTAGTTGTTTATTCAGCCATGTTATTCGGAGTAATTATGAAAGAGTGAATAGCGGAAATCCCGTTTAACCTGTAAAAATAACAAAAGAACGAAAACTCGTTCTTTGAACTTTAAACTCTCCCTTTCCGTTAAATTTTTTTACTCTATAGTAAACTTATACCTAAGTGTTTCATTGGATGTACCTACTTACCAGGTAGGTACTTTAAAAGTATCATAAAAAATAGCAATGTTAGGTACATTGCTACATTGCAATATTATTTTTAATGTTGCCTATGGTTACGCAAAGAAATTGGTAATAGATAAAAAAACTGCAATAATTGCAGATTTTTATTATATATATTTTGTAATAATTTGTAATTATTACACTTCAACATAGAATGACTTTTCTGATCATTATTTGTTATTATAAGTATTCTAGATAGAAATGTAAATACGAGTAACTACTTATTTACGAAACTTTGTTTTTGTAGAAGGCTGTATCGAAGAAACTCATGCTTTTCATGCATGGTAAGTTACATCAAATGTAAAAAGATTTACATCACTTTAGCACTATTCTATTTCCTATGAGATTTCACTCAACACTCAATACGTGAAACACGTGTAGATAGTGTCAACCAATGTGACATGGTATTCTGCTTGTCGTAGTCGTAATCAGCAATCCAGATTCATGGAATCTCAGCATCGCACAGTGATTGCGTCTTTTGTGTATGGTGATTAGTTACAGTACAGCCACTTCGTATGTGAAATCAATGTTGATTCGATATGCGAGCCATAGATAATTACATTTTAGATGAGAGATAAGATGCCTGCTTCAGGGTTTAGCAGCACTACAGCCACTTATATTATTAGATATATAAAAAATGTAAATCATGGTTTTCACCAGACCGTGATGTGGAATAAGATATAGGATAGGTAAAGCCTAAATATTTGATTTATACTATAATTTTTCTATTTATAACGGTGAATAGATAAGCCAAGTATCACAAGATGCGCTAAATCCTGAAGATCATAGCTTTATTTAAGTAGGTAACAAAAAATAGCAATTTTATTTTTTTATTTTTATAAACGTTACAATTGATTAAATAGAAAAAATCTTACCATATAAAAAAATACCATTAATATTTACCAGATAAACTTTGTTTAAATTTTATTTCCTAATTTGTAAAACCAAATAATATAATATGGTCTAGTTTATTGAAACATGTTATTGAAGTATTTTTTACTTGTAAATAATATAAGTTCATTTATTCGACATGATTGTCTTTCTAAGTGATCATTCCAGTTGAATGGTTTCAACCATAAATGCGATCAAAATGCCTTCTAAATCCAGAGGCAAAGCTTTGGCAGGCAAAACGTATGTACGTAACAACATCACATTTTTGATGCGAAGGGATTTTACGAAATATCAACTTATTTCGAAATCGGCTTATGTGCTTGGAGATTCATAAATATACCGAAACAAAATAGATCAGTATATTAAATCGTCGAGTTTAAGAGGAAGGCAAATGTTTTTTGCAAAGGTTTGGTATGAATAAATACTCGTAAATTAAATAGTAGACAGTTAATAAAATAGTAAATGATCTGATGTATAACCTATGTGCTACATTATGTTGTAAATAAATTATTTCTTTCTTTCTTTCTTCTTTCTTTAATGTTATGAAATATTTTTAACTTAAACTAAGTATAGTTTGTCGAGTAAATGTGAAGACAATTAAGACATGTCATATTTTAATAAACTCTTTAAAATCAGACACGGCAAAACCCTTACTCCGAATACCCTCGTCTTAAAGGACCAAAGTCCATTAGAAATCAATTGAAAGTAACACGCAAGCTTTTGATCATAATATACCTCAAACGGTTTACTCAGTGTACTTCGCAAGGAAAACTGACGGCAACTTGGTAAAACTCAATTCCAATATTGAAGACACCTTATAGGTCCCCAAACATAATATCATTTATTGCCATGATATATTATTATTGTCGAGTAAAATATAATACAATAATTACGATCATGCTTCACAGTAATGAGGAACATGGCGGAGAGAATAAACAATTAATTATATTAAGGGTATTTAATTATAATGCCTAGATTTATATTTACTTGAAGAATATGTTTGACTGTAACATTTAAAATAAAATTAACGAGCTTGTAGCTTAATTGATAGTCACCTTGCCTGCTTATGAGACGGGTGCGAGTTCGATTCTTGGCAGATGGATTGAACTTGTAACTTAAACTCTTCTTATACTCGGCTTATTAGTTTGGCTTCAACCCATTAATGGCCCACCACACGGGTTTCTCCTCTTGTGGAGGCCTAGAGCATACTCCACCTCGCTGCTACAGTGCGGGTTGGTGGAGGGGTTAGTGGCCAGCACATGTGTCGGAAGTTGCCAACCGCGAGTCTTCGACATGGCTTAACGACTGTTATCTTACGATAATAACCCGGACGTCTAATGAATATTCTAAGTATCAACTACGTACAGCTTATGAGCATGAACTCAAAGAATTATCATCAAGTGCGATCCACGGGCCCTTCCGTCTGCTCGTGACTTCCACGAAAATTGCATATTTCACAATTAGTTTGCTTATCTGAGGGACTAATTAATATCCCTCTGTATACGATAGAACTGGGACCGGAACAAGTTTATTGGGCGGACGAACCAAACTAAAGATGGATTACGCATTCGGTCTTTTCTGACATAGGTTTCTCATAAGCATTTCCTGTTTATTACATATGTTAAATGTTCTTTTGAATGTCAGTTAAACACAAAATAGTATTCAAACATGATAAAAACAATGAATGAATGCGTACATTTTTAGATCATTCTGTATAATGATTTTATTCACCAAAAGAGTACCTTTTTAACAGACTTCAAAAAAAGGAGGAGTTTATCAATTCGACTGTATTTTTTTTATGTATGTTACCTCAGAACTTTGGACTGGGCGAACCGATTTTGATGATTCTTCTTTTAATCGAAAGCTGGTGGCTGTCATGTGGTCCCATATAAATTTTATTGAGATCTGACAATGGCATCCATGATAAAACCATTTAAGTCTTAAATTTGTATTAAGTAAGCGCGACAAATGGACGAATAACTCAATATCACGCCAACCGATTTCGATGATTCTTTTTTAATCGAAAGCAGGTGCTTGTCACGTAATCCCACATTAATTTGAACGAGATGTGACAAGTAGTTTTAGAGTAACTTTGAAGTCGGTTATTTTTTGTTAGTAAAATTTAGATTATCCTCATGTTGGTATATGAGATTGATGAAGATTTATGCAATTTTTACTATGAGTGCTTACTTATGAATAATTGTTTTCACAAGTACACAGCATAACTTGTATTACTAGTTACATCTAGCCGTAGTGTTCGAAATATAGAGCAATAAACCATCACTGGAAGAATTCTTGTATGTTCTTGCAAAATGAATGATATTATTATTATTTAATATTTTACCATAAATGTTCCATGTCTCGCCGCTACCAATTGCACTCTTGTTATAGAGAGAGTCTATTATTACTATCATATGCAAGTTAAGTAACCTCTAGTATAGTAACTATAGTCTATCTCTTTGCTACGCTCTCGCTGCTAAGAAGCTCTGCTACGCTCTACGCCGTAGCTATCCAATGAACTTTTGAAAGTTTAATCAATTTCATTATAATAATACTAGCTGACAGGGCAAACATTGTTCTGCCAAAATTTTTTTAGGGGTAGTGGGATGAAAAATAGATGTCCGATTCTCAACCCTAGCCGATATGCACGCAAAGATTCACGAAAATCGGTCGAGCCGTTTCGGAGGAGTTCAACTTCTAACACCGTGACACGAGAATTTAATATATAAGACTAGCTGACCGGGCAAACTTTGTCTGCCAAAAATTTTTTTAGGCGTAGGGGGATGAAAAATAGATGTCCGATTCTCAACCCTAGCCGATATGCAAGCAAATATTCACGAAAATCGGTCGAGCCGTTTCGGAGGAGTTCAACTTCTAACACCGTGACACGAGAATTTTATATATAAGATTCAGCAATCCGTACTGGAAGCACTTTTATATTTTTAGTATGTTATTAATTATTCTATTCCAAATTAATTCTTGAAAAAATAACCGACTTCAAAATAACTCAAAAACTACTCGTCAGATCTCGCTCAAATTTAAGTGGGACCATATGACAAGCACCAGCTTTCGATTTAAAAAAGAATCATCACAATTGGTTCATCCAGTCGAAAGTTCTAAGATAACAAACATAAAAAATACAGTCGAATTGAGTACCTCCGCCTTTTTTGAAGTCGGTTAAAAATGGTTCTTGGTTGTTCACCTAACCTAAATAATAACTCAATGGGGTGACGATGTCAATGTAGCAGAGACATTGATTCCGACGGCATCAATGTATTAACTAAAATGCGACTATGATATATTGACATATGATAATTATATGACACACGGTGTTTCCAGTTCATCAATATTCCTGTTTTGTGAATTTCTTTTTAACAAAATTTGCCTTGCTACGTAGTCACAATCCTCTAGGTATCACATACGCTATGGTATTATTAAAGGGATCTTTACGTTTATACTACCCAGGTTCACCTTTGTATAGCGCCTTGAATGTTGATAAAACGTCTAATAATCTTGTAGGCTCGTATAATATTGTCAACACAAATAAAAACGTCTTGTATACGTAACTAATGATAGGAGAAGAATATCACTATAATATTTTGTTGAATAAAGCTCACATTTTGGAATTTGTTATATTATATTATACAATTAAATAACGACGTAAAAGCCTGATAAAGATAGGAACAATCGTTGGACGGAAAAATGAGTATGGAGGAAGTCAAAAGTTATCAATTTTAGTGTTTCAACACAATTTGTTTCAAAATCTGTTTCGTTCGACGGTGGCTTTAGTATTGAGGAAAAAAAGATATACTTACCTAAGAATGGTCTGAGATAATTTACCTGTGTCAGTGCAAATCAGGCTTTTCCATTATTATAACTTTTTATCATTTCATCGGATATTAATTAAACCGTCCCTAAGATACACACGTTTACGAGTAATAGTAATGGCTAGTACCTATATATTTTTGTTATTGGATTGGACATTATAATAGTTTGATATAAGTCGGCTTAGCACGGGAACGTGTAAGTTTTTAAGTGTTAGGGATTATTTATGCTACACCGAGTCGGGCACGAGCCGGACACGAGCCGGGCCGGGCACGAGCAATTTCACTAACATTTTACGAGGCTCGGACGCGGACGCCGCACGGTGTAGCATAAACACTCGATGTCCACGTCATATAAAATGTTAGTACCGTGCCTCGTCCGTGCCTCGTCCGTGGCACGGCTCGTGCCCGGCTCGGTGTAGCATAAACAATCCCTTAGAAGTTCTTTCGACATCTGTGTAAGGAATTAACAAAACTACTTCTGCCAGTCACGTCATAACTTTTTCATTACAAAGCCGAAACGAGAAATGTTGGATAAAATTATGGCTAGTAATATTGTATAAATTAATATGCGTTTTTAAATTTGAAGTAAAACGTTGAACTTGTCCTTAAATTAAATGTTTAGTTTGTGTTTCAATATAAAATGTATAGGTAAGGTCCTGGATTATTTTTATTAGTTTCGTAGTTATATTTCTTTACTTAATGTATGTTAATTAAAAAAAAAATTAAGTGAAGGGGGACAAATAAAATTTCTACGATCTCCAGTATAGGTTTTAAAAATGACAGGTTTTGTTCTATTTCTAGGTAAAATCATCGAGAACAAAGTCGTTAATAGTCTGTTGACTCGATACCTAGATTACTTACAGCATGAATTGTTGAACAGCGTGAACACCAGTTATATGACTGTAACATAGTATTCTTTGCAGCCAAATCTGATATATATGATGATATACAAAGACAACAAAGATATACCTACATGTTACTTCATTATACTAAATTGAAAAAAATGGGGATTTTAATAATGCTATGAATTTTATCTTAATGTGGTTAATAATAATTAATAATAATAATAACTAGCTTTGGGTGGGATGAAAATGAAAGAATTGTCATGCTTAGGGTTATTTATTTTAGTGTAAAAAAATATTCAATTACATTATATTAGACTAGTGAACGCATTTTCCTAAATTTATTGAAAAATTGTCTTATTTATTTTTTATAGATATCACGTATACAGCTTTATTAACAGACAATATTTTTGTTACATTTTTTAGGAAAATTCTTACGTTCATCATTTATGTGTTTTATATTATTTTGCTTAACTGATTGATGGGATATTAAATTCTAATGCCACGATAAAATCATAAAGAAATACGAGGATGTTACTAACAAGGAATATTAGGTTGACGACTTGTACATGCGGCTGTTCTGGAGACAGTGTTCTAGGATCTGATAGGACGCACAGATGTCCTATCAAGACCACGGCACTCGGCACGGGAGGTTCAACGTTTTGGAACTGTTCTAAAATGTAACCCAGAGCCATCAGCGCATGTCCAATATACGGCAGGTACACCTCTACAAATGATTGCAATTCCAGCATTTGTGAATCGATTCTTTACTCCATTCCATGTTGAAGCTTTGTCTGCATCTCATCGTATTCTCCCGCCATTATAAAGACATTCGCGATCAGAAAAAAGTGGCTGGTCCTGAAGTTGCGATTGTGTTGCTTTAAGTACAGTAAATCTTCGAACAATGTGTGAGCTTCACCGATTACGCCCATCAAATGACCCATCATGATTAGAAAACTGCCTGATAATTTCGTAGAACAACCATCAAAGCTCGTTCCTATAAGATAACCTAGTGTAATAAGACAGTTGCTTACTATAAGTAGGTAAAATTCAGCTTCTATCATGAACTTCTCTCGATGGGCGAGCTTCCACTGTTTTGATTCGTAGTAGTTCACTGTGAACCGTAGGTATTTTATTTTATAATATCTTTTACAAGTTCCTTACGTTTTCTGTGTCATTCTCGATTTGCACTTTACTCTAATTTGTGTAGTTTTTCGTTTCTCTCAATATTTTGGTTAATTTTAGTGCAATTATTTAACATTTTAAGGAATTCAGTGTAGTTTATATAATAAAAAACAGCAAGATTTTTCATAACTAATGCGTTAATTTGACAGGAGATGACATTTAATCAATGATCTTATATTAAAAGAGGATTTAATGGTGATAGTTGATGTAGAAAAATAAATGGGTATAATAGAGTGGGATTATAAAAAGTATTTTTTAAGTGTCTGTGTTCCGTGTTTTAAATGTACCTATCTAAAGTGATGATTAAAATGTACTCGTTATAAAAATTAACTCAACCTGCCGGCTATTAGGTTTTCAAAACCCAGCCGATCAAAATAAAGTATCTTTTAAAAGTGGAACCTACACAGAACGCGTAATTGTACTCAAAATCTGTAAGTAAGTATACTATTACAATATTCGGATGACTAGCTTTCTTGAAAGAACCCTTTTTTCACCTGGACCTCGTTTAAATGAAATTAGACTTGTGCAGATGCGGAGCAGCGTAGATTGACACGGGGTGGGTTTCTTTTACATAGAAAAGGGAACATTCCTGGAACAACAAACTGCCGTGATTACATACTGTGCTGGCACCAGGTTCAGGTGGGTATAAAATAATAGGATGCAATATACACAAAAAATAAACGGATTTTTTTTAGTATTTTTGCCATTCGTTTCGACTACGTAAAAACAGTCGGGTCCCATTTAAATACAGGGTTGCCTGGGAAAAAAGAAATGAGATTTGATTGATTGAAGAATGGGTCTCGACTGTTAATCCTTCTATGGTGTAGTTGTTCAGTATTACTTTTAACAACATTCTAAACTACTGAGCTTGTTTATTAGGGTTCCGAATAAAATCGAAATTTCGTCATGTCCGTCCGTACGTCCGTCCGAAGCAAAGCGGCGAGAGTAGATATTAACAAATATCCCAAGCGAGTCTGATTATAACTTCTTTTTGTTTATTTAATTCTTTAAATTTCTTTATAATATTTTCTCAATTACCATAAACGCTTCAGGTAGATCTTTCATGTAATATTTATAGGATATAAAGAATATGAAAGGTCTGGCTTCTGAAAAATGTAGCTTAGGTATTCAGAGCACAATAATAACATGTCTATTGGGTAGTCACTGGGGTCAGAATAGGGGAAGATTGTTTAAAGGCTTGCGAACAAAGGACCAGAGATGTATGGAAATATTGGCGAGGGACACTGGTGAATGAATATCACTGAGTTGTACGTACAGTGCATGTGAATAAGATTGATGGTGACGCCATGTTTGTCGTCTTCCGGAACTAGCGAGTAGTTGCTTTTATAAAAGCTATCGCTCATTGTGAGATAGTTTTCAAGGCGGTACTCTCAGCAGTACAATGGGTTCTGATTATCGAGCTTAAAAAATAATATGGAAAATAATATTTTACTAGAATAATATTCATATAAATTTTATATTTATATTTATTCATTTTTATTTTCGGGCAACTAAGGCGGCCTGGCCCATAGATATTTTTTTTTTTTATATATATTAAATTTTAATTGTGCCTTATGCATTATGCCTTTAACTACTTATTTGATGTATGGCATATAAAATATACTTTTAATTTAATATTGTTTTTAAAATATCTTGTTGGTTCGTCTGCGTCCTTTTATAATATCAAGCAATATCTACATATGTACATAATATTATATAGTTAATATTTACGATGACAAAATTATAATGTTGCGGCGTTAGCTAAAAAGAAGCTTGTATTACATCCTAATAAAGCATGAACTCATGTCAGAACCAAATTAGTGAATGTTAATAAAATCACAATTAAACGGGAAAATATTGCTGAACAGCGTTAATTAAATTTGCTTCATAAATTTGCTGCGTCTGTGAAGATTGAAGGAATAAGAGCCCTTATAGCTTAATTACGAGCGTCAAGAGTATGGTGATGGGGTTGTATTGTTTAATTTATATATTCATATTTAGGAATAAATATACGGGTTCCTGGCGTTTAAATCGAGATTCGGGAATCGTATTACCTTCAGATAATAATAACCGTTATTTACTATAGTCATTCTTTATAAGATTTTAATAAATGTAAGTTGTTCTTGTTAAATAAAATTTTGGGAAAAATATTCTACGTGCATCTAAATGTGAGCAATTCATTTTTATTTTGTACAACAGTTTTCACATTTAACAATGATGAATACGCAATCATTTAGATCTATGCAGTGAAAATCTTTAGTAAATTTTTTGGCACATTATTTGGCCTGAATCTAAAAGTTACAGAGCATCCTAACAATGTAATTTTCCTACTCTTACGTCTCTCGTGCGTCTTTAATATACAGAGGAATATAATCTAAGGTGTAGGATGTCGTTTCGTTCACTAAGAATTTAGTTCCATATAAGTTTACCAAAGCCAAAAAAACTCCTTTGTATTACTTAATAAATAAACACTCATATTATAGTTTTGTATTAATATGAGCTATATAATATTATACACAAAATCATTTTTGTCAGGATTTCTTATATAGACTCTGAAACCTTCCAACCGATGTGCTCCAAACTGCTTTCATTAAAAAGATAATACGGAGATGGATTAAGACCACTAAAACAATGCATTAGGCACATTTATTTTTTAGGGTAGTAACACACGCCGGTTATCCACTAGTAGCTACAATACAGATGTGTATGACAAAATATGGAAAAATGGAGGTGAGATGAGTTAGGTTAAATAACAAAGTTAATTTTTTTGGTAGATTAAGTAAATTATCGTCAAAGAAAACAGTAAAATGTTATGAGAGTGAAATACACAACGAATTTCAATTATCACTTATGCAAAGCATTGTCCGTTTGTGAGCTTTACAGGTGTTGTTTTGAACTCTTCTTAACAAGCTACAACAACAAGACGAGCTAACAATCCAGCTGAAAGTAACTGGCCACCGTCGGACTACAAATACAAAAGATATCACCAAATACCTACATACTGGTATAATTGTAGACTTACTATCTGAGGGTACATAAAAATAAATCAAAATGATCTACTCATTTGTGGATTCAGCAATGAAAAGTAGGGTAAAGGGGCCGAATTTTCCGAAAAGTACTTAGGTAATTTTTCGACATCTCGTAAGTTAACACTCAAGATATCTTCCCCTTAAGTTTGTTGAACTACTTCTGGGAGTTCTGGGACACCATATAGGTATTGTTGTAAAATCATCTTAAATCTGTTAAAATTTTCGCCGTTAGTAGGTAATTGAAGTGAGAGAAGTCTTAACACTCAAAAAAGGAACTATATCTGGCTTGCCATTGTTTTTCAACCTCGACAACATTAGTTTTTCTTGTTACCTTTACTATTGTTTTTGCCAACGAGCTCTCAAGTGTTTTGCCCTATTTGTTTTCACTGTCATGGGCATTGTGTAGTTCAGTAGACATAGGTCAGCGGGTTTTCTTAAAATACTCTGTATTGTTATGTCTATAAAGTTCTTTCTCCTTCCAATGTTTTAAGTTTTTCTTGGTGGCAAAGAAAATGTCCAACAAAGCACTTACTCTCTTACTGTTTCTAGATGCAGTAAGCGACACATATATGGGCGCATGGTCATCATCAAAGTAGGTCTAGAAGAAACTCGATTTAACGTATGCTTCCGCCCCAACTCAGAGTTACTAACGGTTACTTAAATCTTTCCTTAGTATAGAATTTGTATGCTGATTACTAAGAAGCGATTAAAGTAACCGTTATTGACTCTGAGGTGGGGCGTTAGTCTTATCTAATCTAAATAGATGTACAGTAACTACCTTACTGTGTTCATTCCTTAAATTGTCTTCAAAATTTATTAGATCCTTCATTAGGATTCTGTCTCATGTTCGTTTGTTAGCGTAACTTAACAAAACACCAACTTAGCCGAGTTTTGTACCTGTGTTATATTGCTGCCGTATACTATACTAGTATATAATCAATTGATAAAGTTCATGTAGAATTTAATCATATTTAGCCAAATTACGTGCTAAAACTAGAGCAGCTATTACTGTTGAATTACTTTTGTAATACGTAGTTATTTAATTATTTTTTCTTCTAAATTTACTTAACTTGATATTCCTACTATGAGTAGATAGATACATGTAAAATATCAGTCAAAATCTCATGTTGAGTATACAGCGATACCGAGAAGAAAGTCGTGAGGCCGCTGTAAACAGCTAGTCGATAATAAGTAATCAAGTGGCTGTTGACATTGACTGGCATAGAAGCATGATCGGTCGATAATTGGCAGTTTGTCAAGTTTATGCTCTGCCCTTGCACAGCTGCTCAAACCGCCCTCGTGCAGGCCCTCGGACGACATGGGGGCAATGCTATAAATGACTTCACATCGAGAATATTTCAGCCTCAAAACGATTCAAAGCAACTAACCCTAACCTTAAACAGCGTCTCTTAAACTGCCCAGTGAAAACTGGAAACTTTTTAGACAAATGGTTTTATTGACTTTTCATATTAACAAAATTCCCTGGTTGAAGTTAAAATTGGAAGGTCTTCTGTTCGTCTTGAATTTAATTGAGTGAAAAAATCAGCGGAGGGTCCCATGACCTATATTCTGTCCTAAGTGAAATTTGTCACGTCGATGTCGGACAAACACTCAAAGGACACTCGTAAATTTCAATACTCTTAAAAGTGTAGGGTCCAAACTCTTGAAAGCTCCCTTCTATTGACGTCGTGGGTGAGATAAGCACGTAAGGGATGCGCTATTTTCAGTTAACACCCCCCCGAGGCAAGAGATATCGGGCACTTTATTGAATTCGTATGCATCACATAGTATACATGTCAACCCTTCTCTGTACACGTCATCAAATTTTAATATTTATTGCATCGCCTTGCTCGCATTTAATTTGCTACAACGTATGTTTGTATAGCTATGTACGCGGATTGCTTTACGATTATTCACTATGGCATATCTACAACAAGATGGATTATTGTATTCTTTAATGGTCCCATGCATTATTCATGTCTTGCATTGGATAAATTTATCCCGTGTCTCAAGTTTTTAATTACGGTCTGAAAGTACAGTGTAAATGTATTATTCATGAATTCATTCATGATTTTGTTTCAATGTAGGTACCTATAGCTGGTTTTTAAGTTTAATACTCGTATGATATCATATTTTACCATCCCCCTTTATAATATTAGTATATACGGCACCATACAAAATATGTTTTAAGGCAATATGACTAATATTAACTCTAAAGAGGATGGTCTATTTTGCGTGACTGATTCAAAGCTACCGACACTAGAATTACGAAATTCGGATAGTTGGTTCCTTTTACGCCCGAGGAATGCAATAAGAAAAGATTTCGGAAATTTTACACCTAAGGTTGGCAATCATTGTCTTGATTTTGTACTTATTTTAATGAAACAAGAATTAGCGTTTATAAAAATTCATTACTTAAGTGTAAGGATTGGATCTTTGTTAAAGAAAGACAGAGTTCCTTCAACCTAGAAAATTTTAGAGCGAGTAAAGACGCATGTAAAAGCCGTAGGTAGCTTATAATTAGACAAACGGGCTAACTGCCAATAAATGGTTACCACCACTGATGGATGGACATAAAATTGAAAGTATCACCGTTTGTTGTTTGCTAAGAAGAAACCAGAGGGCCTGGTTATTCTTATTGGCTCTCATAAGCGTGGCTTCGACTGAAGGATAGATGGTAAATCTCTTAAACCCTGAATTTGAAAACGGACTTTAACTAAAAATTAAACCCATACCTACAATATACATAACACATCATATAAATAGAAAACACAGAACGAAGTGTCTATTCGTCCGCTTAGCGGACGAATAACATATTATTCGTCCGTATATTATATTTATTCATACATGTATTCAATTTTTTAAAATTAAGAATGACTCGGATGATTAGCTTTTTTTAGTCTCCTTGAAAAAGTAACGTGACCGAAATCAATAAATAGGTTAGGTTAGTTAGGTTCCTGTTTTTATTTACGGGAAAAAAGGGACCCCGCGAAGCGGGGTTCCGCGACATCTGCAGAGATGTAACTTATCTAAGATACAAGTATCTGAAATACAGATACAAGATACAAAATACGTATTTTCATCTTGTATCTACAATACTTTTTTTAAGTTCATTTCGTATCTTGTATATAAATACCTTTTGTTTGGTATCTTAGTATTTTGTAGATACTATGTTTGCTAAAATACTTTTAGTAATAGTATACTCACGGAACACAGACACAAGAGTATACTCATATACATATAATATAGTATTCGGTAATAGTTTAATACTTGACATTGGCAGAATAACCGCACGGCTAAAAGCGGGATCGAAGTTTAATAAAAATATATAATAACTATTATGTTGTAATAAAATGTAATATTACGTTTGCGCGATCAAACGGTAAAATAAACTTTAATTAAATAATTACGTTTAAGCTATTGCTTAGCTTTTATCGCGGGCTTGAGCGCGGCGAGCGAATCAAGAAAAACAGTGATGTTTGACAACTTGTCAAAGCGGCAGTGATGGATTTGTTCTATCACTGTCGCTCTTCCGCAGCCCCCGAGTGTCACACGTTTTTTTAACAAAAAAATAAACCAACGAAAAAAAACTGAAAAGCGAAAAATAAGCCATTTAGTATTATAAATTAAGATGCTGAATTAACAGTAAATAAATAATTTTGAGACGGAGCCACACAAACAAGCAAAATTCATTACATAAAGCTCATTTTATGAGGGCAGCGGCATGCGATGCACACGGCAGCAGTAGCGCGGCGCACATCTTTTCGCCGTTTGTTTTTTCATCTGTTTGGCACCGCTTCAAAATTATTTATTTAATGTTAATTTAAGATCTTAATTTATAATACTAAATGGTTTGTTTAATTTTTCACTTTTCAGTTTTTTTTCGTTGGTTCAATTTTTTGTTAAAAAGTAATTATTTTTAAATTTTTAGTATATTATATTTATATATATACGTGTCGAATTGAGTACCTCCTCCTTTTTTTTCGTCAGTTAAAAACGTTTTTTTTACAAAAGTATTTTATCTATAAAAAGTATTTAAAAGATACGTATTTTGTATCTAGTATTTCAGATACCATTCCAGAAAGGTATTTGCATCTGGTATCTGAAATACTTAATTTAAAGGTATTTTGTATTTTGTATTCCAAATACTTTATTTAAGGTATCTTGTACATCACTGGACATCTGTGACAAAGCCCTATTATCATGACGTTAATTGTATGGGTGAAGCCTCTCGCCCTGTAAAATAATAATAATAATAATAATAATAATAATAACGCTTCACACTCATAGCCCCACACTAGGATTCCCTGTGTCGTGGGTGCCATGGACAACACACTAGACAAGGACATTCACACCCAGACCGAGAACAGAAATTCAAACTCATCATTTAAATTTCCGCCTCGCTGGGAATCGAACCCAGGACCCTCGGTGCGGCGATCCGGCATGGTAACCTTTGCGCCACACGGGTCGTCAAAAATCACGCAACGATATCAAATCAAATCAAATCAAATGTTTTTATTCAAAATTGGTTTGGTTTACAAACACTTTTTGAAAGTCATGCAAGTTATGCCAATACTTCAGACAAAGCCCTACTGTGAGAGGGCCCGGGAGAAGAAGCAGCAAGAAACTTCCGGGTTTGTTTTTTCCTGCTCACAGTTACAGATAGCACTTATCATCTACTACAATATATATTCATAAAACTCATGTCCAAGCAGTCTTGTCTTTAAAATAATCATCTAATTTGTAATATCCTTTCCTCATAAGAATGCTTTTAATATGAGTTTTAAATTTAAGGTAAGGCATTTCTGTAAATTTCGATGGAATTTTATTATAAATCTTTACACATGTACCCATGAACGAGCCACCAGTTTTACATAGTCTAAAATTTGGTACAATCAGTTTAGCCTTGTTCCTCGTATTAATATTGTGGATGTCACTCTTCTTAAGAAAACTGTCGTAATATTTCTTAACATACAAAACATTATCCAATATATATTGTGACACCACAGTTAAAATATTAATTTCCTTAAAGAGATCCTTAAGCGAGTCCCTAGGCCTGAGGTTGTAAATGGCACGGACTGCTCTTTTCTGTAAAATAAATATAGACTCAATATCTGCAGCTGAGCCCCACAACAACAGACCATAGGACATAATACTATGAAAGTAGCTAAAATAAACTAACCGTGCTGTTTCTACGTCAGTTAAGAGCCTTACTTTCTTAACCGCGTAAGCAGCTGAACTCAGTCTCCCAGACAAGGCTTCAATATGAGGACTCCATTGTAACCGTGAATCTATAGTAAGGCCAAGGAATTTTGTTGAATTTACAAGGTCAAGTACTTCCTTATTTATAACTATTTGAGTTGGTACCTGTTTCACACTTGGTAATGTGAATTTCATACATTTCGTTTCACTACCATTTAACATTAGGTTGTTACATGTAAACCATTGCAACACTTGGGAAACAGTATTATTTACATCGTCAAAACATTTTTTTTCTCCTATCAACTTTAAAAAGTAATGAGGTATCATCTGCAAACAATACAGTTTCACACAAGTCCCTTGTGAAATAAGGAAGATCATTGATATATATTAAAAATAAAAGTGGTCCTAATATTGATCCTTGGGGCACTCCCATAGTAATGTGTGCTCCTGGGGACTCCTTGCCATTAATAACTACTTTCTGGATACGGTCGGTCGGTTATAAATAACTTTTTCAAAGATTTTACTAAGGACTGGTAACATTGAGATGGGTCTGAAATTAGTGGGGTCGCTTTTATTTCCTGATTTGAATAAAGGGATTAATTTACCATGTTTCATTAGATTGGGGAAGCTACCATCGTCAATACATTTATTGAAAATGTGACTTAGATGTGGCGCTATGGAATTAATTATTGGTTTTATTATCATAGTAGAGAGACCCCAGAGATCACCTGACTTCTTGATCTTTATAGACTTAAAAGTCTTTATAATTGTATTTGACTTAAAAGTCTTTATAAGTGTATGTATTGTTGATAATAATTTACGGACGACTTAAGTTATTTTATTCGTCCGCCTAGCGGACGATTAGCAACAGCCATACGAAATTTCTATTCGTCCGCTAAACGGATGAATAACATAAATTAGTCGTCCGCTAATTCGTACATGTATTCAATTTTTTTTTAAATTAAGAATGTAATTTACGGACGAATAAGGTTATTTTATTCGTCCGCTTAGCGGACGATTAGCAAAAGCCTTTCGAAGTGTCTATTCGTCCGCTAAGCGGACGAATAGCAACAGCCAACACAAACGGATAAAATCCTTTTAAATATAAAACTACTTCAATTGATATAAGCACAGGATCACATATTTCCAAAGAGGAAATATAGAAAATTCGACGCGGAGTAGTAAATAAAGGCGTCTTAACTAATCTCAACAGTCGCAAACAACGTAAACATCGTTACACGCGCGTCGAAAGCACACTTCCATGTACACTCGTATATCCAAGTTCCGCGAGAACAGTTTGCGTTTCTGATGGAAAATCATCGCTCCTGCCTTTCCGCCTGTCTGCCAACTGTTTGTTCTATGTTCATCCGTCGCACATTTAGAGCATTTAACTTACTTCTCTTTTTTCACTACAACTATTTCACTATAAAACAAACGTGACAGGAATTTTCATAAGGCATGAAAGTCGATAGGCATCTAATGGTTTCGAATTGCTGAAATGCTTTAATTTTGTTTGTTCTAGTTATAAGTTCTCTTTGAGTCACTGTCAGCACCTCTCAGTGTATGAATTAAAAAATAATGAATATTATTGTAACACTAGCTAACTCGGCAAACGTTGTTCTGCCAAAAATTTAGGGGTGGACCACCCTAAACATTTAGGGGGATGAAAAATAGATGTTGGCCGATTCTCAACCCTAGCCGATATGCACGCAAAGATTCACGAAAATCGGTCGATATATTTTTGACTCCAACAGATGAAAAGGAAGTATTCAATACAATTATGTCACTAAACAATACAGACTCGACAGGGTATGATTTAGTAAACACAAAAATATTAAAAATAGTAGCAGCTAGTATTAGTCGACCTCTTAGTCATATTATTAATCAATCGTTTACGCAAGGGACATTTCCAGATAAACTCAAGATATCTATAGTAAAACCTCTTTACAAAAAAGGTAACCGTGATGATGTCAGTAATTATAGACCAATAACACTTATACCAGTCATTTCAAAAATTATAGAAAAAGCCATGCATAAACGGTTGTACAATTTCGTAACAAGTTCAAACATATTAAAAAAGGAACAATTTGGTTTCATAAAAAACAGCTCAACTACACTTGCATGTTTTTCATTAGTCAAAGATGTTACAGAAAGTCTAAATGAAGGTACACCAATATCTGCTGTATTTCTCGATATGAGCAAGGCTTTTGATCTAGTATGTCATGAAATATTGCTGGATAAGCTATATCGTTACGGAGTGCGAGGAAACACTTGGGATTGGATTAAAAGTTATCTAACAAATCGAAAACAAACAGTAGAAATAACAAGAATATTAAATAACCATAAGATCAAATACCAGTCACAACATCTAGACAACAAAAATGGGGTACCACAGGGAAGTATACTTGGACCTCTTTTATTTGTTATCTATATTAATGACCTTATAGACTCAGTTAGTGAAAAATGTATCTTATTTGCTGACGATACGACTGTAATAATAAAATGCAATGACGAAAAAACATACAGTGACAAAATAAATATGGCTTTAAATAATATTTTAAATTGGCTTAGTGAAAATCATTTAAAAATAAACATCGATAAAACTAAATTAATTCAATTCCAATATCAAAATAGCTCAAAACCTGACATTATTGTAAAGTATAAAAATGATCATATTGAAAATGTTGATTCTTGTGCATTTCTAGGTATAACAATAGATAAATACTTAAAATGGGACACACATATTGATAAAATCATTAGTAAGTTAGACAAATTTATCTACGTAATAAAGCGTTTGCGACAAACTGTCAGTAAACAAGCAGCTTTGGCGGCATATCATGGCTACATAGCAAGCGTCTTAAGATACGGTCTCATTATCTGGGGAAACGCAGTGAATGCCGAAAAAGCATTCAAGTTCCAAAAGAGATGTATAAGATCCATATGTGGCATAGGACCTCGAGAGAGCTGCAAGCCGTACTTTGGATTCCTTCAAATTCTAACATTACCTTGCATGTATATATATGAGATGTGTGTATTTGTTTTCAAAAATAAGCATCTATTTAAAACCTACAGCGATATGGGCCAAAACAGATGCCGTCACAAATTTAAACTATGGGTACAAAAACAAAGATTAAATCAGTTTAAAAGGAACGCGTACTGTATGGCAATTAGTATATTTAATAATTTACCTGATAAGTATATAAAGCTGAGGTTAAAAGAATTTAAATTAGAACTGATACAATTATTACATAACAAACAATACTATAGTATTAAAGAATATTTAAATGATAAGACTTTTTAATTTTGAAAATATAACAATTTATTAATGGTATAGTGAATTTGTTATTTATTTATTTAGATTTAATGTTATTGACATTTGTATTTAATTTAATAATTTATATCGATTTTACATTCAATTATCCAATTTTGACATTGTGTCCTTTAAAGTTAGTTAGGTACCATAGCTTAATTGTTAATGACTACAATAAATATGAACATGATATGTATAAATCGTAGGTTAAGTGCAATAAAATAATAATAATAATAATGTTATAAGTCTGTAAAAGTGGAAATAATTAGATATAGTATGAAATAATATTTGTACGCCGTGCTAACGGCATAGTATAGTAGTAGCACCAATGGAACCTAAGACCTTATATACAATGTACCTATACTATTACAAATAAATGCATTCATTCATTCATTCATTCATTCATTCATTCATTCATTCATTCGAGCCGTTTCGGAGGAGTTCAACTTCTAACACCGTGACACGAGAATTTTATATATTAGATTAGATAAATAAAAAGGATACGAAAATTTTGAATTTTGTTTAGATAGGTAACTATTACCAACTATACAAAGTAACAACTTTCCAGCGTGTATCCAGCAAAATTCTATATGTTCGTATAATATGTCATTTAAGTTAGGAATGGAATTTCGCTTAAGATAAGAACGAGGTCGTACGAGATACGACAGGTATAGCGTTTAATCTCGGCACTCGTACACTAGAAGTGATCTTGCATACTACCTAATATTAAACGTATTTCTAACGTGATATTATTATATCATGATATTATATGGTTTTATACAACGTGTTCCTGAGGTTGTGCAGAAACTTCGGCCTGTTATTCAGACCATTAAATTGGTTATTTTTCGTTATGGATTCATTATTGAAATTTTTATTTCTTTTTTATTTTTCATTTTCATACAAACTAAATACTTGAACGTAAATTGCCTAATGTGTAATCTCTTTACGCAAGCTGGCAACGTCGCATTATGATTGATATGAAACTTTGACATTAGTAAACTTTTTTTGACGTTAAAAATTATTTCTCATCGATTTTTCTATCTGTGCGACCAATGACATTAACAAAACCAAATAGGTAATAATACTAGTTCGGAAAGTTTTACGATGTTTATTTAATTTAAGGCCCATTTAGACGGAGAGTTTCTAGCATCTATCGTACACTACTATCACTAGTAATAATCGCCATAACATTATCGTATCAAATGTTTACATACAGGAAAGAACTAAATTCTCCCCTACGATTATCTCATATGACATTTGTAACTTATCGATCAAGGCGATAACTTCCTACGTCTATTTAGGTATACATTGTACGTAAGATTACTTACGACAATCTCGACTTGTATTCGACTTACATTTTTTCAAATTCATACGTGTATCGTACAAAACGGTTGAAAATGTTTTGAGTGCGAGATTTGTCATTGAAGTTAAGTTTACAATCAATATTCCATTGCGAGGAAATTGTCGTCAAAGAGCGAGAGGTGTAAATGTAAGAAAGATTTTTTTTATTATTTCGATAGAGGCTTCTTCGAGACGAGAAACTCTCCGTCTAAAAGGGGCTTTATTGACAAGTCAAGCCAATAATGGCATGACATTTAAAATGAAACAAGTATAGTTTGAATGATTATGACCACTGAACGGCAACATAGCACAAATAAAGACCCTTTTACAATGTACACCCATATTAATTGTAATTACCAATAACATAAAAACTAAGCTTTATAATGCACTAGTTCCTGTATAAGATATGTTTAGTAAGCTATAGAATCATTTGGTAAAGTTACCGCACAACCTCAAGTACACGTTGTATATTATCAACTGACGTTTATTAATTTATGTAAGTTTTCGATTTTAAATACAAGTATCACAAAATTTGATTATTAATAATTCAAATTGAGTGAAATTATTTAATAATAATTTACTTTTAAATGACAGATTTAGAATCTATGTACTTCTAAAAAAACACAAAAAATGTTTGTGGCAATGTCCTTTACAGACTTTGAAACCATCCAACCGACGCGATGCGCTCCAGACTGGTTTCATTTGAAAGGCAATAAATAATAATGCGAAGATGGTTTGAGACCACTAAAACAATGCAGTAGGCACATTATTTTTTTATCGTAGTAGCAAGCGCCGGGTGTCCACGAGTAGTTAATAGTAATAAAAATGGGGCAAAATCTGCTTTTTATTAGTGCTTGTTATTTATGTAGAGGCCAAGATATATTTTGTATATTTTTTATTTTTAACGGATTTAAAAAGAGGAGGATTTCAATTCGGTTGTATTTTTTAAAGCTTGTTACCTCAGACTGTTTTTTATCAACTGATTAGGAAAAATCTTTTTTCTATCGGAAATTATACAGACTGATTTATATATATATAGACTGGTTCCATATTTATCAAAATTCAGTTATCATATGGATCTTATATGGGTTCCACGAGGAACTATAACTCCTCAAACTTGGTAACTTCTCAAATACATTTAGATACCTATGTACATGTTACATGGCGATTTCCATATGATGTTTTTACGAAGCTCATCTGACTGTTTGTTGTCCGTCTGACTGAAACGAAGTCTTTGTCTCACTACAAATATAGTGGGTGAAAATTGGAAATTAGTTTAATTAGTTTTGTTCTAATCCTGTTAAAATAAGTAAAGCATTTACTCGTAATCGGCCAATATATAGGTAGATTATAATTATTATGATATAATTGTGTAAATATTAAAGTTTTAAAAATGTCTAATAATTATTATTTCGGTGACTTTTCTTTTCAAACAAAATCATTAATGTAACTAAGCTAAGGCGGGTTATTAGTTTACTTATACTTTCCCTTATTAATGACGGCTGCGAACAACTTATTAAGACAAGCATTTTATGAAAATTAAGTGCTAACATACTACTTTCTTAAGGCAAGGCAAGACAAGGCAACTTTTTATAAGTAAAGTCGGAACGATTTTGTCTTTAAATATTCGGGAGCACATTCTTGAACCCAAGCTATTGTTGAAGTTACTGACAAAGGGCTGGTCTTCATAAATTCCTTAATAACGCATTCTTAGAGGAAAGAAAGCTGGGACAACAAAGTTGTGTACTCTTACATAGTTAGCTCGCACATAATCGACATGCCTACTTAGATAGAAAATAATGCCAGTAGTCACTGATCAGCACAAAATAATATTCGTTTGGTTATAAGACTATCATTTATTATTAGAAAAAATGTTTCGTTTATTGTTTTAATTTTTTAAATAGCTGATTACCGACAAGACCAACGATCTAATGGAAAGTGGTCAACGTCGTCCATTTGTAACACCAAAGACACCACCAATCCTAGGCCGACGGAAAATTCTGATTTTCGGGATTGAGTTATAGAGGTCTTACAGAGTAAATAGGAAAATATATAGGCAAATCATGTATGGGGAGGTTATCATCAGAACTTTTTGTTTATTGATAATTTATTTCTGTTAAGAGATACACCTTATAATAACAGTAGATACATATTGTCAGTGTACATAATTATTTTAAGACGGGGACTCTCCTCCCCGAATACCTATCCGTATAGAGGATTTTTTTCGACGTTTCTTCTGTTCCATGATAAAGGAAACTTGAAATGAAGAATGGACAACAGAAGACAAAACCGGTTAAAAAAAGAACTTGGAATAGAGGATAAAAATTTAACGTTACACGACTTTAAATAAATTGTATATTTTTTATTAAGGAGTCTCAGGTATTTTCATGTTTTCCTCAATACAACACGACGATAGCAACGACACGAAGAAGAACAAAAATTGCCGAGAGGCGAGAGCCATATAAAGTAGATGTACCTACTGCAGTTCATCTGTATGACCATTAATCTTGTTTGAACTCGGATATATTATATGTATGTATAATAGATAATATTACTTATTATAAGTACTATAATTTCTTCTGTGATAATACATATAAATACTTTTCCTGTAAAAATCTCTTTCGTATACTTCTTATAGATATTTTAGAATTTGTAGTGACGAAATTATATTAGTCGGTTGAAATATCGTTGAAACAAAAATGTAGTTTATTATCTCGTCTAAAAATAAACGAAACTGAGTAATAAAATTAGTTCATGTTGCATGAACCGTCTGTTGATTTTGTATTTGCTGTGACAGCGCTATTTGTTTGAATAGTTCAGTTTACACAAAGATTTTTTTGTACTTCCTTTTATGTAAAGTCCGGTTTAGACGTATTAAGTAGTTAAGTTGATAATTAAATTTTAAGTGAATAATTTTTAGTGCACGTCCAAACGTAATAATTTAGTAAAGCTCTTTATTTCATACAATTCTTCACAACATATTTAATATTGCCTGTCTAAACGTGTTAAGTGATAAGCCTCGCCCACCTATTTAACAGAAAATAGAAAAAAATCTAAATTACTTGTTTACATGCGTACTAAATTTAACTACTAAATTGTCCGTTTACACGTATTAATTTACTTAAAATTTAGTAAAAATTTAGTTAACTACTTAACTACTTAATACGTGTAAACCGAACATAAGGCTCACAAAGTTTATGTTCAATGTTTCCAATTTGTATTTAAAAAAATATTCAAAGTATTATTTAGGTAGGTAATTATTTTTCATCATTGATTGGTACGAATTGATTGAAAGACAATCTTAAATTACTTATTGAAGTCATCTCGTTTAAATTATCCTATGCCATAAATGGCCGTATTGTAAAATTTATCAGTCATCTCTACATTTAAATCTCTTCAATCATCCTAAATTAACAAGAGGAAATTTTCCCTTTTTTCGACAACTTCTTTCTACAAAAAATATATAATTAAAGCTATTGGCTTTTTACCTAATTATAGCTATTAGTTTTTAGGTTCGACTATATTACGATGCTATCAATTACAATGGTTAAGAAACAGTCAAGGACGAAAGAAAAGATGTAATGACATAACACTGACTGCATTTGACGAGGGTCCTTCATTATGCATGTCATTTAGAAATTCGATCTTCTCTGCCACTGTATGACCACTTTATAAGTAGAAAAAAGTGCAAAGTCGCTAAGTTTTAATATTCATCAATGAATTTACTAACCTTTTATGTGTTTGATAATGAAACACAAATTTCAATTGTTTATGTTTGCATGTCATTAAACAACTAACTAACATTAGCATTAATTAAAAAGTTATCAATACTCTAATAATGTTAATCTCTAAACTTTCGTGCCAATTGGTAAGCATCTAATAAATAATATAAAGTGCTTACCAAGCGATGTATAAAATGACACTTGCGACCAGTCCTTTCCGGAGCCACATGTTTGGTTATATATTTTCGCCAGTTATATACTTATGTATAAGGTATGTTTGACAGTTGGGCGTATGAGGCGCCTCAGTCGTACCGCGGAGATGTCCGTTTGTTCGTGTTGGCGCGCTACGAGCCGACGTACACTACGGACCATCCCTTAACACGCATGCGTGGACCACTCTTATAGCCTATCGGTAAAAACTTTTTTGATAAGTTTCTGATAAGTAGAAATAACTTTTTAGGTTTGGTAATGTAAAGTTAATCGAACTAACAAGTAGTTGGAATGATAGTCGCTTTAATTTAAATTTGTTTCTCACGTTTTACTGAGACAATTCGCTACTATATCAAAGTTCCGAAAACTTTCGTCCCACCAAATAATTTTAGTGCAGGAACTGGTTTTTTTAATAAGACAGTCGCTATCTATTATTATACAATATTTTCCAATAGTCGCTGTTTCAGCAAAGCAGCGACCTTTCAAGAGATCACAATTTGACTATATTTATCATTTAATGTCTTTATGTAAAGGTGTCCTACGAGTTATGTCATGGTATGCTATTTGTAGGCACATACCTATTCAACTCTAGTTATTTCCTAGTTCTATGAAAATACTTAAAATAGTATTTACATGTAAATTTATGTAAGCTCAATACACGTTTATTTGGAGCTAAATACTTTTAAGAGATGTAGTTCTGATAATAATTAAAATGCAGATGCATATTGTGGATAGTCTGCACAACAATAGCACCAAATCATATCCCTAAGGTTTTCGTTCATTGTTCGACGATTGTGCGCGACGCAGTGCTCTACGGTGTAATACAATTTTATAATGTAATTACTATGTTATTTAACAATATAATGAGAATTTTTACAACCTTAAGTTCTTAAACTCATAACTTCACGATCAGTGGTCAAAACGCGTGAGTGATTGGAGGAGACTGTATTGGAGGATTTAATTCTCATCTTCCATTTTGTCAGCGCAAAGGATTATCTTTTTTAAATATTCATGTATTTTATATACATGAACTTAAACACACAAATTTTAGAATTGTTTTACAATGTAATGTGGTTAGTAGGTACCTAAATGTAGTTTATTTTGAAAAGAGTAATAGCCCTCGCTTTGCTTCTGTTTTCTTATTTTTTTACACCTTGGGTTACATTATTGGAGCTTTATTAAGGATCCCTATTTTTCTTGAAAATATAATATAGCCTATGTCACCCGGGGATAGTGTAGCTTCCCAACAGTGAAAGAATTTTTCAAATGGGTTCAATAGTTTCGGAGCAAACAAACAATCGAATATTTCCTCTTTATATAATTAAGTATAAATATTTTGAAATGGAAAATAGACAAAATGGATCTCGTTCACTTATTTTAAAGTAGTCACTCAGTTGGTAAGGAAAAGGGTCACTATCTGAAAAACCTTTTCGCTGAAATACCGTAACGATACCAATACCAATGATATAGATACCAAGTTTTGGGTTATTTTGACCTTTAGCGGAAAGCGATATTTTGAAATATTTCAAAGTCTTTAATAGGAATAATAGCAGTACTTTATTGCCAATAGTGATGCACAGTTCCTGACAAAAATATCGAGTCTATATATATATTTATAAGCTTTGAAACCATCCAACCGGTATGTCCCAAAATCATTTCATTAGAAAGCCAATAATGCGAAGATGGTTTGAGACAGCTAAAACAATGCATTAGGCACATTTTCGTTTTTTGACTTATTTTAAACTATTTATCTTTTGCGTTTTGTGTGCTACACACGCCGGGTATCCACCAGTGTATATTAAAGAAGAATAAAGAAGAAGTTAATTTGAACATTTGCAGGGATATTACCCGCTACACAATTGTTCAGCTAATCAATAAAATTAAATAATACAAAAAAGAGATTTGCTGGTTAGTTTCATTTTGATTTTATTCCATACCAAAATTTTAAATCGATATAAATTTCGATATCGTCTACTTGATGTTGAGGGTCATGAGTTACGTAGTTGTAGCATGCGTCTTCAGTAACTGGAACGGAATGTAATTATTATAAAAAAAAAACAATTTTACAATTTTAATGCCGTTTGACAAGTAATACTGCAAATTAAATACCAATTTAAATATCTCGCGCAGATGCTCTCTGTAATAAAATGTTTTACTACTACTAAAGTATCAGTTTTACGAAAACCGTCTTATCTATAACGTTTCAGGATCGTGAAAGGTATAAATTCACAAGACAAAGCTAAGATAATTATTTTGATAAACTTGAGCATACTGCATGCAAATCTCCAGGAAGGTAATGACACTTAAAACACCTACTTAAGGTATTTGACGGGATAGTTAATAAAATGCCGACTTTGAGCGAGTGAACTCGCGTTTAGTCTAAATGGCCGTATTATCTCGAACAGGGAATCCGAATGAGTACCTGAGTACGTGATGAGAACAGAACACTTATCCTCAGTATTGTCATTATATCGCTATATACAGGCTATTTCCGAATTCCATTATTCATTCGGTTGGTATTTTTAGTATGACTATACCTATTCTAACTGAAAGATCAAAGTAAAATCTCTGCCGCAACAGGTTTTTTCGTAACCAGCTGACGAACGATCTGACAATCTATCTAATGGCACGGGGCCACCGTCAGCCATGTACACCAGTTATACCAAAGGCACCATTGAAGCGAAAAAAGAGAAAAAGAAAGAAAGAAATAACGGGCACCAATGCTGCCCAGCTGAGATTCAGAATACCTACTGTAAAATCGTTTCTGGGCCACTGATTACCACACCTACCCAGTATATTTATAAAAAAAAAACTTGAGAGGTGTCAAGGGACACCCGGATGGAACGAAGTTCCTTGCAGTCAGTACTAGGATAGCAAAAACATGCAAGCGAGTGTGCCAAAACAAATCTGGGGTATTAAATTTCTTAGTAGCTTGCTACTAGGTGAACAAAGCCGATGCTACTAGGTGAACAAAGCCGATGAGAAATTTAATAGCCTTGCTTTCTATAAGAGAGAGAGAGAGAGAGACAGACAGAGAAACATGGACACGCCGCACGACATGTAACGACGCCGCACGAGTTGTAACGACTAACGACGGCAAAAAGTGTCGTTACAACTTTTCGTTACCAAATTTTCCGCCTAGCCCCCTTTCGCAACGCGCGATAAGGAACTTCGTTCCAACAAGCAGAGCTTTGGATAAGGAACTTCGTTCCAACAAGCAGAGCTTTGAAATACTTTGAACTTAAATAAACTTCTTTTAAATAAATTATGTCAATGATTATGTCAATTCAAATTATGTCAATTCTTGAAATGAGATGGTGCTCATCGTTCATTTCAAAGTTACAAATACGTCCTGAATATATGCCTAAATATGCCACTGGAACCTACTACATGATTACTGTGACCTTATTGTGAATTCTTGTTAGCTTTCGCTGGTATTTAATACTTGTTAACTTTGCAAATGTCAGGAGTGAACGTATCCGTAATACTTACAGTACAGTTGAAATATGATTAATTTACATTTTTGATCAATCAGTCTCTCTGTCAACTTTCGAAGGATATTGCTTTTTTAACTGTGACTTACCTAACTAAGTTACTGTTTTTATTCGAAATAACCTCATCCGATACAAAGTTAAGTTACTTCAAAGAGAATAATGAATTGTATAAAGAGTAATAAGCAGTGTATAATAAGCCCCTGTCTTTAATTGTCTCTACAATAGAGAAACGATTTATAAAATTCGATCTCAAATTTAAGTAAACAACTCAGAAGTAAATTAATTATTATCCTTATTCAATTTAAAACGAAGCAACCCATGGATTTCGAAATTAGAATAAGTTAGATGTTTTTTACAGTTTTTCTCAGGACATGAAAATCGTACACGAGTTCGCATTCAGCTTAGACCTAACACACTTAAGCTATTATGCCTCAGAAAGAATCCTAAGGTGATGATAATATTATGACATTACACGACATGAATATTGATGTTTGTTCTTTCTTCACATTTGGCTTTAACAGAAAAATATTCCAGAATATTTGACTTTAATTCTGAAAATATCTTCTAAAAATCGTATTAGAATACACGAAGACCCAATGCTTTCAGCAAGTGAAACAAAATAGGTGTGAAATAAAATGTTAGCTGAAGCGACAGCGCGTACGATTTTCTACCGCGAGGCGTGTCGCAAGGCGCAACTATTTATGTGTAAATAATACATTTTGATATATTGCCATCGAATTGAAAATTATAATATTATGCCCTTATCCCCGATTATATACACCTACTGATCTGGAAAAAAGACGAGATCAAACGGACTGGCAGATATATGTTATAAGGAATATGAATTTCTTGACATATTAATATTAGATACTTTTCTGGTTTACCTACTTGTCGGAAGTCGAGGTTAAATTTGATTTGATTTGAATACTTCTTATATGCGAGTTAGAAAAAGTTTTTGCAGTGGTATAAAGCATCATTCCAATCCATCCTGTTTAAATAAAAGATGTGACCTTGGGATAGCGAGTGGTTACATTTGGGGAGGTTGTCGTTACCACAAAGAATTGGTCACTTGTCGAACATTAAACTGGTTGCATGAATAGACCGTTTCGTTCACAAAAAAATATATGTTGCTGTTTGCAATATATGTAAGTTCAACTTCAGTATTATTAAAAGGTTGTAAACTTAATAATTATTATAATGAAGACGTAAGTTGTTCACAGTTTATAGTTGTTCTCAGTATGCCGACAAGTCTTTGAAAACCATGCAATGTTGTCCTGAAGCAAGTGTCGAGACGGAATGGGGCACGGCTTTCTAATCTGCACAGCGGATGCTTCGCTAAATAACTTCCGCAGTACAGCATCTACGCACGGGAACACTTGGTTCTTGCATCCTTGAAATAGTTTTCCACAACACGTTTCCTGCATAAAATGAATGTCTCTTCATCTCTTGCTAAGTCAGGTGATGTTAAGCAAAGGAAGGAAATTTTATTCAGACACAGCTAGAAGGCAAATTATGATTAGCTTCAACCCATTAATGGCTCACTACTGAGCAAGGGTTTCGTCTTTTGAGGAGGCCTAGAGCATAATACACCACGCTTCTCCAGAGCGGATTAGTAGAGGGGTTAGTGGCCAACACAAGTATCGGAAGTTTGCATGCCGCCAGAGGGCTTCCTACATGGCTTAACGACTGTTATATCTTACGATAACAACCGGGGCTTTACGGCTTTACGTGCCCTCCGAAGCCCGGAAACGCTCAAGAATTTTTTAATAGAATAGGTGTTAGAATTACTTAATATCTGGATTAGGCTCCATTAAATCTCCAAGTTTGAACCGCGAAAAGTTTTTGATTTTTTATTGAACTGGCTTCACTTGGATTCCGTATTATTAACGTACGATTATTAATAACGTACACTATGTACGAAAAGAGCGTGACCGGCAAATTTTAATGAAAACCTTAGAAATATCAAACGATAAAATTGTTATCAATTAGTTATTGTATTGCTGTTTGATGCTTTAATATTAATATGGCATCCAATCTACTTCGTGGCATACTTTCTGTAAGTTTTTTAGCATAGCTGCGAGGTAAAGACTTCCACGCAGTTTTCAGTTCATGAGTTAGTTCCTTCCTTTAATCTTCATCTACGAACAAAAATTTTCAATAGGATTGGCGTCAGGGACCAATCCAACACGTCGATACCATGTTCCGCCTTTCAAGTGGTGCAAAGCCGACTTCGGTGTTTAGGGTCGTTACTCTTTAGAAACCAGAAATAATTGTGACGTGGAAACATCGTCTTCGCTCACAGCAAAAATGCTTTTTCGTAAATTTTCGTCATTTTCTGAGTATCCTAAGTACCGATACACAACTGCAAATTTCCAAAATTATTTTTTGTGAGGCATCTCCAAGACAGCACCATTAATTGATGTTTTATGATTCGTACTACCATCCTGTTCCCACCCGTAGTCCAAAATCGAGTCAAATAATCGGCTGTTTAAAAAAATGAAGCTTTCATTGGAAAAAAATATTTTGTCCCAATCGGTCATTGTTTTCATACGCCCAATACAGCCTTTTTAAACCGACTTCTTCAATATGCGTTTCGGAAAAGAAAGATTTCTTAAAAGTGCAAGTTCGATATTACACTTCAGTTTCAAGTAATCGCCTTTTAATGTTGTCTAAATATTTATTCAGACCCTTTTCTTCAACTGTTCTTGTCCAGAGCGAAGTGATATTAAAGAATTTTTGGCAAACAGCTGAAAAATACGTTTGACCTCTGCGACAGACGACTTTTTTGATTTGCCACGATCTGGTGAGCCATCGATGGGTTTTGTTTGTCAATATTTTTTCACCCACTTGCTCACGAAGGCCTTGCACTTTTTCATATAATGGATGGCCTGGACACACAGCTTTAAAGTTGGAAGCGTACGTGGCACTCATTGAAAAAAAAATTTTACCAAGAAAAAGGAGGACAAACTTAAGTTTTCTTACAAAGTATTTTAGGGAAAGGATTGTTCTATTCAGCCTAATATTTATTTTAATAAACTAAATCTCAAAATTTTCAAATATGCCGGTCACGTTCTTGTACACACTGTAATAAAGTCGTACAGTGCGACATTCGTAAAAGTAAGAGAGAGGTAAGCTTAACCTTAACTCTAAAGCAATAGAACTAATAACTGAAAATGTAGTCTCTACTCGAAAATGCCAAGTTAATATTATCTTGCGAAGCGGTGGCATGTAAACAATGCCTAATCCGCGCAGCGGACTCGGCCCTGCCTACCGAATAACTTCCGTTTCAGCACGACTGAGTACGTCAAACAACTCTATAAATGCTCAAATATTTACTCTATGGCATTTACTGAAAAAAAAATTCCAGCACCCAGTCATTTCAATGTTTGTTCCAATTTGTTTATTTCCGGATTCGTCTGTTTTCTAACCGCATTTCGTATCATCATGAATAAGAAGACCAATTTGAGGCTTTTTAAATAATTTAACAAATAAAAACTATGATTTAAAGATTACGATGACAATAAAATATTGTGATTTATTCAACATTTAAAGCTTTTGAGCATTTTCCAACGAATTAGCCGGAAAGCTGTGTTGAGGAACTTGTTACAATGTTCTATTGAATCTTTCGATATTTTTTACCCTCTCGATTGTAGGTACTAATATAAAACAAAAAGGTTTAGCATTGTATTGGTTTATATATAATGTATCCTTTTCCTAAAAGTTAACTTTAAATATACACGGAAGGGGGCAACAATAACGGACTTTGTAGTTGAAAAAGTGGTGAGTGGTGTGTATTGGGAGCGCGTAGCGCACGCGCGACGGCACTCCGCGAAGCGCTGTCGCCGCGGCCGCCTGCCCTGCTGGCATAGAGTAAGAAACAGATCGAGTTCGCGATAACTGGCTTTGCCGACTTTTTAAACTTCGAACAACTTTGTTTTTTTCAAAATGGCGGTCTTTTTCAAAATGGCGGGTTTTTGAGCGTTGGTTCCGATGTGGGTGGTCGGGTCAGTGCGGAGGTGAGCGCGCGATGCGCGGGCAGCGGCGCGCTCCGGCGGCGCGATGAGCGCGCGTCGCACGATCCTCGCGCGTCCACATCGCTTGCACGCGCTGATTCGCGCGCGATTTATCTTGCTTGTCATTTCTACTCTGGCTCAGGCTCAGTAAGTACATAAGTATAAAGCTATTTCAATAAAAAAACACCTCAAAAATGAATGATAAACTCGATTGCACGCATTGAGGTAAATACATAGAGAAGACATCTCAAACAAAATGTGTGTTCCCGCCGGGAGGTTCTATTTTCAAAATTGAGCCCCCGTTCTCCTTTCAAAATCGAACGAATCCATTGGACATTGAAGCCGCGCGGCGCCAATTCATTGGAACATACATTGTGTTCGCGGTGTCTTTTCTATACGCTAGTAATAATACTTCAATGATTGCACGATATTTTTTTCATGCCTGCATTAAAACTTTGTTGTTGTTGTTGTTGTTGTTTACAAACATTTACTTAGAGAACTTCTAAATAATACGTATGCATTTTTTTAATGATCTTCAGTATAACCAAATTAGGGTAAACTTTACACATTTTCATAACAACTCGAACTTAGTTTATTGAACATAAAAATTATATAAATAGCAGGTAGGTACATTAAACAGCAAACAAATAAAAAAAATTGTAATCTATGTATGTACAATTAAAATACTTTGTAAATTATCACAATTTTATAAAATATTCTTCTGGCGCAATAACATCCGTCGGCCGACGGCAACTCGAGCGAATTTGAAAATTTATTTTCATGTCAAGGGATAAGAACCCGTTTATGTTTAGGTACATCATATTTTTGATATACTCGTAATAATAAGAATCTAATTTATAATTTACTAATTTCCACCCGCGACTTCGCCCGCAAAATATTAGTTTTACAAACAATTATAAACGTCCAAGTCATCTCACGGGAATGTATAACCGGGATGAAATATATCCTACGTTCTAAGTCTGGACATGGTCTATCTGTGTGCTAAGTTTCACCCTAATTCGCAGAACGGTTAGAGCGAGATGGAAACCCAAACATCTTCACAAACCTTCGCATTTATAATAAGTAGGAAAAGATTTCTATAAATGCAAACTGTAATTCTTTTAATAAAATTAATTTAGTTTTTTAAATTCTTTTAATTTGCACAAACATGAATATTACGAGTATGTAGTGATTAATTATAAATTATTAATTATGGTGATTATAATTAGTCCTTATATTTTCTTAATAGTTAATACCTAACCTTTTTTTACATTCCTAAACATTTTTTCTGTGCTAGCTTCTTTTATCCTAATTGAAGAAATATTAAAATGTCAACCGAATATTAACATACTTGTTGAGTCACATACATTACAATAATTTTAAATAATTACTTAATAGGTTCTCCAACGTTGCCGTCGGTTAAACTCATGCTGGATTTGTTAAATCCCCTTTGTAAATGGCAATTCTGGCTAAAACCCTCAGAGGAATCTCAT
The DNA here is from genome assembly GCA_951805285.1 of Thymelicus acteon. Taxonomy (NCBI): domain Eukaryota; kingdom Metazoa; phylum Arthropoda; class Insecta; order Lepidoptera; family Hesperiidae; genus Thymelicus; species Thymelicus acteon. Next base: position 7,339,690 of record OX638219.1, on the reverse strand, counting down.
TTACGTAGCCATTTATACGTCTGTATAAAATTAACTTAGTTTGATATGTATATTGTAAATCCAAATGGATGTTACGACCGTAATCACTATCTCAAGTAAACGTTTGAACAAGAATTATAAAGAAGCGAATCTAATTAAACGCCTTTGATTCATTCGTCGTGATCATCGCTAAAGGTGCCCATTTTTTAGCAAAGAAATTCACACAGGGAAGTAAAAAAAGTATTTTAAATGCAATTATATCAGTGATTTCTGGAGTCATTTTAGGCTAGCACGATTTCCAAACTCCTCATTCCAGCTTACTAAGGTTTTCGATAAATATCTTATCCTTCTTAATATTTCATGAAAGGTATTTCTAAAGAGTTGTGAAACAAATATTTTCACAAAATCCACAGAAGTATCCTATCCTGTAATATTATAAACGTCAAAGTTTGTATTTGTGTTCGTTCCCTTTCACACAATAACTACTGTGTGATTTTCATTAAATTTAGCACACAGCTGATCGTGTTCTGGAATGATATTTAGGGTATTTATTATCCCAGAAAAAGCGGACAAAGCTGTGGGCAGAGCCTAAATTACCTAAATAAAGATATAATAGTTCCGGCTCTTGTCTTAGATATTATATTATCGATCAATCAACAATGAGTAACTGCTTGTTTCGAATACACCGCTGTTAATATTAACGCTGGAAATTTAAAACATTACAATATAACTTACCACTTATCTATCATACCGCTCTTCGTGTATTTCGGTTTGGCCTAATGGTTAGCTGGTAGAGAATGCAATTAGCATTAAGATCGCCAATTGTACCTACTATAATATTTTATATTGTAGTGAATAAAGTTTATATAAATAAATAAATAAAAAGTAATAAATAAATAAATAAATAATCATCGTATTACAATATTTTGTTACTAATAAAAAAATAACGATATTTTTTTACATTACAAATTTTAAAGGTTTTTACTTCATGGTTTAAAACTTCCATATTTTATATGGTTTTAGATATGGTTAGTGGCAGTGGGTATGCTACTCGTATCGTTGTCATAATTTCATGATCATCTTAATTTAAAATGTTCTAGTTCTGTGTTCGGAACTTCTCGCATAATAAAGTGGTGCAAACCAAAGTCCACCACGTTTTCCGAGTATGGATTGGCAATCACACCCTTGAAAACATTTTGGGCAGAGTTAGGGGGCCATCCATAAATTACGTCACATGTTAGGTGGAGGTGGGGGGGAGGGAGTCATGTAGTGTGACATTGTGTGACAAGGCGTGGGAGGGGGGTCCTAAACGTGACGTCACATTACAAAATCAAATAATTGGTTGTTAAAGAATAAAATTGAGTCGTAAATACATGCCGTTTAGTGTAGAGTAAAACGTATTTTTCAGAATGGAGCGAACTATAGTCGTGGACAGATTGGAGAACGTAACGCACACGGTATCTCGGATCCTCGACGGATACGATATACGGCTGAGACCCAATTTCGGAGGTAAATTAAATTCATACCTTGCATTATAGTCTTATACGTGAGCTGGGAAAGTACATGATAACATCGTTTTAGTAATTTTATAGGAATAGCCTATTAGAAACTCTATTCAAGGCACAGGTCTCTTCCTCATATCAAAAGGGGTTAGGAATTTGTTTCACCTCGCTGTAGAATGGGAAAATTCAAATGATAAAGTTAAAATAAATAAAATACATAATGTTATTTATTAAGATTAAAAATACTAATCACCAGTCTTTTTCACTATAAAATTCATAAGGTGTACGTAATATAATATTCTAAAATAGTATGTGAAGCCTCTATCTAGTTAGATCGTACTTTAGTCCGATTCTTCTGTTGTAGACCAGTACTTGTTTGTACTCGTATGTATACATGATATTTGAAATTCCGTCTTTGAAAATATAACACCACGCATTTCTATAGGGCTGTATGCCGGTTTGTAAGAAGAGAGCCAATATAGTACAAGTGGCAATTCACTCTGGCTCTCACAGCATTCAGTACCAAAAATATTGCCTTAAGGAAATTGTTGTTTCCTTGTTAATTGCATGTTGTGCATTTATCATTTTATAAATATTGTTTTAGATTAATCAAATTTAATACAAGCCATTCTATTTAGACAAACTTCGTCAACATTAGCTATACCTACTATATTTAATGTTAAGAGCGACTTATACGTATAATATGTAACATTAATCTCCGAGAGGCTAACAGGCAATATGAATCATATCCCTCCTTACATATTCATCCGATGTTAGCTACACTAGCTAATATTGCGAAATGCGCCGCCTTGGCCCGACATTTCAGTGTATGCAACGTTTGCGTTTACGGAAAATAAAAGCAACACATGAGATGATTCAAAATTTAAGCTAGTATTAGGTCACGACTTCAGAAACATCGGTGTCCTGTGGAATTGCGAGCATCGGCCATAAACTCAATACATATTGAATTTGCTTCGCAAATATAGTATGATTGGTCAGCGAACCAGTCATCCAGCAGTATACTCGTATGACGAATATATACTGTGAAATGTAATGCTTTTTAGGTGACCCGCTCCACGTCGGCATGGATTTGACTATTGCTAGTTTCGACGCTATATCAGAAGTAAATATGGTGAGTCTACAACATATTTTTTGCAATCACAACGTTTTATTGTTTACGGAACGGAAATAAAACTAATGTGCATACATTATCTACTTGACCCTATCGAAAAAGCAGCCGCATACAGTTTCTTTGTTATTCAGAGTCTGAACGGGCTCATTTAGGCCTTCGCATGACAATAGAAACTGCCGAAACTGAGAACAAAATAGTTTTGTGACGTACCTATGAGCACCAAAAATGTTGCTTATACGTAAAATTTATGTCGCTATTGTGTTTTATGTACAAGAGAAAATTATTTTGCGCACATGGTACTAATTGCAATATTGTATAATTGCAATATTACATACTATAAAAATTAAAATCAAAACTTTTTCTAGCAAATAAAATCTAAAATGAAGATTAACAGTTTGCGACTATGTAGAAGATTTAATTCTTGCAAAATTTCGTTAAGTTTTGGAAGCGAGACAGCTTCTTTGTCGGCAGTTCGACAGCCCTCAAGAATGTTTTTGAGTCCAAACAAGGATGTCGTTCTCGAGCTCGTTCATCGTAATTCATTAAGCTTTTAATAGCAGTAAAAAGAGAGCAAGGCCGTGTCTACTTGACATACATCGTCGGTCGTCAGTGACCGCAGGGCGGCGTGCTGCGTCAGCCAATCGATGCCCGCTGAGATCCGCTGCCACTGCCACTCGCCTCCGCACCGCCTCCCATCTCCCATCACACGAAACCAGACATACCACACCGTCAAAACATTTGGCATCTTCAATCAGAACCAAATCTTTGACCCAAACAACGTATTTAGCATCGACATCGTCAATAGGGAATTAATTCAAAATAGCATTAAATCCTCTTTTACTAGTTTACTAAAATTTTAAAGGCTTTAAAATGGAATATAGCTACAGAGTCTAGAAGTGTATTGAATTATTCCCATTGATTCATGATATCGAGTCAATTTGATGGCTTCTTCAAAATATAAAGGCAAACTAATATATCTACTTGTATTCGTATTTTTTAATTAACGTGAAATTTGTTAAGGCTGGTAAAGAAAAGCAGCTCTTCTACACATGTTTAGAGAATAACCTGCACTGTAACCACCTATTTCCACTGAAAAAAGTAGCAAAATATGAGCTCTCACTGGCTTTTTTTTCTACGACGCTGATAATTTTAAAGATACTTTGAGTGATACTTGAAAGCTACGTGATGTAGGTATAAGCTTTTTTCGGTACCTTTTTAATACTTAGTCTAATGGGGTTTTTGTTACTTACGTTTTGCAGGACTACACAATAACGCTTTATTTAAACCAGTATTGGAAAGATGAAAGATTGGCTTTTGGGTTTACGGACGAAGTTCTTACATTGTCCGGCGACTTCGCAGATAAGATTTGGGTTCCTGACACGTTTTTCGCAAATGACAAAAATAGGTATGTATCGTGTTATCATAATCTTGGTTTATATGGGTTTTCTTTTTATGTTGAAGTAATAGGCGCGTACTTTGGGCCAAAAGATGTTTTAGATAAGGTATGCTTTACACGCTAGTTATATTCATATTGCTTTTAACAAAGGTTAGCGACATAGTTAAGAATTAGCATACTGAAGTAGCAATGGTCGCAAAACATAGTCCGAAAGTTTGATAACCTACTAGGGAGAAAAAATCCTGGGGAGTTCGCAGCTGCACTTCTTCCCCATGGCAACTTTAACATTTTACACGCACATACGTTTAAAGGGGTAAAATGATATCTTCACGTATTACCACACAGATTATTTCCAGTTTCCTCCATGACGTGACGGAACGGAACAAGCTGGTGCGGCTTGGCGGCGACGGCAGCATCACCTACGGGATGCGGTTCACCGCCACGCTTGCCTGCATGATGGACCTCCACTACTACCCCCTCGACAGCCAGAATTGCACCGTCGAGATTGAAAGCTGTGTGACTCCATACACTCGTTACAAGACAGGCTGGCCTTGCTTAGCTACATCTGTAGTCTAGACGAACCACTAGACACGTAGATAGATTGTTGGTTGAACTGAGTTGGGAATAATTGGCCTGTCCTGAATCGTGATTAGAGTAGCAGTAATCACTCGAAAAATGATCATATATTAAAAGAGGTAGATAGGTTATACGCGCACCAAAAGTGGCACGCCAAAACTGGGCTAATTAGCACAGTTGAGCTCAGTCGTCGCATGGTCGTCGCGCTAATGTCACGTCATTGTCAACGGCGTTGAAAGTAATTTATTTTGTTTTTGCACCAAAAATGCCCTCGTGTGTGATGAGATTCTGCACAAATACACAAGCAAGGTTTCCAAAAGTCAAGGAATCACATTTCATTAAGCATTAGTATTTCCATAATTTATTTCGCATTTTTTTACAAATCCAGCAATAACTTATTTCAAAATATATTGTCAGAAAAAATCGAGAGGGATAAAATATACAAATGAGTGAGTTTGAAAGAGAGGTGATATTGTTTCCTAGCTGTCTTTTTCACTATTATGGTTATACTATTATGGTTTTAGTAATGCCATCCCTTTTACATAATTTAAAATGTAGTGATTGGTGTAGGGACACAAATGATAAACGTGTGTTTCGGGACAAATTTTTCGGTTAATTTGTAAGGGCATAACGTATCTACCTCTTTTAATATAAGATCATATAACATCATTGCACTCGAAGCACTGATACCTATATATTTAATGTAAATACACTAGATAGGACACTCTACCCAGTGATAGCCCCAAAAATGGCACGAACTAAGAAGAATAAAATTGTAATCAGGGTATCCTATCCAGTTTATTTATATTATACAAATTTATATAAAACGCACTTGAGTTGTTGTTTGATATCACGATATTTAGTTTAAGGACGCCACGATCAAGTGTACTCGTCAAGGTTGCAGTTTGACTTGTCAAATTTGCAGTTTGACTTGACGCGGCATCCAGTGTGCATGCTTGCGATATAGTATGGCCAGATAGCTATACCGTGGCCATACACGATCAAGTTTACTGGATGCCACGTCAAGTCTGCTGCAAACTGTCATAGGTGCAGCCAAATGTCACCTTTCTGCTTTGGACTCGATGGAGAGGCGTGCGAAGAGGCTCATTGGTGACCCAGATCTGGTTGAGACCAATCTTCAAAGCCTCGAGCACAGGCGCAGAGTAGCCAGCCTCTCGGTTTTCTACAGGGCACATTTCGGAGAGTGTGCGCAGGAATTGTTTGATATAATTTCCCCATCTCCGTTTCTCCATCGAACGACACGACGCACGGCGGGTATCCATCCTTTTGTCGTGAACATCCCGCCGATACGGACGGCGCGGTTTGCCTCGTCATTCGTTATACGCACCGCGAAGGACTGGAATAACTTGCCTGCGTCGGCGTTCCCGCCAGCCTATGACGTGGATGTCTTCAAGAAAAGAGTGAATAGGCTTTTTCTAAGTTAATGTGCTCATCATCTTGGACCACATCTACACTTACCATCAGGTGGGATTGTGGTCAAGCATTAACTTATTCGTGTAAAAAAAAAAGAACTTGACAAGTATACTTGATCGTGTATGGCCTCCATTAGACGTACTAATTGTGTGTTACCTACCTGGCACTACCCGCAATACAGAGAGTCTTGCGGGCGTGTGAGTATGAGTGAAAAATAACAGTAACATTTCACTTTACCTAAACACATTTGTGAAGTGTGTCTAATATTCCAAACAATTACTTTTCTACCATTCTAACGTTTGACTGATTTCTGCAGATGGATACACAGTGTCGGATGTGGTCATGTATTGGAAGGAGACGCCCGTGCGAGGGGTCGAGGAGGCCGAACTTCCGCAGTTTACTATCCTCGGACATGAGACTAATGATAGAAAGGTAAAAAGATACTACGAGTATACTATAACATCCTTCAAATTTTAAATGTTTGGAGCTAAGATCATGAAATACAATTTTAGTAGGATTATTTAACCCAAGAGGCGCGAATATTTGTTTGTTAAATTAAGTAAAACAATCTTTAACTGTTCCTAAGTAGGTATTGCCTTAAATGATGACACAAAATAAAGCGACTTCAAAATAGCTAATTATTGGGTACGGACTTATAACGTATGGATTTGAAAACATATTTATTTTACAAATCACACAGAGTAGCCAATCATTAGTCAACTTTATTTTCAGTGTTAAACTATAAACTAAGGCACAAATTCCTATTAGACTCCAAATAGTAAAACTTCGTGATTGCGTGAATGAATCCAACTTAGGCCGAACGAAGTAACACCATTTACCTCAGAAAATTCCTAAAGTTTACTATAAATTAGCAAACAGAGTAGCACCCGAACTACTCAAAGTGTTATCCATTAAAGACTTGAACATTCCAGGAGAAGTTGGCGACGGGCGTCTATCAACGGTTATCGCTAAGTTTTAAGCTACGCAGGAACATTGGTTATTTCGTATTCCAAACTTATCTGCCGAGCATATTGATTGTGATGCTGTCTTGGGTGTCGTTTTGGATTAATCATGAAGCAACGTCAGCCAGAGTGGCTTTAGGTGAGACTTTGATGGTTTTAATACAAGGTTACGATAATACTTATGTAAAGAGTGAATAGGCTTTTATTAAGTTAGTGCGCTCACCATCCTAGACCACATCTCCACTTACCATCAGGTAGGATTGTGGTCAAGCATTAACTTATGTAAGTAAAAAAAAAACTTGAGTGGTGTCAAGGGACACCCGGATGGAACGAAGTTCCTTGCAGTAAGTACTAGGATAGCAAAAACATGCAGCAAGTGTGTCAAAACAAATCTGGGGTATTAAATTTCTCATCGGCTTTGTTCACCTAGTAACAAGCTATCGGCTTTGTTCACCTAGTAGCTTGCTACTTTTGAGAAATTTAATACCCCAGATTTGTTTTGGCACACCCTCGCTCGCATGCTTTTGCTATCCTAGTACTTACTGCAAGAAACGAAAATATCTGGCTTGCTTTCTATAAGAGAGAGAAGGAGACAGACAGAGAAACTTGCGCACGCCGCACGACATTAACGACGCCGCACGAGTTGTAACGACTAACGACGGCAAAAAGTGTCGTTACAACTTTTCGTTACCAAATTTTTCGCCTAGCCCCCTTTCGCAACGTGCGATAAGGAACTTCGTTCCAAATAAAAAGTAAAGACTCAGAACTTAGCTTTTCTGTATGAAATACAAATCAAATTTTATTAGTATTCATTTCCATTTGATTCAACTGATCAAGTTTTTACGTTAACTTTTAAGTTAGCTATGGTTAAGTCAGTCGATTCTGAATCGAATGACTGATTCCAAATACTCAATTTTGAGAAGAGACGATTCTTATAGACTCTTGAGAATGTTCTTTTTGAATGGACAGTTGCTGTTATCCTTTACGGACTTAACAGCTGCTGCCTAATGGATGGTGGGGAATAAATAAGTTTGAATATTTGTCATCACTTTTTAAGATATTGATGTAGTATGACGACCCGTGTGGCGCAATGGTTACCATGCCGGATCGCCGCACCGAGGGTCCTGGGTTCAATTCCCAGCGAGGCGGAAATTTTAATGATGAGTTTGAATTTCTGTTCTCGGTCTGGGTGTGAATGTCCTTGTCTTGTGTGTTGTCCATGGCACCCACAACACAGGGAATCCTAGTGTGGGGATATGAGTGTGAAGCGTTATTTATTTATTTATATTTAGTATTCTTTATATTCTTATTAACACTTAACACTACCAGGACCTACTAACTACAGTCTCTCCGAAAGTCCTATTCGAGGTTTCACAGATGTCAATGGGTGGCACGGGATTGTGGCACTGCAAGCTTGTTTGCTTATCCTCATTACATAAAAAAAATTCTACAACTTTACTACTTCTAGGTATAACTACGGTACTCACGATGACGACGATAAGCACGGGCGTGCGCAGCAGTCTCCCGCGCATCTCATATGTGAAGGCGATCGATATCTATCTCGTCATGTGCTTCGTGTTCGTGTTCGCGGCGCTGCTCGAGTACGCGGCCGTCAACTACACGTACTGGGGCGCGCGCGCGAGGAAACGCGCCAAGTTAAAAAACCGCGAGCAAATATCAACTAGCACGAGTGTTGAGAAGGACCTGAAAAGCGCTAGCGGTTAGTTAATCAACATTATTCACTTTTGTTTTGCTGTAAATCCACTTAATCTATTGACTATGAGTATCCTAAAAGCTAACTGTGTATGTGTGTGTGAGTGAGGAGAGATTTTTATAAAGTATCTGAAAATCAGTGACAATCATTACATGCAGTGCTACGAAGTAGGGTTACATACGGTGCTATGAAGTTGAAGTAGCGTTACATACGGTGCTACGAAGTAACATTACAATGACATGTGGTGCTATGAAGTAGAACATTACAATGACATGTGGTGCTACGAAGTAGAAGTAGCGTCACATAACGTGCTACGAAGTAGCGTTACATACGGTGCTACGAAGTAACATTAGAATGACATGTGCTGCTACGAAGTAGAAGTAGCGTCACATAAGGTGCTCCGAAGTAGCGTTACATACGGTGCTACGAAGTAACATTACAATGACATGTGGTGCTACGAAGTAGAAGTAGCGTCACATAAGGTGCTACGAAGTAGCGTTACATACGGTGCTACAAAGTAGCATTACAATGACATGTGCTGCTACGAAGTAAAAGTAGCGTCACATACGGTGCGTGCAGTGCTACGAAGTAGTTGTTCAATGTTATAAGTACAACCGGTGTTGTCGGGAGTCCCTAATGTTATTATGTATTACATTTCTCTACTGTATCGCAGTACTACTGTGACTAATTACTGTTTCACAATCTCTTGTAACGGTACTCGGGAGATACCTATACTTGAGTCAAACTCGTATCATAATTCTTGTCAACTATTAAAATTCCTTTATAGGGTTTTCACAAACTGATTTGTATTTCGCACACCAAATAACTATTAAAGAACTAAATAATCATTATAACGTTTGTGACATCTTCATTATTTTACTATTGACCTATAACAACAATACACTACGTAAAAACCAACATCTTAAAACAATTTTCGTCATTGAATAACTCACGCTCGCACATCCTTAATTTCGTGAAGCGACTTCAAACCTTTGCACAAAATTATTGTTTTAAGGTCTGCCTGTCTATTTATAGTCATAAATAGAAATGACTACGAAAACCTCACAGCTATAATATGTATATTAAAACAGTCTATATCGATTTTATATGTAACTATTCCGTGTTCTTTTAAACTTTAGCAAAATAAATATTATGTTTAAAAAGAAATTAAATTATAAAGAGTGGAAACTCCGACTTGCGAACTCCAGATTTAGTTCAAACGCACTTTATACGACCAAAAGTTTCATGCACCTGTTTGTTTGTGGTTGCTAGGCAACACAATGCTTACGTAAATTCTGATCCGAATGTGAATATAGTGTACACTATAGGCTTAATTTTTCCCACGCACTTCTTTTATTTCATTTCAATGTGTTAAATGTTTCAATGTGTTCAAGGTGTTTTAACGTTATTTTTAATTCAAATATTTTTTCTACCCAGGATCTCGGTCTCCAGAAGAAATTATTGCTCTTCGGGAGTGTTCGAGCACAAGCGGCAGGGTGTCTCCTCTGCTGGGGCTGCGTTCCAAGCCGATCCCCCTGACGACGGGCGCTCCGCCGTCCTTGAGGATCCAACGTGACCACTCTCATCTACGTTATAGGACGCGACCTCAATCTAGGAATTCAAAAAGTAATTGCACACTCTTTATTTTAAATACTAACACTGTTTTTTACTAGAGCATTATATTAATCATTGACATTCCTGATAATACGCTGCGACTACATGGAAGAAACACCTGCATTTGAACATGATCCCATTTTGTGAATAAAGTGTACAATTAATAATTAAGTAGCAAACACCAATCCGCACTGAAGCAGCTTGGTGTAGTATTATCTAGACCTCCTCATGTAATATATTAATAATTAACATCTATTAATTACTATACATAACTTCATTAAGCTTACTTCTCTGACTATCCAGATAGTGCGACGGGTAAGCCGAAGGTGATCCACGCGCTGCGTCGCGGCGCCACCGTCCTCAAGTCATCGATGCCCAAGATCCGCGACGTCAACGTCATCGACACGTACTCCCGCGTCGTATTCCCGGTCTGCTTCCTCATATTTAACACCATCTACTGGACCTTTTACATATTCGATTAGATGTCACTACGTCATCACTAAAATATACTGTATAGTTAAAAATTCCCATGCTACCGTCCTCAAGTCGTTGATGCCCAAGATCTGTGAAGTCAACGTCATCGGAACGTACTCCCGCGTCGTATTCCCGGTCTGCTTCCTCATATTTAACACCATCTACTGGACCTTTTACATATTCGATTAGATGTCACTATGTCATCACTAAAATATACTGTATAGTTAAAAATTCCCATGCCACCGTCCTCAAGTCGTTGATGCCCAAGATCTGTGACGTCAACGTCATCGGAACGTACTCCCGCGTCGTATTCCCGGTCTGCTTCCTCATATTTAACACCATCTACTGGACCATTTACATATTCGATTAGATGTCACTATGTCATCACTAAAATATACTGTATAGTTAAAAATTCCCATGCCACCGTCCTCAAGTCGTTGATGCCCAAGATCTGTGACGTCAACGTCATCGGAACGTACTCCCGCGTCGTATTCCCGGTCTGCTTCCTCATATTTAACACCATCTACTGGACCTTTTACATATTCGATTAGATGTCACTACGTCATCACTAAAATATACTGTATAATTAAAAATTCCCATGCCACCGTCCTCAAGTCGTCGATGCCCAAGATCTTACATGTATCTACGTCATCACTAAAAACTAATATAGTGCGTTGGATAAATTTTAATTAATAAACTCTTAAAAATCAGATACGGAAACACTCTTATCTGTAATAGAGTTGGTGGGGCACAATATGACATTATAATGTTAAATGCGATTTGCAGTCGTTTTTATTTGTCTTATTTGTCATACTTTGCCCCTACATCCCCTACTTCAGGTAATGCCATATCACATTTTTTAATGTTTATTAAAATTTGACATATTATATTGGCATTTTTCCGACGCACTATAACTTTAAAATTGCCATGTCTCGCTATGTTAATGTTACATAATTTTTCGTCAAACATAAATCATCGTCAAGCTTCATCCTGTTATGATATAATTATTATGAATAGTAAAAATAAATAAATGTTAAACTTTACAATTTCGTAAAGTGAGGTAGATAAGGCAATGGCCGCATACTATTACGTATTCAATGACTGTCCGAACGCGGTGTTGCTTGTAGATGCAGCAATGTACCACGTAGTTCAATAAACTCTGCTATCATAAACGTGTAGAATACGAGAATTTGTCCATGGATGTTCAATAGTATAAGTGACCTCGCACACGATAATTTTTTAATACGCTCGGTTCAGTTTGTCAGTATCACTAATTATTTTCGTATTCTGGTTAACCGCTTTTTACTGACTGAACGGACGACATTGATATTTCTTTGACCATTGAGAAATGTATGTGTCATGGACTTGCAACAAAAAGTAATCGGATCAGTCTACAGTCACAGTTTTATCAGTAGGACCGACTTTTTGTAGAACGTGTGCGTGCATCCTATTGTTCTAATATTTGACACCAAATGTGTGTCGTGTGTGAGGGGCCTTATAATTTATTGCTTTGTAAGTTATCTAGAATCTGCATTAAAGACTATACGACACGTATACTCTAATTTATTGGTTGTAATATTATAAGCCAAAAAGAGTCTCGGCTCTTGTTTTGTTAAATAAGTACATTAAACATAGTTACAACAAAGCTGCCAATGTCCTATGTTCTCAATATTTAATAATGTAAAATTGTAGTTCTATTTTAAGGTGCATTAATCTCAACTTTAATTATAGTCTTCAATTATTATAATAGATTGTATTAGATGTAAATTGCATAAAAATATTTAATAATCAGTAGTATGTATTTTACTGTTAAAGCCTAGCAACATGTTATTATGGTTCAAAAAATTTAATGAAATATTAAATATTAATTATTTAATAGGAAAATAAAAGATGTAAATTTTATTCGATTTATTGATTAAAATAGTATATTACGATATGGTGCGTAAAGTGTTCTATTAATGGAAGAGCGTAAAGTTAGCCCACGAAGCGAAATCAGCCTACAAATAAATCCGTGCATACGTGAAAGTGGTTCCATTTTGAGCAGTTCATAGGTTAAATACAAGTCAACCATTTTTAGGTAGTAAGTAGGAATTTTACAATACAAAAAATTTCAACTAACTCATATTTTTCTTGGTTTTCCTGTAATTTAAGGTAATATGTTGCTTGAAAGAAATTGATCCATATGAATGACCCTTTCGGTTGGTACATAAAATACAGGATGTTTTATTTTTCACATTTCACCGGTGCGATTCCCGGCTCAAGCAGGTAATTTTTCAGAAATCTTTGAATGCAGTTTTACTTATTTTTGAAAAAAAAGGAATGTTTCCTTTCAGTAAAATTTGCCATCATCCATATTCAGGGTACTTTTCCTCCAACTACCGTCTTTTATTTCCAGCCTGTATTTGTGCTGTTAATTTGTTTTCTTATTTTGTTCTTTTTTTTAATTTGTAAGTAATTAATTAATTGTTACTTGTTTGGTGAATTTTGTTTTAAATAAACGAAAATTTATTAGTAAAATATTATAAAATTCGCAGTATTAAAAAAACACTAAATAATAATGAGGTAATTAACTTGTAACAAGTAATACCTAAACTTATAGTAAAATTGATGTTACTATTAGTTAATACAAGCCAAATAGCGTAAGACAAAAACATTGTAAAAATAAAGTTTATTATTTCAACACAATGTTTTATTTTAATAAATTTAATTAATCTAAGAATTTTCATTTAACTTCTTACATTTATTTTGCAGAAAAAGCTTTATCAGTTTACAATTTTAAAAAATCAGGATTAATCTGAAATATTAAATTATTGCACGCATAATAATCCCAGTCAATATTTTTATTTCAATCTACAGCAAGCGACATCTTTTAGAGGGTTGTGAAAACTGAAAAGTTTTTGAGGGTCGAATTTCCCACCCCTGTGAAGATTGTTACTTGCTTTGAGGTTCCCGTGTTTCAGGCAACCGTCAAGTGAACCTAAATGTATTTCTACGCATACGACTTAGATTTAGTTTCAGGCGCTAGATGGCGCTATAGTAGAATGATGCCAAAATTATATATTAGAACCTTTATCTTTCTTTTTTTAAATAAATTATGTGGGTCTTTAAAACTTTATTGATTGACAAAAATCTCTTATTTATAAATTAACGTATTTCAGAAAAGGACTACCACATTTTGCCTGATCTCATCAATCCTAAAACAATTGTAAATCCTTCCGAAAATGTAAAAAAAGACCCATACATTTTCGCAAAAACAAAACAAACCTAAAATCGTAGGTGCTCTATATTTATAGTCATCGTCTATTTTCATCCAATGTTGTTATGAGTAGAGAAGTATCGCGACTAAGGGACTAGGGACAGAGGAGGCATTGGGCGGGCGGCTCCATTCATCGACGAAGCGCAGACTGCGCGGGGCACGCGGGGGGCGCCCGAGGTTCCAGATCGCCTAGTACTTCCCTAGCCGCGATACGTCGGGAACGCTCGCACTCGGGAACTAACTGTTGATAACAATAAAGTGTCTAAAACAGTAATAACTATTCAGTGGGCTAACAGTGACAAACGCAGTGTTGTGGGTGCGGATTTGATACGTTGTTTTAGTTAAGTGCGTATTTTGATAGGAACAGAGCAGTGAGGTATGTATTTATGAATATTATTTTTGATTTTATTTATAAGACATTTAAAAAGTAAACCGAGTAAAATGCGGTAAAATGATTATTTTCGTTATTTGACTGAATTAAATAGCGAAAATAGATTCCCTTACATAAATATAGAATTATAGATTTATGCTCAGTTCCTATACTGTGATTGCATAAGGCAGACAGAGGAGAGCAGATAATATTTTTGTATAATCACAATACATCGTAGCAAAAGGATTTTCATTGGGGGCTTCGTAGGCGGCAGGCGGTGTTCAGTTTCCAGCTTTCAAGGGATGCGCGGGGGACGCGCGGGGAGGGGGGCGTGGGCGAAACTCGCGCACATCACCCCCTCCCCGTATTGATCGTTGAATTTTCCTAACTTATTGGTAAATATTATCGCAAAACCTTTAAAAATCACGCTTGCCTATATTTTGTGCTAATTTTGATCAAGATTGTATTTTGTGCAATACTTTTCTGTGAGAGCTGTGATTAAAACGAAAGTAGTAGCGAAATCAAAGAACAATTAGTTCATCGTGAGTACCATTCAGATATAACTGATAATATCCAAGATGATAGATTGAAGTCTTATAAAATTATCTCGACATACTTAATTGTTTCTTTATCTATAATCACACAATCAATGTACTAATTCAACCTTTCATTTACATTACGTGGGAGGCAATATTCTTAAGTATATGAGTAGTTGTGAATCAAGTCTATAGAGTGATGTGTCTATAAATAGATTAATGAACAACCTACGCCTTATCAAAGCCTTATTTCAATGTAGTAATGAATACCGAAGTAACGTTCAATAGCTTCATTATAACAACTATAATAAAGCTTGAATATGTTATTATAAAATATCACAATATCATAAATGTTATTTCATTATGTTCAGATACCTATATCATAGCTAGAATTCCTATCGATAGATATTTGTTGTAAGTCCAAAAGTGGTAATTTTATTTGGGCGTAGGTAATGGAATCCTTCGACAACTGGACTCCAGATATATTTGCAATCACCTTATCGCCAACTTTTGTCGTGAAGCAAGTAGCTTCAAGCAAAATTGTTTTGGTTTCAGTAGGGAAGGGTATTCGATACCTATAATTGACTTGTTCCTTTTCTAATCTCAATCCTCAAATTAGCAATACATGTGACTCTTCATTGATTTTAATTTACCTTCATTAACTGTCATGACCACTTAACTAGGTAAAGATTCGCACTTCCAAATCAAGTTTTGCTACTTTATAGTTAGGACAAGTAGCCAAGTTATTGTCATTTTAAATGAAGCTAGGTAGCCATGATGGATTAAGCGCAATTCCAAGATGTATGTTATGGCATGATGTAGTCATAATAACAGTATCTGCGTAGCTTGCGCGGTTATCCTGCGTCGTGAATGAAATCGCGTTCAACAAGTAGCACGGCGGATCTCACCGCGCCTGCGTTGCGCACTCCAATACGATCGGTAATTTTCAATATGGCTCCTATAAAAAACCTGACTTTCTGAGTTTCGAAGGCCACTTCCGATACAGGTATATTCAAGTAAATTAACAGTCAGTGAATTAATACACTCCTGGGTTTCATTCATTTATCTTTCCTTGTTTCACACTTTCGTCCTAACAAGCCACTGTTTTGGTACGGGAGGTTGGTGATTTAAGAATTAAAGGGTCTCAGTTCCTCACTGTAACTCAATAATTACTTTAAATTGTCTTATTTATTATTTATCCTGAGAAAATGATGTCATTTTCATTTGTCAGTTGTTCATGTGAACAACTCGTCGTTTTACACTTCTACTATAATCGTCTTTATAGTACAGAGAGATTGCAGTCCATGCCATAGTGGTCAAGTGTGACCTGGTAGAAAGTATAGTTTTCATTCACGAGTGTGATACTCATGAAGAACTCTCGGATTATATCCCGAAGCCAATTTTTCCTTCTCCATTACCTACGCACTAACGCACATAACTTCGAAAAATCACAAGTGAATTCGTCCAATTAGAATCTAAAAGTTAATTTAAATTATCTGATTGTTAGCACGAAATATACATGAAACCACCAGAACTAATAATAATACAGACATACAATTACCTTTAAGTTCAAGTAATGTGCGAATATTACTTTATTGCTATTCTTCTAGATGCTGTACCTACAGCATGTACTATACATGTACTGTACATGTCACTATTGTAGGTAGACCTACTTTACTTTTGTTCTTAAATTAAAATTTAAAAAACCCCGAAAGTTTGATTTACACTAAACATAGATAAGAACACTCGATTTCATACAAAAAAAACTAGATCATAATCGGTTCATCCGTTTGGGATCTACGATGCCACAGACAGGCATACAGATACACAGATACATAGACACGTCAAACTTATAACACCCCTCTTTTTCGTCGGGGGTTAAAAAGTCATGGCAATATAATAAGCACTTAGGTAATTAATAGTAAATGCAATGGTTCAAGTTATCACACCAATACGAGTATAATGTTATTAAGATCACAAATATTTCAACTACTAATACGATTTTTCATTAATAAAACACACAACTGGAACTCGATATTACGTTATCTTTATAACTTCCGCAAGCTTATACAGGCTTCTTTTAAATCAGAAAATGCCAACCTACAAATACCTGCCGCCTCTTCAATTTTATTTTTGCTGCATTTATATTTAATTGAAGTCCGAGTCACATTTTTACTAGGAAAGGGGAATCCGTCGCGCCATGCAGCTTCCCCCCGAAGCGTGGGCACCGTGGGTTACCTAAGCTCGTCCCACACAGCACTCACACAAATCGAACCACGATGCCGGCGCCCGTCGCTGTTTACCTTACTTTCGTAGCATTCCTTTGGATATATGGTGAGTTTATTCATTGATATTATTTTTCTTATGTTTATTTATTAGTGTTTTCTTAGATACGTAGGCATGATGACTGATTTTGAAATACTGTTCTGTATTGTTGGGAAATATATTATAATTACAACGTATATCATATTTCCGCAAAAAAATAAGGTTTAGTATATATTATAGTATAGTATTATAAGTTTAAAATTCGCACCAAAACGCTTCAAACTGTCATGCCTCAGGAAAACAAAAGATGATACGTCATTTTTAGTATGGTGGTATTCATTTGTTTTAAGACGTGTGACGTAATGTGCGCTAATTGAGACTGACTGGCGTTTTAGCCAAGGCGGCTTGCCGTATTTTGTAGTTTTATTTTATCAATAATATTGTTTATCTCGCTAATAATAATACGATAAATGCGTGTTTTGTAATCTATTAATAGGGTTTCATTAAATAAATAAATAATTTTAGTGATTTTTACTTACTGTCATCATGCCTGTTGTATAGTGGTAGAGTTAGTTATACGAGCTGTAAAAAGGTATCGTTAATTTCAAATATGTACTGCTTTGAGCTTGATCGTCTGACGAGGAGTTCTGATTCAGAACAATTACCAAAAAAAAATGTAATTATATTATATTTTTGCTTCGATTTTACAGTCAGATAGGTCAAAATAGGTCTTGATGATGAATGAAATGATGATTAATTTTTTGCAACAGTTAGCGGCGATGAAGCACCATCGTTACCTCGCCCGTCGAATACTTCAGTAGATATACCAGATCCTCGCTCGGCCTTCGGACGCGTCCCACCTTTCCTACCACCGAACTCTGTCAACGTGCCCGGCATCAACCCAGGATACCGAAGAACCCGTGTTGATCCATGGCATTGTAAGTTAACTGGACGCAGTACGAGAATTTATTTGGATTAGTTTAACGCATTAAATATTATTTTTAACCGACTTAAAAAAAGGAGGAACTAACTTTAAGCCCATTCGATAAGCATGGCGACTATTAATTAGGGTTTCATACCCAAAAAGTAAAAACGGAACCTTATTACTAAGACTGGGTACGTGCTCGATGCTAAGAGTCCACTGTCCGTCTGTCTGTCTGTTACCAGGCTGTATCTGATGAACTGTGATAGCTCGACAGTTGAAATTTTCACAGATGATGTATTACTGTTGCCGCTATAACAACAAATACTAAATAAAAACAGAATAAAATAAATATTTTTTTTGTCCGTTTTTTGCTAGATATTAATAACGGCAACAGGTGTAAACACTTGAAATTATCCCAGAATATAATTAAAATTATAAGAAATATGTAAATAACTATAATAGATCCAGAACAAGAAAAGTAAAAATATCAACTTACTTTTTACTTTTATCAATGTTGTTAAGATTTTAAAAAAATTAACAGATGGTGGATTGCCAAATGGACGACCCTACGTAGCCGCTCCGGACGACGACGTGGACGAAGGCGGTTGCCACGAGCAATGTGCTAAAGATGAATTTGCATGCCAGGTAATAGAGTTATATCAGATATATATTGGACTAGCCAATAAGACTTTTATTTTTGTTTGTATAATATTGTTGCCACCTGCCACAAACTCTCACATACACCATGGGTTGACTGGGAGGTTTTTGCCCGTGGAGCGAAGACCAACCAGTTGGTCTACGCAGTTGGTCCACGGGCAATACAAGGGGAGAGAATTCCTCGTGATATTAAAACCGTCCTTTGTAAACCTAGTTTGTAGAAAACAGACGCGACGGGAGACTCTTACTACTATAACAAGTGGTGATGATAATATAATCTTCAACATCATAGATATTACCTATTCAACTATGAGTGCGCTTTAATTGTGGAATAATTTCGATGTTCTGGTTTCTGGAGCTCGAAAAAATGACAATGTGTTCTTGTACACATTACTCTTATCTATTAAACAAAATAAAAATGATAAAATTTTGAATTTACTGAACGACATATTATCCTTCTTTTCTCCTAGGCCTCCTGTGCTTGCATTGCTATGGAAAAGCGCTGCAACAACATAATAGAATGTGCTGAAGGCGAGGATGAGGCCGGCTGCGAGCCCGTGTGTGATGAGCACGAGAACAAGACGCTATGCCAAGGAACCAATGAGTGCATCTCGCTCTCATGGATCTGCGATGGCGACAACGACTGTGGAGACTTTTCGGACGAGACAAATTGTGGTAAGACTTATTGTAGACGAGTAACCGCCCTCGCTTTGCTTCGGTTTTCTTATTTTTTTACACCTTGGGTTACATTATTGGAGTTTTATTAAGGATTTTAAAATATAATATAGCCTATATTACTCGGGGATAGTGTAGCTTCCCAACAGTGAAAGAATTTTTGAAATCGGTTCAGTAGTTTCGGAGCCTATTCAATGCAAACAAAAAATCAAATCTTTCCTCTTTATATATTAGTATAGATTATACCTTTACTTTAACAGGCATCAACTACTTTTAGTATTAAAAAATAAAACGTATGTGGGGATAACACAATGTATTCAAAGATTCACTATACACGCATAGTTATGCATTATATTGATAATGAAAACGCTAACTTACGCCTGTGATACACATGCTAATTTGTAGCCTCCTCTTAAACGGGGAATTCACTAGACAGACAAGCCCACGGGCAAGTCTGCAGACAAGCCCGCCGGGCCTCGCCACTATAGGACTGTGCAATGTTTGCTAGTGTAGGGCCGTTGCAGTCAGTCTGGCAGACTTGTCTGTTGCTTGTCCGCGCGATCTCATTTTGTCTGCGGGGGCACAGACATGTCCGTATGTGAGTGGTCACCGCGGGCTGTCTGTTCACAGACCCGAGAGCGACAGCAACTAGGACAGACGTCTCTATCTGATTTTATTTATCGAACTGTGGAGTACATGCGTATAAAATGAGTTTTAATGAAAATGAAACAATCTGGACAGAATTCCTAGCGGAATATAAAACATATCCATGTTTATGGAAAATAAAAAGCCTACAAAAATTTAATAAATAAATGTAAAGAAATACTAACTTATGTTTAGAAAATTAATAAAAAAAATAAAAAACAAAAAACGTTGCGGCGTAAAAAAAAAAAACTAAAAAGAGAAAAATAAGCCCAGTAGTTTAGAATGTTGTTAAAAGTCGGGACCAATTTTTCAACTAATCAAATCTTGTTTGTTTTTCCAGCAGCCCTATAAAATTTAAATGGGTCCCGACCAATTCCCGACTGTAAATCCTTCTATGGTTTACTTGTTCAATATTACTTTTAACAACATTATAAACTACTGGGGTTATTTTTTTAGTATTTTTTACGCAGTCGGGTTTTTCGTTTTTTTTTATTATTTTTTTATTTTACACTTTTTAGTTAGGATTCATTGAATTCTTTATTAGACGAAGAAAATCGCAATGTTTTCATTTCATTAAGGGAGTTAATAAATTAGCGTGAATGGTTCTTTAAACAACTTTAAAGTCGTTATAATATATCCTAATAGTCAAACAGTACATATTAATGCAGCACCAGCAATTATAGCGATTTTCCTTCGTTGCGTTGTCATTATATTGTGTACGCACAACACAACTAATCGTTAAGCCGCTCCAACACAAACTGATAAGTCTGTGTAGTGTGTTGTGGCGACAGACATGCCCGGCCAGACTGCCCGCGGGCAAGTCCGCGTAGTGAATTGCCCGTCTTAATCCTCAAACTGAGGTGTGAGTGGAATCGGGCAAGCTTTGAACGAATATTTATGCATGTTTGCTTAACTGGCATGCTAGTTTCCAGCGTGTGTATCAGCAGCCTGTATTGACTCCGGGCGGACTCTAGGCCATCCATGTTCTATCGTAGCTCCTAAACGAATGCACCTATTATGATGCAGTTTTTATTTGAAAGCTGACGTGATCAAGACAGTTCTTAGCTATATTATTATTCTTAGCTATTCTTAGCTATATTTGGAAATAGCTGACCCGACAGACGTTGTTCTGCAACATCAATCACGTCATGGAGGGTATCTGGGTACTGTTTTAAAAAACCATGCCAACGATATTTTCATTAACTAAGCTTAGATCAATCGATCTCTCTCCATAGAGTACTTAAATACTACCTTTTATATCAGTATGTCACAAACACGGACCTAAAAAAAGACGGACGTAATCCCAACGTAATAAAAATAAAACACCTATAGTAATACCAACTCTCTATTCGTACAAGTACACACACCCACACATTGACATTTCACTGCTTCAATCGCGAATCAAAAATTACGCACACATGGTAAGCGGGCGGCCATTGCTATGCTTCACTCTCGATTAGACGAGGTTACGTCCTTCTTTTTTTCAGGTCCGTGGTTACAAGCCATCCTCTTTAAATCGCGAATCCCAAGTATTTAAACAATTATAGAGAATACTTCAGGAAAATGTGGAAATTATGTAAAT
Organism: Thymelicus acteon; assembly: GCA_951805285.1. Taxonomy (NCBI): domain Eukaryota; kingdom Metazoa; phylum Arthropoda; class Insecta; order Lepidoptera; family Hesperiidae; genus Thymelicus; species Thymelicus acteon. The sequence continues at coordinate 7,317,996 of OX638219.1, read as the reverse complement.
GTAGAAATATAGAATTTGGTAACTAAATCTTAAAAGATAAAGAGGATATCTACAATTAGTTAGACTTAAGAAACACCTGGCATGTATTTTTACTGTGTGCCTTGCATTTTATCATTGCATATGTAGGTATGGTATCACACGTGCGCTGTGAAAAGTAGGATAACGAGTGCAAATTGAATACATCCTGTTTATCAGTGGCATATCACACTTTAAACTACATAGCGATGGGTGAAATATAAAAAATGCAAGCATACAATTTATGAAATTAGATAAATAAACAGGACACAGAGTACTTCAACACTACGTTTTAAAACAATATATATTAATAAGTACTAATGCCACAGAATATATAATACTTGCTAATGCACAGTCTCCGAAATAATTTTATTTAATGAAATATGGCAACGTGAAATCTTTTTACCCTTGTTTTATTAATTATATTTATTAATCATAGTTTGTCTGCTCACCGGCCAGTGAGATTTTAACGACTCCTTCCTCGTCTCATCTTGTCTCTGTCTACTCACTTTTCCTCTCTTCTTCTCAAGTCATCTCGCCTTTTCTCCCCTCGCCCCGCCTCACCTCATCGTATCTCATCACTTCTTGTTCCTCTGTCGACTTTGATTGGTTGACTTGACACTCAAACTTCTCCGTTACAATAAAATGATGTCTCAACAGTGAATTCACCGAACTGCACCATCGAGCAGTACCAATGTGCCAACGGGCTGTGTATCCACAAGCTGTGGTTGTGTGACGGTGACAACGACTGCCGTGACAACTCTGATGAAGTCGACTGCCCGAAGAGTCGGTAAGTCAAAACTCATAATATGTTTAAATTAATGCCTGACTACCAGTGGCGTAGCTAGCCCTAAGGAGGCCCCATATCATTATTTGTTGTGGGGCCCCCTCAACGTCAGCTGTCAAATATAAAAGGAGTGCCAAGTGTAGCGGTCGTAGGCCGCTGGCGAGCTTTTTTTTGGGAGTGTTAGTGGGGGCCCCGTATAATTTATACGGCTGATACGGCGGTAGCTACGCCCCTGCTGACTACATCTGCTTGCTTGATAGCAAGTGGCGAAGTAATCTTGGGAGAAAAAGTGCAGTAGCGTTCAAAAGCCCATTCTCTTGAGTTGAAGACATCCACTATAACCGTACCTGATCACCAAAACTCGCAAGTTATTTCAGTCTTTAATTGGTACGAATGTACATTCGTACCTGCACATAAGTCTATCGATATGTATGTACTTATATGTATTTAAGTATAAGGTGTTAAGAGCGTAAGAACCAATAAATTATCCTAATAACGCATGAAGCAACTGAATTGTTAATAGGAGCGTGATGTATAGTAGTCTACCAGGAGTTGCAACAAACTCATCTTTTATCTTTTATTCTCTTTCTTTCTTTTCTCTATCTGCTTCTGATTGTAGCATAAGGAATAAGGTTAAATTAGCATACCAGTTATTGGCCAGTAAAAAACTATAGCTCGTAGAACTAACAAACAAATAAATGCAGATGTAGCTAGTTTTGTACACAGTATTTCCTTTCCTCTTACTGCGTAAGTAAATTAGTAGAGAAACAAAACATAAGTTTCAGAAGTTGTTAGATCGTGGCATTCGTAACCCATAAAGCGCTTAGCTTGTACCTATGCATAAAGGTTTATGAAGAAGACATGACAAGGAACATTGAGGATTTCGATTTATTATCTAGTCTCCAATTTTTGTAGACGTGATAAAATAAAACTTGTACATTATCAATCAAATTCAAAGTGGTTCACAAGTACACAGCAGTATTTGGTGATGACATACGATTTGTCATGATACGATGAGTTCTAAAATTGCATTTAGATAATAATCGTCTCGTCGCCCCACGCTTCCTCGTGTCCCCCCGTCGAGTTTATTGTATAGGTGCTTGTGACGTCATCATTATGAAAGCACCGAGGAACACCATTTCACATAGTATTATGTTAGAACATGGAAAATCTAGGTCATACTGTCCAGTACCGTAAAATATGATCGATGCATCCTACGGGTTCAAAGATATAATGTTTCATAAATTTTATGCAGGCTTAAAAACTGCTAGAGCGGCATCTTCGCGTTTGCCTTCCTATATTCCATTATGCAGTTCGCATGCAATCTATCTTCAAATGAAGCGCCATTGACTGTGGCCTTATTGTTTGTCTTCATGCTTCAATAATTTATTATTATAACCAAGTTGCCTTGTAGTTATCACATTTTTTCTATATTTTTATAGTAGAGCTCAAGCCGTCCTAAAAATATCCGTAAAAAACAAATTTCGTTGTAAACCTTGTCTAAACTAACAAGCGAATGGCATCATTCACATTCAAACAAACGGGGGGATTGACTCGCGCTGCTGTGTAATTTCCTTAATGAATACTGCACACAGAATTCACAAGTCAATAAACTAAATAAATCGATCCCGTGCAAATCAAACAACAAAGCAATTATTAGACACCTATACCTACTGTTTCGTGTTCAAATTAACGACTTAGGATTTTCATGTAAGTTTTAGGTGTCTTTCATAATTAGAGCTCAGTAGTTTTAGAGGAAAGGATACATTTTTATGTTTTTTTTGACGTGATAACGTCTATTAAAACGATGAACGCCGGGCGCACGCACGAAAAAATGTAGCGAGCGAGAGAGCGGCAAAAGCGAGAGAGAGGCACGATCGGCTACGATCGGCGTATCGTAGCCGATGCCGTAGGCGAGCTGTAGGCGAGCCATAGGCGATCGTAGTTGAGTGGTGCGGGGCGGGGCGGAGCGGAGCGGGGCGGGGCGGAGCGGGGCGGAGCGGAGCGGAACTTTGTCGTGACGTGGTCATGTTAAACTACCGTCCGTAAACCGACTTTACAGACAACCATTTTTTTTTATTATTGTAATCAAATTTTAAAATCATAAAGTACATATTTGTATCTCTATTTGATGTCAGATAATGCACTAAGATAATATTTTTATAGCACATTTTGTCATGAACCCGAACTTTGATAACGCTTTTCCGCGCAACTTAAGTCACACAATACCAAGGTGTAAATGGACTACTTAAGTCAAGAAAAAGCATGACTGTTAAACGTAAGTTAAAGTTACACTGTGATACTGTGTGAACTACTTATGACTTTCCGCACAGTATCGAAATGCACTATTTATTCACAGACTTACTTTCATAACTAAATATCTCTTGATTTGTTCCTGGTACACTTCCATTATTGGGTCATTTTATTTTATATAAAAATCTAAAAATATCTAAAAAATATCTAAAAATTTCTATTCCAATGAGATGAAATAAAAAATGATGTATTTTTTTTTATACCTTAAGCAGGCAAACGAGCAGACGGGTCACCTGATGGTAAGTGATCACCGCCGCCCATGGACATTAGCAACATTAGAGGCGTCACCAATGCGTTGCGGGCCTCGAAGAAAACAATAGACCCGCTTCTTGAAGGACCCCTTAGTGGAAACACCGATGCAGGAAGTTCATTCCACAGTTTATACGTCCAAGGCAGGAAATTATGTGAAAAACTAACTGTGGACGAACGCCACATATTCAGGTGGTGTTGATGGAACCAGGTATTGTATTGTAATAAGACTGAAATACATTTGAACAGTAATGACTACGACGGATTTATTAATCCAATACATCCAAATTAACGTGCTTCAGGAAATACCTAGTCATATCATGGAATTATTGGATTGACATCGGTTCTTAGAATAGTAGTTATAATAAAATGAATTCCCGAAAACTTTCATTGATGACACCGTAGCCTAGTTGGTGGTGATAGTGATCTCGTCAGCGAAGAGAGGTATCCCGGGTTCGATTTCTGGCTGGGCAGATATTTATTGTAATAGATAAATGTGTGTTCTCTCATTTCTCGTAGAGTTTAATACAAAACTTGCGAAATGGCTGACGAGATTGCTGTCGAGAAAAATACTGTTTGTTTTACGGGACAAAAAATTGTAGTAACTTGAAGGACAAAAAGCAATCCAACTCTATAGTGATTTTATTTTCACAGAAACATTTAACCAGTTCACTATAAGGGTTTTCTCAATGTGTCGTTAGTGCTTTGTTGACTCGCTCGCAAGCTAATTTTGACCTACTTGCATGATCGATCGACATCTTTGAATGCTTTGATGGTGAAACTGAATTTAACCAGGCATTTTAACTCATAAAATGAGCGCTACGTGTGATTTATATTTTCGAGTCTCTAATTAAAATGTAATAACCTAGTGGCAAAAAATTCTTGAGCGCTTCTGTGCTTCGGAAGGCACTAAAGCCATCGGTCTCAGTTGTTATCGTAAGATAACAATCGTTAAGCCATGTGGGAGGCCCTCGGGAGCATGAAAATTTTCCAAACTCGGGTTGGCCACTAATCTGTCCACCAATCCGCACTGGAGCAGCGTGGTGGAGTATGTTCTAGGCCCCCTCAAGAGGAGACACCCCGTGCTCAGTAGTGGGCCATAAATGGGTTGAAGCCGATTAAAATATATTTTTCTATTTTTAAGTTTTCCGATATTCAATTTTAAGTATGTAATAATTTCACCGAATCCCCAAAATTTGTACTGCGCAAAACAATCTACAAATTAAACGTGGCGCATTTAAACGCCCTAATAGGATTTTTAAATCCATAGAGAAACCAAGCAAATTTGTACTGAGGCAAAATGTAAAAATGGAGCCATTTACATTGACATGATATCAATTTTCAAGTAGTGATCCCGTCGTTACACTTGACCGGTCTTTTTATTTGTCATTGAATGGCAGCTGGGTTGTTCTGAAGGTTCGGAGCTCGTGCCGGGCGAGATCAATACAGGGTTGCGGGATGGGCGGCTGAGCGGGCGCGGGCGGGGCGCGCGGGTGGGACGGGAGGGGGCGTCTCGCTTAGGGTTGTCAGACGGCCAGATGGATTCCACAAAATATAAAAAAAAATATATGTGTGATTTTGGGACCATACTGAAATCTTTGATAAATTTGATCATTAGTTACTAAAAGGTTAGTTTGAGATTTGCCCCAAAATATACATTCAATTCATTAACAAACGAAATAAGGTGTTGAAGTCAATCAGAACCAATGCCAATAGCAACGTGAAAATTGATATACTTCGTATCACTAACAACCCAAAAATCTCGAAAATTTGTAAACTTGTTTAAAAGTTCAGGAGTTCAGAAATTGGCAACCCTAGTTTCGCTGCCATGGTTACGCGCCCACGCGCAACCAACCTGTATCGCTCCAGCTTCGCTCCAGCTTCCGTGGGCGAGCTGTTTATGAAATGTAATGACGAGAATATTTTGAGATCGCACTGAATTATCGACTTTAGGGAAAGCATCTAAATAAATATATCAGTAAGTATGTAGGTACTCGTAAAGTACCTACTGAGGTAAATATATTAATAGAATAACATATACTCGTACATACGGAATATAATGGAAACAGAGCGAATTGAGACAGACTGGTTCTCATATGATCGTATTTCATAATTTCGAGAACATTTGACAATTTATTAGGTCTGAATATTTAGATAAAAAAGCAACTAAGCTGTGAGGCCAACAGTTGCTTTACATACGTATTAGATACCCTATCGTTTTATGTCTGCTCTACATAGAAAGAAAAATAATAGGATTAAATTAAGTTTTTGGTAGATTTGCAATTATTTTCGAGCACATTTCCGTATAAAATTAACCCTGTATTTGGATTTTACTTATTGTAAGTAGCTAGTTATCAAGCCAGTTCTCCGCTTCCTTCTTGGTTGGCGCAAGTTGGCGTAAGTGACGCATTATTATGTCGTTGGCTATTGACGACAATTTCCCATAATGTTACGTTTATATGAAGACTATAAAAACAAGGTGCATAATCAATTAGTGGTAACTGATAATTTACCCCCCGATCATCGATTTATTTTACGATTTATTGTCGTAGATGCCGCGAGGATCAGTTCACCTGTGCGTCGGGTGACTGCGTGTCGTTGCACTGGCACTGCGACAAGGAACCCGACTGCTCCGACAACTCTGATGAAACTGAATGTCGTTAGTATTCCTCACATGCTGCCTCACATCGGAACAGACAGCGCAGCGTCGCGGAGTATGCTCTAGGCCTCCTCAAGAGAGAGCCGTGCTCTGTAGTGGCCATTAATGGGTTCTGTTCTTCTGGTTCGAGTCTCACTATGAGTAGGGTTCAGGCTATTGTACCCTTAGCCACATTTGGCTAAACTGGATAGGCCGCTTTTACCGACCTTTAAGATTATTATGGAGTACTTGAGGTATGCACTTCACTCAACACATCGGTTGTTGGATAATAGCAATTAAAATTACAGTAATTTAAAAAAAAATAGTAAAGGTGATCTTTCCACTACTATTGATGAAGAAGTCATCAATCTGCCTCAAATGTTACGACATTATAGCGTAGACATTCATGGGCGGTGGAGATCACTAAAACATTAGGTGAACCGTCTTAACAAATAAATTTCGTTCCAAGTAGGTTCTAAATATATTCATGGCTTTTCCTGTACTTTAAACAGCCGTGGAACTCCTAACCTGTGGTGAAAACGAGTTCCAATGCAACAACAAGAACTGCGTCCGAAAAGATTTCCAATGTGACTCCGACAACGACTGCGGCGACTGGACCGATGAAGACTCCTGTCCCATATTACCCACAACATGCTCAGAAGGAGAGTACAAGTAAGTAGCATCTAAATCAACGAAGTTTAGCAAATATTTACTTTTATTAACTGTAAGCAATCTGAAAAATAGTTGTTCAGTTTTATTGCCTATTAAAAGACTTTAGAATAAGTCTTAGGCTATTATAAAGATATGACTATTAACAATGAATTTCGCATTACAGATGCAGCGATGGCAAATGTATTCCCGATCGCTGGCAATGCGATGGGTACAGGGATTGCAAGGAAGGTGAAGATGAACACAATTGTGAACCACACGGCCTAAGGAACTGCACGTCTGATGAATACACTTGTGCGGATAAACGTTGCATCTTGGTAAGATGTATTATATACTAAAAATAAAGAGAAAAAATATAAATACAAAAGCGCTGCGATTTTACAAGGTGTTTTGTAAATAAACTGAAAACATATATAGATTACCATATTTACAAACATATTCGCCTTTTATCCGCAGAAAACATGGCTTTGCGATGGGAACCGGGATTGCACAAATGGCGAAGACGAATTGGATTGCCAAGTTAACTGCGAAGTAGATCAGTATATGTGCAAGTCTATAGAAAATACGCCATTCAAGAACTGCTTGAGTAGGAAACATGTTTGCGATGGTATAAAGGATTGTCCTCAGGCAGATGACGAAGAGAAATGCCCAACTCATAGACCATGTAAACCGGAAGATAAATGTGAAAAACTGTGCATTACAACTTACGATGGCAAACCGGCTTGCACTTGTCCTTTGGGTTATTTACTCGGTAAAGATGGGCTTAGGTTAGTATCACTTTGAGGTTAAGACTGTCAGATTTTTTTAAATTTTACAACAATGTCCTTATCACACACATCTATCTGTAAATAATAATATTACATCCTTCGACATAGATTTAGAACACGACTGCTTATCCCCAGTTTATGATCACGGTATAATTAACGGTTATTTTATTTCATTAAATAACATAACGCAAGTAATGCTTTCAGTTGTCACGACATCGACGAATGTATGTACGAGCAGGACCCGGTGTGTTCCCAAACTTGCTCCAATACTCCAGGCAGCTATATCTGCGGCTGTATGACTGGATACGTGCTCCGACCTGACGCTAGATCTTGCAAAGCTATTGGAGAGTCTGCTACGCTCATGTTCGCTAATCGTGTTGACATCCGTCAGGTATGTGGTTTCAGTGGTGGATTCTGGATTTTTAAAGTAGCAAAAGACCAAATGATAAAAGTAATTACGACATGGTTTTTGAAATATAAGTGTGAAATCAAGAATTGCATGCAATTCATTGCATGAAGACTTTAAAAATGAAACGAAGCCTTGGTATAAGAAATTGGAACTTGAACTGAAACAAAAGTAAAGTGAATCGCAGCTGTGGTTACTTTCACACAAGTTTTACAGTACAATCTTGCTCTCTTAATACATAATTCTTGAAAAGCTGGATAATATGCCGTCATCGCATTCAAATAACATTGTAAACAAAGATACATTTGCTGTTATTAATCTTGAATGTTATTACCTGTCACTCTAGGTAACGCTTACAGGAAGTAATTACGTATCAGTCGTTAAGGGGCTGCACAACGCTTTTGCACTAGATTATCATTACGAGAAGAAACTTGTATTCTGGACTGAAAATAATATGAGAGTCATACGTTCTGCGATTATCAATACAAATAATAGAACCGGTGAGTACTATATTTAGAAAAAAATCCTTATATCTTGTCTTATATCTTGATATAAGGAAACTTTTCTAATAATGATAATAATTAGTAGGTATACGATAACAAATACTAACTTACAGATGTAATAAGATGGGGACTTGACACGCCAAGTGGCGTAGCAGTAGATTGGATACATGATTTAATATTTTGGACGGATTCGGGTACTCGAAGGGTTGAAGTAGCCACCATTAACGGCACTAATAGAGTTGTCCTAGCCGCGAGTGACGTTGACAAGCCAAGGGCTATTGCTGTTCACCCTGGAGATGCCTTGGTGTTTTGGACCGATTGGGGTAAGAAATACTGCAATTATTATCATGTTATGTATAATTGAGTGGACTCAAGAGTATCATCGATATTAAATTCTGAAATTATTTAACATAAATAATAATTTTTTCCTCAGGACCAAATCCCAAGATCGAACGAGCAGATATGGATGGGAGCAGACGTAAAAGTGTTATCATTGACAATTTGTTTTGGCCTAATGGTCTTACAATAGACTACACGGAGTCTAAAATATATTGGGCAGATGCAAAACACCACGTCATCGAAAAGGCTTTGTTTGATGGAAGAGATCGTAAACGAGTAAGTCCAAAGCATTAAGCCAATTTTATTAATTTCCTTAGTTTTGGTGATTAATGGCGTAGAGACGTTTAAAATCTTCATTGAACGTTGTTTTTTCTTGACCGTTTAGATTTTTGTTCTAATTTCCAGGTTGTAACAAAAGGTCTGCCACATCCATTTGCACTCACGCTCTTTGAAGATGCAATTTACTGGACAGACTGGCACACGAAGAGTATTTCGAGTGTGGACAAGAACACCGGCAAGGGCATGCAGACCGTACACGTCAACATTCAACTTCCAATGGACATACACACGTAAGTCACACACATTGCAAACCAAAGATTTTAATCCAATGCAAAAGTCACTGGTATTATCTATCATTTATGTGGATTTATCTGGACTTTTTGTCACAGTCTTATTTTTTGTAGTTGTATTTGTTAGTTTTTAATCCCTTCCCCTCTTGACTTTATCGTCATCATAATCCATCGCTGTCCTATTAAGCTCTATACTGTTATAAGACCACCTGTACCATCTTTTATGCAATATAGTTTGAAAAATTGTTGGTGCTCCGTGTGCTATTTAATATTTGTAGGATCCTGTATATTACGGTGTGTTTATGTAGGTACCACCCGTCGCGTCAGGTGCAGACGTACAAGAACCACTGCGGCGACAACAACGGCGGTTGTTCCCACCTCTGTCTGCCCAACTCCAGCGGGTATGCCTGCCGCTGCCCCATCGGACTCAGCCTCGTCGCTGATGGGTAACTCAGTTACTGCTATAGTTATTGCTTCAACACCCGTTGCGTGTTTTTTTATATCGTTTGTATCCAGGCTAGGTGTTTGCCAGCTTTATTGGTGTGGATCCAATGCGTGCTCATTAGCCTTTTTTTAATCAACCTCAAAAAATGAGGTTCTCAATTCGGTTGTATTGTTTTGATGTTTGTCACCTCAGAACTCTGTTAGTATTGAACCGATTTGGATTTTTTTTATTTGAAAATAATACTACTTCCAGATTGGTTCCAATTTAATTTTTTAAATATTAATATTGAGATCTGACGATGGAATTGGGTTATCTCCTAAATATATGGTGATTTTTGATTATACTCGTACTATCCTTTTTTAAATATCTAAGTAAAATATAGACCAAAGAGCAGGCTTATTTTTATCACGCACAGCTGCGTACGATCTACAGGCGGTGTATATATTAGGATATGCCAAACACACGATGGATTGAGAAATAATTAATGTATATGAGAGTATTTAAAGTTAAATTATGTTCTTCTAAAATGGTAGATTTTTGATTTTTTTTTGATTTTCTATAAAGTATTATATTAAATTATTTGTTAAACATAAAATAAAAGTACATTTATTTGCAGACGAACCTGCAAGGAGACATTAGAAAAACTATTGCTGTACGCAAGGCGCAAAGACATCAGGCTCAAACAACTGAACCCCCGAACACATTTGGAGTCCCTAGACATGGTCAGTTACTGTAATGGTTTTAATCACACGTACCATACTTCTTGTTGTGATTTCAATTATGTATTTATTTTTAATTATTTTTTACTTCTACATAGTACTGAAGTGTTCAATTTTTATTATTTCTCTGTGTGGAACCTTATCATGGTTACAGTGTTGAATGTATGATTTTAATAATTTGTATTTATTTTTAGGTTATTCCGGTAGAAAATATAAAGTCAGCCGTCGCATTGGACTGGGACCATAACAGCAATTCGATATTCTGGACTGACGTCGAAAAGGACACCATTAACCGAGCATTCTTGAATGGCTCCAACCAAACCGTCGTTGTCAGGACTAATCTCAGTAAGATCAAAGAAATTTATTTTAATAAAATAATATTATCAGAGAAAAAGGAGTATGGGACGCAAGTCATGCTTTAAGATTAAAGTTTACAAACATTTCAAACATTCCATTTTTAGTTCCCTTAAAATTAAAATTTTCAGGCAAATTATGTTTATGATAAAGTTTTAGTCATAGCAATACATATTGTTTGCATGTTTTGGTTAGATCATCATAACGGCTCCGAATGTTTTATGACTTTTACCTAACTTGGTCTTTAGCACTCATATTAGGGTTTTTGGCCACTTTGATCAGAGATGATGTAATTTTAATAACTGTATCATTTCTAGTTTCCCCGGCTGGTCTGGCCTACGACTGGATGACTGACAAGCTGTACTGGACTGACGCCGGCACCAACAGGATTGAAGTGTCCAACCCAAATGGCACTATGCGCTCCTTACTGGCTTGGCAGAATATTGACAAGCCGAGGGATATTGTACTGGATCCTAAAGGTAAATTAAAAAGTTCCTTACAATATCTAAGGTTATTTTCACATACACACATTGCTTTAAGCTATTTTAGCTGCACTGCATGTAAGTTTTTTTACACCAGGTAGAGTATCAATAATCTAAATTTAACTAACAAAAAATAACCGACTTCAAAGTTATTCTAAAACTACTTGTCAGATCTCGTTCAAATTTATGTGAGATTACGTGACAAGCACCTGCTTTCGATTAAAAAAAGAATCATCGAAATCGGTTGGCGTGATATTGAGTTATTCGTCCATTTGTCGCGCTTACTTAATACAAATTTAAGACTTATATAGTTTTATCATGCATGCCATTGTCAGATCTCAATAAAATTTATATGGGACCACATGACAGCCACCAGCTTTCGATTAAAAAAAGAATCATCAAAATCGGTTCGCCCAGTCCAAAGTTCTGAGGTAACAAACATAAAAAAAATACAGACGAATTGAGAACCTCTTTTTTTGAAGTCAGTTAAAAATGTTAGCACTTTATAGTGCTAGTTATTATTGCTCTATACTACAGTTTTCTATTCTTTAGAATATCCATAAGCTTGATATCAGAATCAAATTATTGCTGATTTTATTCTTTTCTAGAAAAATGATACGATTACTAACTACTAATTTCTGTAGGTGGCGTGATGTACTGGTCTGATTGGGGCATCAGTCCTTGTATCGAACGGGCTGATATGGACGGCGGTCATCGTAAACGGCTTATTTTCGGCGACATGACTTGGCCCAATGGCCTGGCCTTGGACCTCTCCAGTAACAGGATTTATTGGACCGACGGCGGTAATCGGACCATCGAATACGCTAACTTGGACGGCACTGGACGGACAATCCTCATCGGTACGTTATACGGTAATGTGAATTAATTTATTAAAAACTAGTAACCGTCTTCGATTTGCTTCGGGATACCCACAGGGATACCTATGCCTTAGTTACCAAACTTTCAAAACTTCGTTACTTGAAAAATTTTCAGGCAGAATAATTATTGAAATTGATGTATCTTATAATAAAAACTATGCTCAAAATAAAAAAATCTCGTAAGAACAAAGTCTATAGAAGCATTTCCACAATTTATTATACAAATTACCAGGTCAACATCTTCCTCATCCATTCGGACTGGACCTCCACGGCGATGAAGTGTTTTGGACAGACTGGGAGACTCACTCCATCCAGGCTGCCAATAAGTACAATGGCAAAAACAGACGGACCTTGGGAGCCGGTGTTGAAGGTCTCATGGACGTCAGAGTCTTCCACAAAGAAAGAAGAAGTGGCTCCAACAGGTAGGGAGCTTGGTCTTCAACAGCATGTTCTACCCTCACCGCTTGCACTTCATCATTTCAAGCTTGTCTATTTGTGTCGATTGGTAATAGCATTGTTGAATGATTAGATGCCAACTCCTTAATTTAAGAGATGTAACCTAAGAAGAACATAAATCACAAACGACTTGGTCTGAAGTAAAATGATACAATTAACTTAAAGCCTAAATTTAAATGTTTGTACCTTAAACACGATATAAAATTACATATTTAAACAAAAACACCATTGAAATAGTACCTACCTACACACGAACATACGAAAATGTATATGCTGCTGTTTGAGTAATAAAACAGGGGGATTTGTTTATTTTGGGCATCAAGCTTTGTTTTAAAAAGTTATTTTGGGAAAATGCCAAACAAATAATACCAAAACCTGAACACATTGGAGAACTGCTTGAATTATAAACCAGAAAATTGTATTGGACAAATCACAATTAGAAATCGAACATTTTCAAAGATGAGATGAAATTGATGATTGAATACAATTTTAATGCGAAGATTTAATCACGAAGGCCCTTGGGACAAGAAGTGAAGAGTTCTGTATTCACCGTGGTTTGCTAGTCTTAACTGAAAATATATCCAAAGTCTTATTATAATAATCAATTTTGGATTAATTTTTGGCCAAGACTTAAAACCCGCTCATCGATGGAGACCATAATGCGAAGCGAAGTGCGCAAAGCGAACGTCGTCATCAGGTAATAAGTTTTAATATGCATGGGCTCGGCTTACCTTACCAATCAATCTATGGATTTCATTTACGACAAAAATTTTACATTTCATAAAATTTAAGTATCATGATGTCATTTTATTCCTTCACTGCTATGCAATTCTGACTTTTGCAGCTTTCGTCTTTCATATCGTGCTTAGATTCATTATTGTATACCGTACGTTTATAGATTTTTCTTTTATTTGGAAGTTTAATAATAACTATTTAATTTTAATTTAGGTACCTTTAATTTTGTTTTGATGTTTTTTTTGTTCTGTATGCTACCCATTTTCTTTTTCCGTAGATGCAGCAAGAACAACGGTGGGTGTTCTCACCTGTGCTTGCTGAGACCCGGCGGCCGGGCTTGCGCGTGTCCGACTGGTGTCAGATTAAGTGTGAGTACTTTCAGTTTAGTGTCGGTATTGTTAGTTAACTGTAATGCCCCATTTACACGCGCGCGCGAGCCACGAGACAATCCGCGAGACGCGCGCATACGCGCGCGTGTGAACAGGGCGCTCGCGGACCAGACTGCGGCGCGTCTCGTGGCTCGTGCGAGCGCTCGCGCGGTGTTCACACGCGCGTATGGGGCGTGGCTTACAGACGCGCTACGAGACGATCCGCGGGACGCGCGTGTAAATGAGCGGTAACTGTTTAATTATTGCGTAAAAGCCAACAATATCTTGCTTCTCTCTTTCTTCAATTCATGAAATGGATTCGAATTCTTCTACACATATTTTTTTCGTCTACACATATTTTTTTCGTGATAATGAAAGCCATAATTTCACAACAAACAGGCTGACGGCAAGACTTGTACGAACGGCCCCATCAACTTCCTGATCTTCGCTCATCGCGTGGACATTCGCGTGGTATCGCTGGACATGGAGTATCTCGTAGACGTAGTCCTGCCCCTGCCGCCGTTGAGGAATGCTTTGGGTGTGGACGTCGACCAGAAAACTGGTAAGATTTTTTATTGTTTTAGATGAATAAATTATTTTTTTATATTCCCTCTGTGATCTTCTGAATGATATCGCTATTTAGCACAAGATTAACTGTTGTATGTAATTAAAACAAAGTGTAGCAACTAGCATGCTTCTTCTATAATTATGATTTTAGTTTTTTTAGTAAACATTATATTGTTAAGTGTATTATATTTTATAATTTGAATTTTAAAATTATCAAGTTTACAGCAGTAGTCCACGAGTGAAGTGTTCACCATAATCAAATTTTTGTTTGTTTGTGTTTAACGTGATCTACACTTACGGCTTATAACATAAATATTTTGTCATCAGGCTACGTATACTGGACTGATACGGCAGAGCGAGTTATATCTCGAGCGAGTAAACACGGAGAACATATCGAAACTGTTATTCGTAAAGGACTTCATACCGTGGATGGTATTGTTATTGATTCTACTGGACGAAAGGTTTGTTTCTTTTTAAATGTATCCTCTAATGCCGTTAAACCTGATTCACATGCTTATTAGTAGCACAATGTATTGCATTACCTTATGGGCGGGTAGAGAAATGATTGTTTTGACGTATATTCCCCTTTAAGATTGCCAGTTTTATCATAATTCGTTTGTTTGAACAGCTATATTGGACCGATGGAGGACGGAACAGCGTTGAAGTATCGGATCTCGACGGACTGAATAGAAAAGTTCTTGTATGGACCGGATTAGGTAAATAATTGATCGACACTTGAAATATTTCGTCAATTTTTGAAGTGAAAACTTCTTTCGGCGCGTTGGGCATTTTTGAGATGGGATAAAAGCAATCAGCTCGTCACACCTTAATCATTTTAATCGACACCTACCTGTAGCGCCATCTCTGAGAGAAGTACATAACTATAGTTACTCAATTTACAGCTCGTATTAATATCAAGATTGTAGTTTCAATATACTTCACGTTTCAAGATCAAGTTTTACTTGCATCGTGGTTTCATAAAACCACACTTTTTTTATTACGTTAGCATTATGACATTTATTATTGTATTTCTTTATAATTTATGAGATAAAAAAGTTTCATAACAGAACATTAGATATAATATCTTTTGATTCCGAGTATGATTATAAGTAAATCATATAGCATAGTCTTGTACTTATAGTAGGTATTGAATTTTTTAATAATACAGATTCACCGCGAGCCATTGCACTATATTACGAAGGCGGATACATGTTTTGGTCTGACTGGGGCACTTCGGCAAAGATCGAGCGAGCTGATATGGATGGCAAGAACAGGTGAGCTTTTAGCTCTATCCTACTCGTTCCCATTGCATTGTCTCATGACAGGACAACTGGAACTACTTTGTCTCAATAGTCCCATATATTTTTGTGGTAGAAGTCCATTCTCAGCATAGCTCGTCAACACCGCAGAACTACTACTCCGTATGCTAAGAGTAAACTAAATATTAATATCCGATATATTTTTCAGGCGCGTCATCGTGGAACATAACATAATATGGCCAAATGGTCTCGCCATCGATAGAATCGAGGGTCGTCTCTACTGGAATGACGCGAAGGGTCTCACTATCGAAAGTTCCGACTTCAACGGGAACGATCGACGTGTGTTGATGAACGATGTGCCATATCCTTACGGCATAGTGATAGTTGGCCAACACATTTACTGGACAGACTGGAAGACCAAGGCCCTGCATAGAGCTGACAAGTCTAATGGAAAGGAGCAGATGATTATTAGAGAAAATCTGGATGGATTGATGGATATCCGAGCGATTCAGGTAAAATTTAAGTTAGTTATGGTGAATAATTGAAAGTTAATTATATCACTTTGATGAAAACATACAAGGTTAATCTGCTTGATCAGCGATGGACTACAACCCTTATATTATGAATGGAGGTTTGGATTCCGAGGACTCCTCAAAAGGTCTTGCTCGCAAAAACTTGCATGCAAAAACTCTTGCTCTATAGTAGGCCATTAATGGGTTGAAGTCACACGTTTACCTGGTATACAATACCTACTATATACAATAATTTGTTTCAGAGTGAACACGTGATCGAGGACGTTTGCAACGCCAACGGACTCAAGAACGGAGGCTGTTCACATCTCTGTCTTCGCAACCCGCAAGGATTCTCCTGTATATGCCCAACTGGTCTCCTGTATGAGAATGAGACCGACCCTAACACTAAGATCTGCAAGAGACACCCAGACACTTTCCTCATCTTCGCGACCAGAGATTCCATCTCAATGATCTCCTTAGATACCCCGGAACAGTGGGACTTTAGCTTGCCCTTGAAGAATATCTACAACTCCATCGCAGTTGATTTTCATTGGGAGAAGAAGCTTATTTACTTCACTGATGTTAATGATAATAGCATCAGGTTTGTGATTTTGTTTTTATGCACGATTTATTTTATGATTGTATGTCACCGTCACCCATTGTCACTAGCAAACACGGAAAAGAACATTGAAAACAACACCGGTGCGTTGGCAGCCAAGCAAGGAAAAAATAAGAAAGAACTAGCTTTCAAGCCCCCACCTTGAGCACGACGTGTAGTTTGGTGGCTGACTCAAGCAAGGAATTGTAGCTAACCTGCTCCAAGCTTCATAGAAAGATACCATTAATATTAATGATTCGACATAGGTATAATACAATCAAATCCTTACGCAAAAGCTTTGGGACGCTTATTAATTTATTATTTCAGGGCTATCAATATGTCCAATACGAGTCAAATAACGAACGTGATTACGAAACGATTGGACACTCCCAACGGACTGGGTGTCGACTGGATCGCTAACAATCTGTATTGGACGGATAATGAATATAAAGTAAGATAATAACAATATCTAATGAACATGGCAATTATACTATTTAAATATTACAAATATATTTAATCGCAAATTTTATTAAAATTGTAGGTACTTGAAGTATCAAGATTGGATGGTTCATCTAGGAAGACTTTACTTACTGGACTTACCGAGCCCCGATCACTGGCATTGTTTCCAGCTAAAGGGTGGGTAGTATTATAACAAAAAAATCAAGGTTCACACATTAAACGAATTTCTAGTGTATTGAATAGTATGGATATACCATAAAACACCACAAACCTATCAAGAACAAACATATACTTATTTGTCCCATAAATGTCTGCACCAGTTCGAACGCAAGACCCCTCCTCATTATCTACTCAAATGTTGAAACATTGGTTATCGTTAAAATAAAGGATGTTTATGTTAAGTAAAAAGAAAGCTTTGCGTTATCTACATTTTAATACTAGCAATGTCTCTTCTTAGACTCCTATATTGGAGCGACTGGGGAGAAAACCCGAATATCGAGCGTTGCGCTCTCGACGGCAGTCAGCGGACGGTGATCATCGACCACGATCTCGGCTTCCCCAACGGTCTGACCATCGACTACAAGGACCGGAGACTGTACTGGACTGATGCCTTGAAGGACAGGATCGATACGTCAGATTTGAATGGAAAACATCGGGTTCAGCTTATTCCTGATGCGAAAAGTCCTTTTGGGATGACTCAGGTGTGTATTGAATCATCGTAGAATAATAATCATTAGCGCCACCGGCACAGCATCGCTGACCGTTATCATAATTATTTATGTCAATAGGATAATATTATATCTATGATGTCAATAAATCTTTCTTCTACCAATCCGCTTTGGAGAAGTGCGGTGAACATCCGTGTTCATTACTGCCACAATAGCACATTAGTGCCGTAGTAGCCATCAACTGAAACCACACTTTTCTTCAGTTCAAGGACTACATATACTGGACGGACTGGTACAAGAAGTCGGTGATGCGAGCGGAGAAGCGCACGGGACAGAAGGTGGTGACAGTGACGTCAGACCTGCATATGGCAATGGAGATCAAGGCGGTGGCAGCAGAGAAGCAACACGGCTGGAACCCTTGCAAGGAGGAGAATGGCGGCTGTACCCACCTGTGTCTGTTCAGAGGACATGACTATATCTGCGCTTGTCCTGATGAACCTGATTCACGAGTCTGTTCTACAAGTAAGTGCTATTGTCATGATACTTTGTAAGAAACATATTTTACAACATAAGTTGTGTCATATTATGATACCCGAGTGCTGTTAGAATTACCCCAGACAACTGCTCTGTTTGAAGGCATATGGGTTGAAGCTAGGAAAATGTAAATGTTAATATTTTCCTATCCAGCACCCAACCTACTCGTCGACCTGACGATGCCGTCCCACTACCCATCGTACTACGACTACATGGACGATGAGTTCAAGAGGCCACCGAAATCCTCGCCCGCCTCCAAGTCCAGCGTCAGCATGATCATCATCGCCGTCGGATTGATCGTCGCCATTTTGATCGTCATCTCTGTCATCACTTACGTTTGTGGTAAGTATCGGGGGAAAGTCTTCGGAAGATAAAGAATGTTTTGGGGTGTGTTAGTAGACCATTGTAGGTTTATTGCCAGAGTTTAAGTGATAGAGTCGCGCTAGGCTCTTAAACCATTCTTCCCAAAGTTGAGTGAGTACATGGCGTAGATACTTAAGTGTCAAAATTGACGCCTGGTACGAATTACTCGTATTGTTAAGAGCTAGTAGGTATCAAGTCTTATCTTGTTCGGTGTAGTCCGCAAGAGTAGCGCGCGCGGCGGCGAGGGCAAGGCGGAGTTCGGCGAGGGCAGCGGCCACATCTCCTTCCACAACCCCAACTACACGGCGGCCGGCGCGCTGGACGACCGCCGTCCGCGCTTCCAGGGCATCTTCAAGTACGACAAGCATCAGGTAAAAATACACACTCATAGGTTGGTACTCCCATAGATACCCAGTGTGTTGGGTCGCATGGACAACACAAATAACACATCACTATGACACCCATTACCAGAGGGCAAATGCCTACTTTATGGAAGCTATGGAAAACTTTCGGTAATACAAAAAAAAAATTTTTGGTTTTCTTCAGGATCGTCTAGCGAATGTGTACATTCAAGAAGGGACAAGCCTGCTGCCGCCGCCGCCGCCGCCGCCTCACCGCTCGTCCCCCGCGCGCCCCTCCACACACGACGACTTCGAACCAGTCACACTCCATCCCTTCGCCTAAACATTCACGGACCTCACAAAGATGAAAGAATGAAAGCAGTAGTTCAACGTTATAAATTAACAAGCAATCTCCATAATTAAGAGCACACATTTTTTACCTTTTATAGTATTTTTGATTAATTATGAATTATTATATTGGTGTGGATATCTTATTGTATATTGAACTTCTCCTTTCTTTTACTGCAACAAGGATTCTACGTCGTACTAAACTTAGATAATTTATATTTTGTGCATTTTAAAAATAACGTTTTATTCCGCGAAAAAAGAAATCGCGTTGAATATTACAAAAAAAAAAAGAAATTTCCACGGCTGCGGGAAACGTTTTGTTTATTACGTGACCTAAAATGGAAATGTAAGTAATTATGAAGGTTTAAAGGGTATTTTCACACAGACATTGGATCTCATTGCCGTAATTTTATTTTTTTCTTTATTTTAGGATTTCTTGTTATCCCAGATCATTAACTTCATCAAAAATAATTTTGTTTTTACTTCTTTAAAATAAAGAAAACAGAATTACAAGGTAATGATATCCAATATCATGTCTAGGAGCAGAAACATAGGAATTTCGTCAATGTAAGAGTTCTGTATCTGGCAATGTCAAATACAAATACCTAAAGTAAATATCAGCATGTTAATTAATTGCTATAGTCGTTGCCACGCTGCTGTGTTCTCAGGTCTCGGATAAAATATAGTGTGAAAAACTAAATACATACGATGTATAGGTTCACTTACTGCTGAAATATTACTTGCATTTCCTTTAGGTACCCACTACTGGCAAGCCGAGCAGGACGTTCCGCTGTTTTGTAGACGATATAAAATATCGTAAAGCGGCCATGTCATCAGTATCTAATAATATAACATTGACTAGCGTAGGTACTATGATCGACCTACACAATAAATAGCCGTAAATGACGGCTATTATTTGTAAGGTGTAATTGTAGTGGGTCGAACAATCAATCCTCTATTCCTTTATCAACTCAAAGTGATAATATTGTTTTATTATGGTTAAATTAATTGCAATAAACTGTTAAACATAACAAGTTTTATTGTATGATAATAATACAATCTATTATAATTTTTACCATAATAAATAAACTATAATGTGGAAGTGATTTTGACCTGTGAGTGTGAGTTTCAAGAATTATCATCAATAGATTTACCGACTACGTTCGGATATCAAAATACCTACAAAAGAGATATTACGGTCGGTACGGAGAATTGCCTATCTCAAACATTTTTTACATTGAATAATTGTGCATTTTATTTGCCTCATCAGAAAGTATGGTCAATTGCACAAGTCGAAATGAGGCTTTATAACTGGACATTCGTAGATATTGTAAGATGTACTAAATAAACAAAAAATACACTCACTATGATAATTTAGATTAATTATTTCTTAGGATACAGTATTAAATACAAAAATTCCTCAAATTACCTATTGTTCCGTCGAAAAAAAATCAGTATTTATTATTGCAAAGGAGACTTATTTTAAATTTCCCTACGAACCACAATCGGTATTTTAGTAAGTACCTGCGTATAGTATTTCCAATATTTTATTTAAAAATCTATTTAAAAACTAGAGTATCGTAAGTAATGTGTTG
Organism: Thymelicus acteon; assembly: GCA_951805285.1. Taxonomy (NCBI): domain Eukaryota; kingdom Metazoa; phylum Arthropoda; class Insecta; order Lepidoptera; family Hesperiidae; genus Thymelicus; species Thymelicus acteon. The sequence continues at coordinate 7,297,060 of OX638219.1, read as the reverse complement.
TTGCAGAATAATATTAAGATATAATAAATACCTAATATTTTTTTCTCATACCTAGACTTCCTAATTAGGTACGTTAATATTAAAATAAGTGAATATCATCAAATAATGTAAATTGCGTTATCGGCTTGTGAAAGGCTATATAGTACGTAAGTAGCAAGTATTCAAACAAAAACACCTGCTTCTACAAAAATATTATTTATCAACCGATCTAACTTATCGTCATAGTATTTTGATGAAACTAGAAGTCCGCGCTTTCACAACGTGGTAACGCAAAAAATCTCAAGTGCAAAAGTTATGTTACATATTATTATTATGTCGACGGGTGCGAAGTAAAAAAAATATGTGCAATTATGCGATTTTCTTATTATTGCGGTAACTTACTTAAAATATTATATTCTGCAACATGGCAAAAAAAATTAGAGAAATCGCCTTAATTTTTGCACATTTAATACGTAAAAACAGACAACTACTCCTGTTTTGTAAAATTGCACGATTTAGATGCGGATATCTACCCGCAATCTTATTCGTTTGGTTTTGCTTGTATAGTGTAGAAAAAGACATCTACCCAATTATGTTCTGAACATGGTCATAGTTATAGGCAAGAACTAAATTTTGTGTATATGACTTGTTTTTAGTATTTACTGAAAGTTTTGATTACTTTTTCCCTTAATCTGTATTATTAAATTTCCATGTAGATACATACGGCTAAGTGGTAGTTAACCACAGTTGTCATATTTTAGAGTACATACAATGTATAATTATGCAGACAACTGCAATGTATCGTAAAGTAAATATAATTAGTAAAAATTAAATGTACATACATATGGATGCTCTGTTCAATAATAAAGTGCTGGTGAAAATTTCAACAAACTTGATTTAAAAATAACAAAATGGGAGCATTTTTTCCTATTATGCGCTTTCCTGTAGTTTAGCTGTATGTAACTCTTTTTACTTTGCAACCGTCGATGTGGTAAACCAAGAGGTTAGATACCCAGTTATCTATCTTTAGGTATAGGTATATTATTTCCGTGTCTCGCGTTGCCTCCTCTCCGCGGCTCACGGGGAGAGGCCACTGTGATCATTGTTAGTAATGTTATAATCTATTTAAATAATTCATCTTATAGAGGTATGGGATCATAGGATTAATTATTTTTTCATGTGAGGTAGTTTGACTGTGTGTTTTCCCAACCTCTTCCTCTTCAGTCAATGAATGGTTGCCGTTAGTACCTACCTACTAGATCTACTGTTGCGACAACTAATCTATGTCGAGCATCGGAGCAAGTCGGTCGATCGATGTTATTATATTATTTTCTGTATATTTTTAGACAAAAATCGCTCTTAGTGTTAATTCACCAGGCTAAATATGGTGACAATAAAATATCAATGTAAATAATTAGTTATAATTATGACGTTTTTTGTCAGCATCGTTTATTTTTTCGTTATAAACGATAATTTATTTGTATTTGATATTATGTTGTAGAACAATCGTTGTTTTTCGAATGTAGGCCTCTACGGTCGCGTTGTCGCGTAGGATCGCCGCGATCATTGCACATCTCATATCAGATTAATTCCTTAGAGAATAATTAGACGTATATACCTACCTACTAAAGAATGCTTGAAGTTACTAAAATGCCTAATGACAATTTTATGAAGTGTGTTTCTTTTATATTTATACATGGAGATGAAATAATAACGATTCTTAGTATAATTTGTTAACATATGGGTATATTTTGTATCTGTTTTATATAAATTTGTTTTACTACAACATGGTGGGATTACTCCGTCGCCACAAAGCGGCGCACATAATATTTCACAGGGTGTTTTAATCTAAGGTAGAATTAGGACGGGAGTCAATGGTTCAGACACATTTATGAGTTACATTCCGATGCTAAAACTCAACAGAAACAATAAATAATTCTTCACTTTCCTACCTTCTGTATTGTACCACAGAGCAATGTGACTTAGGTACGCTATGCAGAACCTATTGCAGTGTAACATTTAAACGTACTCGTTTTTAATATGTAAGTTAAACCGTAGAGATCATAAATGAATGTAATATAATTCGTTCGAAAACGATTATTTTGATCAAGTGAAATTAGCTCTTACAGTCTTATAAATTACTTGATTTGATTCAATCTAATGTATTAAAAAAGTATTACAGTAAAGATATAAGGATGTAAGATAAAAACATGTTATTAGAAGATATTAGATAATATATACAAACAGGTGTCAACATTTTATATCCACTTATTGTAGTGACGCGTCATACAGCATGTTTGTATAAGTGTATCCAATTTGCGTCATGAATTTCTATGACTAAATTTGTAATATTACAAAACGATTATTGTAATCAGTCCGCCCTAGCTGCAGTGTCCAATATGATCTAAAAGAAATAGTATCTACCAATTCAAAGAAAGCTGTAAGGACAAACAAAATGGTATTAGATATACCTAACTAACATCTGTCTTTTATATGAAGTTTCGAATTAGTTGTAAGACAAATTTTAAATTGTTTCGTTACGTTCGTAGCTTGTAAGCGTCGGGAAAGTTAAAATTATGAATGCTGTGATACCAGATGATATAAGAATGGTTTATAATGGTGGGCCGTATCCAACAATAGTAATATGTATTTGAGTTATTTAGCAGACATTGTTTACAGTCCCGGTCCCGGTCCCGGTCCGGGATCCGGGATCTGGGCGAGTTGCACAACACTAACGCACACAGAGTAGCCTCTAGATGTATTCACGCGTTAACACATTTTTTTCTCCAAATTCCAATTCATGGGGAGTAAATGAGTGTTTGTGCCAAAACTCATAATTGATTGCTTTACTTAATTTTTTTTACTTTAGTCGAGATAAGATATATTGAATAAACAGCTTTTACATCTTTGGAGGCCTCCTCCAAAAAGAGGTGTTAAAACTGTTGTCCCATTATTACTGTACTGAATTTAAATAAAAATAGAATTTATTCGAGTATATCGTTCGTTTTATTTGCCCGTCATAATTATCTATTTTTTGCATCACTTTAAGTAATCTTTTGGGTAAGTAAAATAAAATGTAATATATGGGATCATTAGGAAATAAAAGTGCCAAATAAAATATATCCAGCATTTTAATAAACGTACATCAAAGATAGACAGAACATGCAAGTATATAGATTGAGTTACACCTAGTCAACGTTCTGAAATACTTTTAACAATACATTATTCTCTAAAGATCATTGATAGAAAAAATACGTAGTAATTTTGAGTACATCTTCTAGTACAGTGCGTCAGATAAATGTGAAGACATGACATTTAATACGGCAACATTCTAGAGTAACTTGGGGAACAATATGACAGATAAGACAAACTACAATCAAAATATTTATTTTATGACATTTACAATACATGATAAAATTTTCATATGGTATATTATTAATATTTTGAGGTTTGACTAACTTATATCTTATTTGTCTATTGTTCCCCCCCCCCCCCCCCCCTTTCACAGATAACAATGTTACCCTATCAGATTTTTAAACAGTTTATTAAAGCGTGTCATGTAATCGACATATTTTAATCGATATACTATGAGTCTTAAATGACTGTTAAGAATAGATTTAATAAAAATTTACATTCATGAAACATATAAGAAAAATAAGATTTGTAGAAAAAAAAACAAAAATAAGTGTTTATAGAAATACCAAGTATGAGAGTGTCTTAAGTCTAATTGGAATTTATACAATAATTTTGGAATGATATCGTAGTTTCCTGCATACAATAATACTTGCTCACAACACATACTTCATACATTGAATATCAATTTAACCGTTTTATATATACGTATTTAGGCTGAAACATTTATACACATTTAATGTAAAGTAATATATGTATAAAAAGTGTGATCGCTTAACAAATGTTCAGTGCATCGAGTAGTCCCACAGTCCCACATGCGATAATAATTATAATTTGAACCATAGCCATAAACATTTTGTTGGTAGAAAAAATAAATGTAATGTTGAAATCACTGAACCTTATTACTTAAAAAATTAAATAAATAATTACAAATTGCCACATACAATGTAAACACGACTACTACGACTAGTGCAACAGGGCTCGCCCTTTGATGCAATAAAACCTCGTACTAGAAAACTTTATCAGGTACGCGTCCATTGAAACGTTATTTTAGTAAAAAATAGTAAATTAAGCAAAGACAACGTTAAAAATAAAAAATAAATTGTCAAAAATAAAAGAACTATAAGTAGCATTAAATAAAATGTTATTTTACATTTAAGTTGAATATGCACTATATTTTTTATTTTAAAGTTGCTCTCAAAATACAATGTTTCAACTAGAGATATCTGAGAGCACAGTTGGCACCGAAATTGATGAAATTTTGATAAATGCATGATATTGATTACATACATGTACATAACTGTAATAAATTATAATTTTTGACACACGCAAAGGTAGAAATCGCGAGATCATGAACCCTGTATACATGAATTTTTTAGCATCGGAATGAGTAGATGGAAGAAATTTAATTTAAAAATCTTTGAATTTATATTCTACATTGTGAACAAAGCAAAAATATTGCAGATGATTTATTTTACATAATAAAATTGAAAGTTAAAAAAACAATTTGTCCCCTATCTTAATATTGTCGTACAGGGCCGATATTTTAATGAATAAATTGCCTACAAAGTACTTATAAGTACGTCTATAACTAACACAGTAAAATGAGATCAGAATAAGCGGAGTACAAAAATTTACTTAAACTACATTGGAATTACAGATATTACTACTTTGAGACAAACACAATATCCTATTAGATCTATTCTGACGAAATGTAATGTAGACTATTTTATGATTACTTTAATAAATAAAGTATATTTTTTAAATCTTGGAACATGAAAATCTGGTACAAGATGATATGAATGGTTTCTGAATAATGAATTTTGATGAATAATTCTAAAATCTTGATAATAATAGTTTACTGTTCAATAATAAATTATACAAAGAAACATTTTTCTTTGCATAATTCAATCAATATAAAAATAAATAAGATACACAATGTAATGCTGCTAGTAAAATTCAGTGATATTATTAAAATAATAAAGCTTTAATACATATAACTACATCCAAAAAATATAAGTAATATAATATTGACAGTACATCTTTAATATTCAGATCTGTAAGCAGACCTTGTAATATTGTCTATGTGCAAATTTCATTGCAAAAACTACGTTTTGCATAACATTATTTAATATCTGTACCCACCATGGTAACGTTTGAGTTCGGGAAACACTTCAACAAGTACCACTTCGAAGATATCCTGTAAAGGAAAATTTATTGATATTAACAATCATTTTATAAATGCATACTTGTATAATAATGTAGCTAATGCATTAGTAGGTAGGTACAAATCTAGAAGGCAAAAGAAAATCTTTCCCTGGAATTTCTATGCCCACGACAAAGTTTTCATAAAAAATAAATTGTATTAAATTGAAGATCACGCTATAAACTTCGTCTCAGTAAAGCGAGACAGATACAAAATAATATTACTTACTCCGGTTGGCCGATTATTTTATATTTTATTTTTTCTAACTTTTTTCTTTCTTGAGTAAATAGGGCGTAAACTTTTTGAACAAACATTCTACTTTCAATTATATGAATATGAAAAGCCTTATTACTTTAGAGGCCTACTCGTCCGGACAAGGGCGGATTAAGGGGGGGGGGGGGTCATGGGGGTCATGACCCCCCCCTGGGCTGGGTCCAGGACCTAGGTGGACCACTAATTAAAATTGTTAAACATAATGTTTTTTTTATATATTTCTGTCACAATACTGATTTTATTTAAGTACTTTCAATATTTAATTAATTTAATATAATACTTTGTTTGACGGCAAACGCAGTATTCGGGAACGGACGCATCGAAAACGAGTTTCGGGAGAAGACGTAAAAGAAAATTTGATTTTGTTATTTAAATACTTAAGTACAGTACTTACATTTATTAATAAAATACCTATTTTTTACTTGCATCTATAATTACCAAAATTCAATCATAACTTCTTGTGATTTGACCCAACCCCCTGGCGCCAAAGCTGGATCCGCCCTTGCGTCCGGAGTACAAATAAATAATAAATAAAAATATATTATAGGCTTCTAAATAAGTGCCCTTTTCCATCAAAGACAATATCGCCAATTACCATTAGACAGGATTGGTTCAAGCATTAAGATTATAGTAAGTAGAAAACGTATCTTAAAAAGTAAAGCGAATGAATTTTTTAAAAGATTTTGAGCAGTAAAACACGCGTTGATTTTTATAATAATCATCATCAGAATTACGAGTGAAATTCAGTACCTTTACTTCAAACGATAGTCGATAAATCAGTATGTACCCAAATTACATAGTATTATTTTCTAAATAAAATAGTACCTATTTGACTCTAAATAAAACAGTGTTCATTTTCAAGGCTAGCAATCTTGTTCTCTATCCAAGCGCCTTGTCTTCCACATTGACAAGTTATAGGGAGTGATAGTTTTAGCATGACCGATACTGGCGCGGCTACCCGACTGTAAAATGTAAATCTAATTTTATCCCGCGGAGTCGTGTGATATCTGCGTGATACCGCAATGTAAAAGTTTGCGGAAGAATTCGCGCTTCTCACCGCGTCATTAACGATATTAATGCCGCGTCGGGAAGACCACTTCGTTTTTGATACAAATTTTATTTTCTTTTCTTATATTTTCTTAAAACGTTTTAGCATTTTAAAATTTTACGACATGTTTTTTAAGTGTATAATGTGTAATGTTTTTTAATACGTTTAAACGAAGTGATTGTGTTAAATATTTTTTTAATCACGTGTAAAATGCCAATACTATTTAGTGCGGTTGCTAAACAAAAACTTGTAATACATAAATATGCATCCTGCGACGGAAACTTCATGGAGATATTGGAACATGTTTTATCAAAAGTTCCAAAGCGAAATCATAAAATGACATATTCTCATGGATATTACTTGTTTCATTATATTATTGAGGATACTATTGTCTATTTTTGTCTAACCAATAAGGTAAGTTTACGTATCTAATATTAGTATAAAAAATCGTTTGTCAAAAAATTGCGTAGGGGTAGTCTAGAACATAATATAGTGTTTATACGAGAAATATATGACTGAAACGCTATTTATAAAAACTTTATTTTACTGCTGATATACTCGTATTAGATCTACATTTTCACCTCAAACAGTATCCACCTCGATACACGATATTTCTCGACATTGACCATGTACTAAAATGTAAAGCTTACCTGTGTTTATTGTAACTACAAAAAACAATTTTATTTTCAACTAAACAAGATGTTTTCAAACAACAATAATCGAATCAGTCAACAAATACGACCCATATGACTGTGTTAAAATCCATCCATTAAAAGGTACATTATAACTTACGGGCAAGAATATTTTGAAAAGCTTATTAATTATTCCACAAATCACTGACAAAACATTGACATCACCCGACCTCGGCAATCTTAGGACACCAAATTCAAAAATATCCAACGACTGTCTGTAACCTCGGTGTTACATTTATTTTAACGTAATTTAAAACTGTTTTTCATTCATTAGATGTGTCAACGTTCGAGAGCGTTTCTGTTTTTGAATCAAATAAAAAGAAGATTTGAAACGAGTACGAAAGACTTTGAAAATGTATTGGCGGAGGAAATGTACAAATACAGCGAGGACTACAATACTATAATTATCAGAAACGGAGAGCTAGACGAACTTAACTCGATCGGAGTGGACAGCAGTGGTAAGCAACCTACCGTATCAGTTTGAGTTGAGGCGGATTGCATGTCACAGAGATGAGAATGTTGAAGTGTAAGGGTAGAGTGGCGAAAATGTAAGAAATGAATTAGAGAAAGTCTGAAAATGACAGGAACGATAGAAAAGTTGAAAGAAAACCTGTTTTTATGGGCATGTGATGAGGCGAGAGGAAACCCATGTAACGACAAGAGTGATGGATATGAATATGGATGGACGAAGGGGACGAGAGCGACAAAAGAAATGATGGATGGATTGTGTGAGAGATGATACGAGTATAAAAGTAGAGGGAATTAGTGTAGAGACAACGACGGCTATAGGGAAGTATCGAAAAAATTGCACTTGATGATGACGATGACTTAGGTTAATGCCTTAAATTCAGTGATCGCTTCATTCGACACATTTATAATGTGGCCACACTAAACGTTCCACTGATGTGACATACGAAACTAACACAGGTTAATTTTTTGCAGAAAATATACTGGGAGAGAAAATTCTCATCGTACAAAATGAAATCAATTTGCAGTACACGGTAAGCATTACTGAAGTGAAATTTCTATATCGACGCTGCATTAGTATTCTAAACCGTCCCAATATGGCTGGGTCGAGAGGAATGGAGAGATTATTAAACCTCAATCCCAGGAACAGAACCATTTTTCGGGATTTTAATCGGGATTTTTAGTTATGGGTATAACTACTATTTGCCTCCTTAATATCATCTAAACCAATAGGTTTAGCATGATTCAGTAATAAAAAGCCAAATAAATACAAACATGTACTTATTACAAATATTTTGTTGATGTGAAACATCTATAGCCGCACGTAAAACCGATTTCTGGCGTGGCGACGCGTCGCCATCTTTCTCGCTACACTGAGCTCGAATACCTATAGTGTATACTCCGTAGTGTACACAGTGTTGTTTACTACAGTAAACATAACCTGTGTTTTACTTGAAAACAAATTATTTTTCTGATAATATTTTATTTTATCATTGTGACATATTTAGTTCCTATCACAATATGTTCTTTTCTGCATATTACTTTTACAAAATAATGTCGATGTTTCACATCTGCCAGGCGTCCCGTGACGGCTCACATTTTTTTTAATCTTTCAGAAAACAACTTGCATTGAAGCTAAGTCACCGGAACCTATAGTGATATCAGTGAAGTACTCCAAACGCCAACTGTTGCATATTGGGGCGGCGATCATTGTCGTACTCTTAGTATTGTATAGCATCAGTCCATTTCCAGTATTTCTTATTACTATATTATACATAGCATGGTATATTACTAGATAAGTTCAAGGATATTAGAACACGTGTGTCAATTTATGAACTCCGTTCGGTGATGTGATAATAATTAGGCTGCTGCAGACTGTTGTAGAGAAATGAATTATTTTTACTTTTATATTTAAAAAAAAAACAATTGAAATTAAATACTTTTTTTTGGCATCTTCTAATTGACGGTTAACATATCAATAGTTAAATAACCAGTTTAACTAAAGTACTTCTGCAATCTACCCCACACAACCTTTCTTACAGGTCTTTGACAAAGGTATCGCTTAAAATACTCCAGAGCCTTCCTAATCTTTAAAAAAATACCTAAAAGGTACCTAATAGACGGGGTATTAGGATTTTTCTGTCACGAAAAAGCGTTACCACAGGAAATGGCAACGGACAAGTGGAAAAACGAATCGCAACGGACAAGTGGAAAAACGAATGGCAACGGACAAGTGGAAAAACAAATCGCAACGGACAAGTGGCAAAACGAATCACAACAAAATTTTAACTTGAAGTTTTACAGGCAGGTTTTCAAATTGGACAAGTACATTATCAACCTGCCCGTAAAACTTCAAGTTAAAATTTTGTTGCGATTCGTTTTGCCACTTGACCGTTGCGACTCGTTTTTCCACTTATCCGTTGCCATTGGTTTTTCCACTTGTCCGTTGCGTTTCGTTTTCCTCTTGTCCGTTGCCATTCGTTTTTCCACTTGTCCGTTGCCATTCGTTTTTCCACTTGTCCGTTGCGATTCGTTTTTCCTCTTGTCTGTTGTGATTCGTTTTTCCACTTGTCCGTTGCCATTCGTTTTTCTAATTGTCCGTTGAAGTTTCACTTCTATGTGTTGCAGCACACATTTCAATTTTAACGTGCTTTTATTAGCTTGACCTGTATTTATGTATGTAACGGAATCTTGAATAAATAAATTTGAAAAGAATAAATTTGATCACATATCTTCCTATCGCCGCCAACTGAAATGGCTACCTATTCGCGAACGTAGACAATCTCATATTCTTAATTATCTCTTCTCAGTTCTTTTTAATCCAATGGCTCCAGACTATCTTATAAGTAAATTACACTATCTCGATGACGCCCATGAGCTGAACCTTCGTTCCTCTGATTCTCTAGCTCTTGCTTTTCCCTCTCATCGCACATGTTTTATCTCCAACTCTTTCACGCTCCAAGCTATTCGGCTTTGGAACTCTCTTCCCAAGGACATCAGAAAATTGTACTCTAAATTCTCTTTCAAAAAAAATGTTCATGCTCACTTTTTAAAACGACTCTCTTACTAAAATTGCCTTATGTACTCTTTCCTTTTTTATCTTTTTTGTTTATAATGTAAGTATTGTAATGTAAGTATATTTACCTAGTTTCAATTTTCAGCTTTATTATCTCTATTGATATGTATCACTGTCTCTGTTCATCATTTCTCCTCTCATATCTAGTCGTTATTACTATAAATGTATATTTAATGATTGTTTTCTATTGTTATTGTACCGCCTTTAACCATTCTCTGCACATCCTGAAGGTTGACTGTTAGAGAATGCTACTTAGCATTAAGTCCGCCAATTGTACTTCTCTTTTGGTTCAATAAAGATGAAATAAATAAATAAAATCTTTCAACGTAATTTTCACCAATTTCAAGCTGCCTGATCAGCTTGAAAATTTGCACAGGTCGGTCAAGGGCCAATTATATTACAATAATTTCATAGTTTCAGCGTGTTTTTTTAATATAATAATTATTTCAATCTCAATACTCACATAAAACAGATGTTTGTTGTGCGTGGTGTTCTGCAGCGTGTGGAAGAGCTTGTGCGCGCCGCGCGCCGCCGCGTGCGCGCCCGCCAGCGACGCCAGCGCACCTACCACGCTCTCTGACAGCTGCTGGCGCGCCAGCGTGCGCGTGTGCTCTGCGTTGTAATGTAAACTGCATGTTTTGATGATATAAAACAAAAGCACCACGAGGGGCACAATGCACCTGGACATACTTTTGGTACGTATTTTATGAGTGGTTGAGACATAACACATGCTAAAGTCAGTCATAAGCACTCGATCTCGATGCAAAGTTCTGACAAAAAACTGACCGATAAATTGATCGAAGGAAGCGCGCACGGCACCGTTGATCTTAACACTAATTACCCATATTCGTATCCGTATCCGAAGATATGCATTTTCGAAGATCCTACAATTCCTACAAGTAACGCAACCACACTACCTTTTCATTTCCCTCGCCAATCATCGAATGTAACAGTAAACAAAACAGTATTCTAAAAATTAATGTACGAGTAAATTGGGAGGTAACTTACACATTTCTGAATGAAAGTCCTCTTTAATCTTATCAAAGGTGTTTAAAGTCTACCAATCTCTTCGTTAGCCTGGTAGTCTAGCCTTAACAATTTTAAACATGATCAACCTAAGCCCATCAGCAAAACAGTTACAGGTTACAACGATGAAGATACCTTTGTCCCGATCGTTTCTATTGGACGTGGTCTCGCTGAGCACGCCGCCCGGCCACCACGACTTCAGCATCAGGCTGATGTAGTAGTGCAACATCTGCTCCGAGAACAGCCACGATATCGTCTCCTTTATTTGTCTGCAAACAATATGTATAGGAAAATGCTCTGAACTTATAATTATTTTTTAATGTGTCGTCCGAATATTATGAAATAATAATTATATCGTCGTTGCGACTTCAACACCTCTTATGTGTTATGTGCCACTTTTGGCGAAATCACTTTTTTACGTCAAATGATTCTACCTATTCTATTTTTATCGATTCCCTCAAAAAGCAGATTTTTTACACAAAGAGGTTTTGAAGTCGCAACGACGATATGCAATATCACTTTAAGAGTGCGTTTCCACAAGTGATGCGTAGCGAGGGACTTTTTTTCAAGCTAGGTAAATGAAGCGATTCCATTGATTCTCACAAACACATCTCTTGCCACGTATCCTCGCGCAACTCTGGTGGAAACGCACCCTAAATTTTGAATACAGTACTATGTATTGAATAACCACATAACATGCAAACCAAATAAAGACTGGTCCCAATATTCAATCTATCCACAATCCTCCGTAAATTACCTAGGTGTGAAAAAGTTACACATTATAGGATACTTATTATTACTTAACTGTATAAGTCTCGAGTTAATTTAGAGACCAGACCAGAGGTCCCATAAATTACAGAAACTTGAATACCTACAATCTATAATACATGTCATGAAAAACCTAAATCTAAACCTAAGACCGCCGTGCCAAGGGTCCTGGGTTCGATTCCCAGCGAGGTGGTTTTAAGGATTAGTTCAAATTTCTCTTCTCAGTTTGGGTGTGTGTGTTCTTGTCTACGTGTGTTGTCCATGGCAATGAGTGTGTAGCGTTATAAAAAAAGAGTGCGTGTAGTTTTGTACGCGCGTGAGAAGTTATACTTTTTTGACATAATTAAGTAAATATTTAATTCAATAACTTGTTTCAGTTGTGTCAGTTTTAATTATCTTTCAAAAACAATTTTTGTACTAAATAAAAATAATAAAATATTACTTGTGTTCTACCTATGTTTACACAAGTACAAACTAGATGGCGTTGTTCACGAACCTGAATCACGCTGTTGAGACTCTGTGAGATTTGTATAAGTAATAACATAAATTTTTAAAAGAGGTAAAGATAATAAGAAGCTATCCAGTGTTTTCATATCCCCTCCATAGTAGCGCAAACGTTTAACGCAACCATTTTGCAAGTCGCATAAGAAGTATAACTTCAAAAATGTAATGTGAACCTGTTAATGGTCCGCCCGTAAGTGATCTGCACGAAGGTGACGAGCGTCTTGCGCAGCCAGCGGAACACGCCGCGCATGTCGAACACCTCGCTCAGCAGCGCGTACAGCGGCTCCGCGATGCTGTCGCGCTCCTCGCCCACGCCACCTGTGCCTGCACCATGCACAGTGCATATAGTTACAACTAGCTAACCTGGCGAACTTCGTATCGCCTAACAAACTATTTTTTTCCAAACTAAAAGTAGCCTAAGTTACTCCTTGTTACATCAGCTATCTGCCAGTGAAAGTCCCGTCAAAATCGGTCCAGCCATTTCAGAGATTAGCCGGAACAAACAGACAGACAGACAAAAATTGTAAAGAATGTTGTTTTGGTATATGTACCGCGTATACATCCAAATGCACTAAGTAAAAAGCGGTTATTTTAATATTACAAACAGACACTCCAATTTTATTTATTTGTATAGATGTATAGATACCATGTTACAGGCCATTCATTATTTACGCAAGGGTCCCGAGTGGAGGGGTATCCTTAAAATATCTATATGCCCTTGTCTTATTGGGGGGTATAGCCATTTTTACATAATATTTTCCAAGTAAAAATATTAACAATAAAGACTTAAAATGTCTGATTTACCTTAAATTATGAGTTTAGTGCAACTGATCCTTTTCTGATACCAGAAAAAATCTTACGTAATAAGGAGGGGGGTCGATGTAATGTGACATTGTGTGACAAGGGGTGGGAGGGGGTCCTAAATTTCGTGACGTCACATTAAAAAATCGAATACTGGTACTTATTTCGGAACTGTTGTTTTAATTTTAAAATTTCTAGGAGTAAAATTTCATAATATGTGACGTCACACTAGGGGGGGAGGTCTCACAAATGTGACCAGCTGTGACAAGAACGGGGGAGGAATGGCCTCTTATAGGTAAAGGGGGGTAAAACATGGTAACAGTTTAAAGAAGCCTATGTCCAGCAGTGGATCTCCAAAGGCTGATAGATGGGATGGGATGGGATGCAATAGCACAGAATAATATGCAATTTCATATAGATATTATCAAGTTATTAACAATCTGTGGCGACATTGTACGATACGTCATAGTAACTGAATCACGCTATCAAAGTTTCTACAAACGAACGAAAATGAGTATACGGGAAGGTTTATCTACCTATCTTTATTTAACTGGTTCAAGGATAAAAACTTTTCTCAACATAAAAACATATTTGTGGAGCTCACCGCGCATTGCATTGGCATTTTTGCTGGTCGAGTCAGCTCCGTTGCCGTCTAGATAGAGCGAAATCTCATCTTCATCGGCTGATAAATGTGTAAATAACTCTTTCTCTTGTGACGATCTGTTGGTTGTATCACTACTTGTACTGTCAACAGAAAAGTATTATATTGGCTTCCACCCTTATAAGACCACGAAAGGGCACAGGTGTTTGAAAAAAATTAATATTTCGCAAGCTATTAAATAAAAAATAGTTTTACAGATCCGCAATTCAGATAACATAATCTATTTTACGATAATACGACTACTCACGATAATTATTTTGTATTCCGTTATTTCGACCCAGTACGATCCATGCAACTGGGTCGAAATATCAGAATACAAAATAAATATCGTGAGTAGTCGTATTATCGTAAAATGTGTTCAGTCCACGATGAGTTAAGTTTAAAATCTTGTAACATAGTCTATTGGATTTTCTTTCAAATAATAGGCTTACCTCTTAAATAACGTAGAGAAGGAAAATTTATTTTTCTTTGGTAAATCCCCCTGCTTCAGATACTCAGAACTTGGATTAAGGAATGTGTATAAAGCCTCACATTGGTTCAATCTGTCGTCTTCTAATACGAACTGGAAAAAAATAACCACATTACTTTATCAGGTTTTAAAAATAAGTCTCAATAGTTTTAAATCCTGTACATACATATATGTACTTACTTCCTATATATTTAAGGTCTGATTTTTAAAATATTTCATAAATAAAAATCTTTCTTAATCTTTAATTTCTATCCTTAATATATGGCCATAATATCTTTAAACCTTATTTAATTTTTTTTTATTTGAAGAAAGTATAACATAGGTTCATCAAGCCTAATAGTTGCACTGTATATTTGAACTTTTGATGGGCTAAACTTATTTATCCATATTAATAACTGATTTAAAAACAAAATAGTCATACCTCTAGATATTTTTGTATCAAAGTTTTTGCCTTATCTAAAGAATTCTTATCATTCTTTCCAAATAAAAACTTAAACGAGTTTGAGGGTAGTTCCAAATTCTTCAAATCCGAACACATAGGCCTTAGTTTTCGATGCAATTCCTGAAACAGTGAAAATCTTTTTCACTATGAAAAGCAGATTTTGATTTAACATAATATAGAATATTTTTACAACAAATTTTAACTATTAGAATTTTATTTCATGCATGCTAATTTATGAGGCATTAATTAGTTGAAACTACCTGAAATTCATTTAAAGTCCGTAACAACACCCATCCAGTGCATATTTGCTCCGGCCTCTCTGGATTGCTGATCACTTCCTGTTCCGCCATGTGCACCACGATCACAAACTGAGGCGGTTTTGATTCGTCTACAATCTAAAAAAATTTGTAAATGTTTACAATAATGTTAGTAATAGTAGTTAAGTTGAAAAATGAAAACATGCCTTTTTATTGTTTTAAGCAAATAAATTTGTGACTTTGCTGTTAACGGTTAAGGAGTTCCCACGTCTGGAGCCACACCTGAGTGTACTATCAGGTCCAGTGGCGTAGCTAGCCCTTCCGGGGCCCCGTATCAAAATTTTGCCGGGGGCCCCCTCCCGACTCGAGGGTAAAGATCTTTCTCAAAAGAAATAAAAAAGCTAGCGTGAATTAAAACAAATATAATATACTAACATCGATTAATAAACCACATACAATCAATACTCAAAAATTTTAATCTGGGGGCAGCTGTTTCGTTTCGGGAGAACCGAACGCGAGCGCAGACTCAGTAGCCGATGTGATACGACAGGGCATTATGGTCATTGTCAACGACATGGTCATCCGCGTGTACGCTTATAGATGTATCCACCTCAGGGCTTAATACAAAGTTTAACGCTGCCTCCTGGTCAGCAAAGAAGCAAATGACTAAAAGGAAGGCAATTTAAAGTTCATCGGCAGAACTGGCTGGCGAATGGACGATTACGAGAATTCTGGTCGCTAGCTCAAGCTGCTGAGAGTAACTTCTATCGATCGTCTCTTCCACAACTGCGTAAATCGGACGACTCCGTGGTCCATACGGCAAAGGGGAATGCCGAACTTCTTGGCATCCTTTTTGCCGTCAACTCAACTCTTGATGATAGAGGGATCGCCTCCGCCTAAAAATCTGTGATAGCATGATACGAAGAAGTTGAGAGAACCAGACGGTATTCACGCAGTGGTGTTAAAGATGTGTGTTCCCGAGTTGATTCCAGCCCCGGATCTAGGGGGGGAGGGGCAAACCGGGGCACCCGCCCCGGGCGGCTATTCAGGGGGCGCAAAAATCATAATATAGTATGATTAAAAATAAAAAATAAACTTGCTGCACAAAGCGCCTAGCATACGGAAGCCTGGTTGGGAGAATAAATTTTATTAAAAAAGAGTTCTTATTGTCCCATTCACGAAAAATGCCAACTATTATTTATTTGTGAGTTTTTTTTTATCGTATCTCTATCACTAACAAGTTTCTGCCCCGGTTCGAAAAAATTGTAGATCCGGGGCTGGTTGATTCCCCGTCTTAACGTGCTTATTCTTATTCTTTCTTATGCCACATGATACGTCTTCGTGGAAGGTTACCCTTTTTCATTCCATCCACATAATAGGCGATCACAATGACCTGGCTAACTACAGGCCTATAGCGATAAGCCTATAGCCTCCCTGCTTGCAACGGTAATGGAGCGCGAGATTAACATGCAGCTCCTGGGATATCTGGAAGATATTCAGCTGATCTGTGATCGACAATACGGTTCTTGCGACGGTCGTTCAGCTAGTGATCAACAAATTTATCTTACGCACCTGTAGGCATCGTCAGGATATTGATCGCAACGGGGAAGCACTGGCAGTCAGCCTAGATTTCGCTAAAGCCTGTGACCAGGACTGGCACAGGGAGGTCTCACGAAGTTAACATCTTACGGTCGCTGTGAGAGGTTATGCAGTTGGGTAGTGAGCTTTCTATCTGAGCGATATATCAAGGAAGTAGTAGATGGTTGTTGCACAGATATGAAACCTATAAAATGCTGGTGTTCCCCAAGGGTCTGTGGTATCTCCTACACTGTTCATTCTGCATATCAATGACATGGCATGAGTGGCAACTGTTGCTACGCAGATGACAGCACAGGGGATGCCTACTACACAGCCCCCCTTAATTCCTCTCAGTTGAAAATTTGCAAGCGGCGGACAGCAGGCTTAAAATTGTGTCTGAAGTCGAGAACTCTCTGGAGCATGTCTCGGAATAGGGTTGACTTAATTTAGTCGAGTTCAACCCCACGAAGACACAAGTTGGCGCGTTTACCACTAAGAAACCCCCATTTTTCATAGTGCCTCAATTCCAGGGTACCGCGCTCATCACTAAAAGTGTTGTAAGAGTATGATTCTGGGAGTTGACATCTCGAGTGTAGAGAGTGTAGTATCAGCGTCATTTGGAACTTTTGGAAGCCAAGGCTAAGTTGGCTTCCAAAAAGCTTGATGTTCTAAACCGGGCTAAGGAGTACTTCACTGCGAGCGAGGCACCTGTTCATGCTTTACAAAGCTCATGGCCGAATTGAAGTTTTATCTACACCGATGAGACTCGTGGAAAACTTCTACGGTCCGATTCTCCCGATCATTTTTACCACGCACGTGCTAACTGTAGAATGAGCTGTGCTACGTGAAGAATGAGCTTCCTCCTGAGGTATTCCCGGAGCGCTGTGTCATGGGGTTGCCGCCGGCATGTCCGCGCAGCACTCAGTTCCGGAGAGCATCATGAGTCGTGTAGAACGTAATTTTTTTGTACATTAAATATTTTGTTTAAATTTCGATTAGGGCATTTAAATAACTGATTAGAAGTTTTTATTATTATTATCCGTACTGCCTGTTTGTCTTCAATTCGTCGAGTTTCCAGATTTAGAATCATTCCTCTTAAAGATAAATTGCATGATGCTAAAGTAATTAATGCATTAATACCATGATAAATGGTCCAGAAAGTAATTTTATTGTTGATTTCACTTTTCAATGAAGTATCGATGCTTTCCGGAACATTTTTAGAATCATACTAATTAATTTCCGGATCATTTCACGAATTTTTTTTTAAGGCGTATTGGGGGCCCCCTCAGCCCCGGGGCCCCGTATAATTGATACGGCTGATACGGCGGTAGCTACGCCCCTGATCAGGTCATACTTATCACAAATTGTCATCAAAACTAAAGCAAAACAAACTAAAGTAAAGTAAAGCACAATGTACAACTTCAACTCCTTGGGGATTAGGATATTATTATGAGGAAAGTTACTACTACAATTATAAATACTGTTACTAAGAGCATCTTCTAGCAGCTTCTAGCTTGATACCCCATTACCTCAGCGCTATGGACCGTCGCCCGCCATCGGCCTAAATGTTCTGCCCACGTATCAGTTCTCGCTAAATGCGCTTCCAATTTCATCTGTTCCCCAGCCAACCTCTCCACTTCATTGGCCAGCATGGACAACGCTGGCGACTCTGGTTTTAGCGACGCTCGGAGCGCTGCTAGGGCCTGTAACACAAAACTAATAGTATTATAATTATTCCGCCGTTATTCCTCTTAAATATTTAATGTTTATGGGAGTAATAATATAATTATTAATTTTGTCAAATATATTATTCAATCATATTTTGGATGTTTGTTAACACATCATACATTGAATGTTTAATAAATTGGTGTTAAAAAAAATATGATTGAATAATATATTTGACAATATTAATAATTATATTATTACTCTTTCTGAAAACCAGCTGCTGAAATTTTTCAGAACTTTTGAACAAGTTAGTTATTTAATTTAATAGATAAATAAACAAGGTAATGCTTTAAGCTCTATATCCATTCATTACATACCTGTGTCTTATTATTATGTTTTTCCTGCAACTGATCTAACTTCCGCCTCGCATAAGTGGAATGTTCTGTGAGGTGTAGGGTACCCGCACTCTCCGCTGACGATACCGACTCGTTCGACAACTGTCGGTCTTCGATCGGCGATCGTTCTGACGTGAGTTCTAAAAAACAATACTACATTCACGGACCTAAAAAAAAGACGGACGTAATCCCAAGAACAAATTCAGTGAAGCACCCATAGTAATACCAACTCTCTATTCGTACAAGTACACACACCCACACATTGATACCATACTGCGTCAATCGCGAATCAAAAATTACGCACACATGGTAAGCGGGCGGCCATTGCTATGCTTCACTCTCGATTAGACGAGGTTACGTCCGTCTTTTTTTCAGGTCCGTGATTACATTACTATTTATGAACGTAATTTGGCAAACAATCCGATGGGCCTCATAGTAAGTGGTCAACAGACAATTTAAAAAAAGTTTTGAAGAAACATTTCTATATATCGACGTTGCAGAGATAGGGTAAGAAAAAAATGTGAAACATGTATTTTTGCGAAACATTTTTGGGTGTTTTTTTTTTAACGTTTTACCTCCATTAATGCATAAGAATCGCCACAGCAATAACTTCGAAGTCAAAGAAAAAAAATGACAATAAGTCAAAATTGACAAAAAAGTAAAAGAAAAATGACAAAAAAACTTAATTTTATATGGACGATAAACTTCGTACGTTTGTATCTTAATACACGCACTCATTTTACTTTTCTATGATCAACATACCTTTATTAGCATCTTCAGTAGCAAGTTCTGCAACTAAAGCCTTATAATGATCACTTAACAAAAATGAGTGATAGTACTTGTCTTGGATTGTGTCCACAACAGTCTCTTGCACCTCATAGAAAACTTCAGGGCCTTTGTCGCCTAAAAGAAATGCTTCCATCCTCTTTCTGGTTTCCTGTAGAGATAATTTTGTACATAAAGTGTATAATTTACCTTTAATTTTACATTGATAATGTTTAAGAAAGTATTGAAAGTATACATTGTAAGCCAAAAGGAAAACGTAAAACTTGAACTTGCAAACTTGTTCTATAGCATAAACAATAAACATGGCATTAAAGAGGTTTTATCAATAAACATATAGATAATACTATACTGCTCACCTTGTCCACTTTTATTTCTGCACTAGGTGACCTAATATAAGTATAGAAAATCTCAGCTCCGAGCTGATGCCAGCTACTCCGTGGACTGTTTCGGAGCTCCTCTACAGCCATCCAAAACCCAACGAGCCCTTGTGAACACATAGTCTCCAGAAACATTGAAAGATATCTTCGTCCAGTCACACTTTCCATAACTTTATGCAACGGCAGAGTCTACAAATTGAGAAAATAAATTTGCATTGCATGAATAAGGAACAGTATTTGCATTATTCAGTGACAACACAAAGAGTAAGTAAGTCAGTTTTGAGAAGACTTGATTAACAAATTTTTTATTATGTTCCTCTTTATTATAATGTATAACTGCAGTATGTACCTACTTAGTTGTTATTGTGAACTTTATAATTTAAACTATATTCATAACACTTACAAAGTACTTATTAAATATAGTTTGAAAACTATAATCCACAGTATATAAGTGCAATTTGATAAGACTTTATACACACTTGCAAACATACATAATTGTTGTGTGCAAAGTTCCTCACAATATTTACTTTCAACGTAATTCTTGATATAATTTATATAAATACATATTAGAAACAAAATAAATCAAAAATATAAAAAAAAACTTTGAGCTTTAAATCACAGTACCTTGCTATCAGATTCTACAGCAGGAAAAGCGCCATCCCACCCCAATTTTTTTAATGCAGTCTCACACTCCGCCTTAGCAATTGTCAATTGATTAATATATCCATTTAATTTCTTAGCATCCGCCACCTGCTGTCTACTTATATTATGTGGAACACCACTCTTCTCAAGGTCTACATCAATTCCTTTTGCTCTCTTCATGTTCTGAAGTGTTGTTGCTTGCATTATTTGGGTCACAATATCATACCTAAAAAATTTACATTTAACTAAGCAAAAAATTTAAATAGGTAAACAGAGTTAAAGTTAGAAGGTATACATAAACATGTCCTTCATACCGATACTTTAAGGTAAATTGGCATATCCAGTTTCTGGTCTAGAGGGGTGCAAATCAAAGCGAACTATCTCTTAATGTTAACACATGACAATGAACTTTTACCAATTCAGGGGGGCGGGCTGTTGCCCACTTCCCTCCCCTTGCCTCCTTTTCAATATGCCTATGTAATCATGTTTGAAGCACACCAGTATAACAAGAATTTTTGTGATCCAGCCACAAGCAAGAAGTTGCAATGAATCAATATAATTAAATTATAACCAGGCCAGTGAGTCATGAAATTCATGCAACAGTAAATCTAGTTGTATAGATTACCGTAATCGCTTAAGTGTGTCAACATTATTGCAACTGTTGATTAGACGAATGTAGTCCTCAAATGTCTTGGCATACTCATGAGTTCGTACATGCATAGCATCAACTTCTTTTTGAGCCTCCAAGTATTGCAAAATCTTCTGGTTTATGTAATCTGGTTCCGTGATAAGGTTGATTGCTGGTTGTAAAACTGTGGATAGAATAAAATTAGTTAACTTCATTTAGAACCAAAACAATTCCTATGAATTTATACTTTGCTTATTCATTTTACATAATATTCTTGTAGCTAATATTTTACAAGCTAAATCATAGGTATTTATACTTTACAAGCTGAATAGGAAATGAATAATGTAAACATACTTTTACATGCCAATATTTCCCTTATTAGATGTGTAGCTGGAGTCAAGGAATAACATCTTGGCATTAAGAACATTATGATGAGTTCACTGATTTGGCGAAGATAATGAAGTTCAGCTTCTACAGACATCAGATGAGGTGGAATAGCATATATTGGCCGAGTATTTAGTTCTATCCTAAAAGCACATGTGGATAAAAATAATTTCATGTAGTTTATTTAGTACTATGTATATACTTATTACTTTTAATTAATTTGAAGTTATTCTGGTAAGTTTTACAAGTATCATATTATTTTTACTCCATGATACAAGAAAAACAAAAAATATTCTTACTAAAATAACTTTCTATAAATACAATAGAGATGTTAAAATACTTTATTACAAGATAAGAAACATTTGTACAATAGGTAGATTGGGTGTAATTAGAAAAACATTTCATTACTTACGCACAGGCATGAGCAAGTCTTATACGTTCAAAATGGATAGTTATTCGTGAGACAATATCATTGGCCAGTAATTTTTCAGCATCTACATGATTGAGACGCTCATATAAATTTTGTATAGCACCCCAAATATGTTCCTTGAATTTATCCACAACAGGTTCTGGTTTGTGTGCTAACTCCTTTAGCCACCGAGCAACAAAATCCCTCAACACATAATCAATAAGCTGTTGCAACTGACTGTCCACAGTCCGACCAAAAATTACAGGTAAATGAGGCTTTTTAGTGGAATATGCCCAGTTGCTTTGATCTTCCTATAAAAAAAATCTTTATCTACATGGAGGTTGATACAAAAACTTTAATAAAAAAGGGAAGCAGGATAATGACAGAGAACATACCTTTATTGAGTTTTCCAGTATTCGTGCTTCCTTTTCAATATTGTCCAATAAAAATAAGGATGTTTGATGAGGTGACGATAAGGCGACATGACTCCAAAGAGTAAAGCCGAAAACACCAAGTACCAAGAATATACTAAGAATTAATAAATGTATGAAGCCTCTCGATAGGGGAAAATACCACATACAAGACAAAAAGACAGGAGGTATACTATATAGTATCCATTTGATCATGGTTTTAAAATATATTTTTTTTCAATAATTTTACTTGGATCTCCGCGAACGAATATCGGTGACATAAAAGAATATTTTGCTTGTTTACTACATCACTTAAATACATTTAATAAGTATTTCATAAATACTTAATCGTTGTTTATCTAAATAATATCACATACACCTCGCTTGCTCTGGTAAAATTTAAAAACAAAATATTTTAATTTATCGACTTTTTTGACATCTCCAAGTCGCGCCTGTCACCAAAGAACCATAGACTTTAGACTTAAACGCTATGTCAAAACCAAGAACTTTATAAATATAAACTGGACTTCACTTTTGAAGAGGTACCTGAAGACGGATTAGGTGACATTAAATGAAACAATATTATTTATTATGATTACTGTACATTTATTTTATTAGAAGTACATGGTTACTTACTATAAGTTTGAAAAATATTTGACGGAAATTTCATTTCACCTAATACTTTTCAACTAAACTCTGTCCACAAATCTTAGACTAAAATGACTTTTGAATGGCCTTTGAATTTTGAGTAAGGGTAAATATATTATGGATATTATGTATGGCTATGGTTGCTACAACTTATTTTAATACTAGTTTTAGAGACTCTTCAATAACGATACAAATAGTCGACCCACCATAAAGGCTGCGAATATTTTTTCGGTTTACTTTTCGGTTTAAGGTCATCACTATTTCATTTGCACCCGAAACTGGTCACCCATGAAACGTCAATTTAGTCTCATTTCTGGGCGCACAGAGTACTTAATCACTACGTGAACGGACTTTAATATTGTTGAAAACTCTTGTATTGTTATTATTTCTATTATGATTATTCCATGTCCTTGAGGAGTATAGCGATTCATGTCTTATTAACGTGTATTTTGTATCTCTTTACTTCCCAAATATCACAGCAGAATTGATATTTAACGCCATTTGCAAAAAATATAGCATCTTCCAATAATAGAGTAATGACTTTTGCGCCACCTTTTATATGCAACCCACTTTCGTATTCTAAATAAGTTAAATTAAAATTTAGCTACGGTTAAAAATGTACGGCCAACCCAACCTTACACGTTCAATCAAAGATTGTGATTTCTTAATCCTTCAAATTTGAATAGAATGATGGCACATACATAGGCATAGGCCAGAATGACATCACAATTAATTGACCATTTTTCTATTTCGTCAATGTTATCTATAGTCCCAGGACATCATTTATTTTAAGTACAATGTACTTAAAATAAATAAAATGTACCGTAATTAATAATATTGTTTCATTTCATTACTTATCACTTTTAACAAAAAAATGGTTGTCTGTAAAGTCGGTTTACGGACGGTAGTTTAACGTGATAACGTCATGACAAAGCTCCGCTCAACTACAATCGCCTACGGCATCGGCTATGATACGCCGATCTTAGCTGATCGTGCCTCTCTGTCGCTCGCGGAACGCTACATTTTTTCGTGCGTGCGCCCGGCGTTCATCGTTTTAATAGACGTTATCACGTCAAAACAATCATTAAAAAAATAATTTTTCATGAAATAAAGATAATTTTGAGGAAATTATAAAAAATGTGTTCTTTCAATATAATTTTTTACAACCACAAAAATTATCAATAAAAAACATTTTGAAGAACCCAAAATGCCATCAAAAACATAACTTGTAAAAAAACCAAGTCTCGCAACTCAGTAATTCTTCTACCGTAAAAAGATTAAAGAGTTTAATAAAATTACAACAGAAAGACGTAAAAAAGATGAATGAATGACAATGGTGTTTATAACCTCAATCCAGCCTGCGGGCTGCGAATTGCGATTGATCGAAAATGGTTATTCTCACGTCAACGTCTTGGCGTCAAGACGTAACGTCTTCAGGAACCTCTACGAAGATTGCATTCCAGTTAGATTAATATATCCATTATCCATGGACAGAGCTGTCATCTTAATTAACGGCATTGACAAATGACATACCGGGTTTTGACTTTTGTACACAGAGTACATAATAATCACTTTTGTATTGTAACCTGGGCTGGGTCTAGATTTCGAATTTTCGATTTTTGATATTGAAATTGATTAAATGATAGAGAAAATTTGAAAAATAATTAATCAAAATAATTATTGCTCGTTTGTGTTATAGTGATTACGAAGTTACTTTGTTTTATTATAATGGCGACTTAAAAAAATTAAGAATTTGAGTATATAATTTACGAACTTTATTTTTTGGTTCTTTCATGAAGTAAACAATTAAGAATCGATGGCTACTGTGCAGACACATTATTTAGTAGTGGGTGGCGGCATTGCTGGGGTGACTTGCGTCGAAACACTATCAATACTTCACCCAGAGGAGTCTCTCACTATTATCACTGCATCTTCATTAGTTAAAAATGTAAGCAATGTTAGTTTTTATGCCAAAACTATAGTGAAGTTTGATGTCAAAGATACTGAAGCAAGTTCGTTGTTGAAGATACATCCCAACCTCAAAATAGTTTATGATTCTTTGAAGCATTTAGACACTAAAAACAAATTGGCTACGACTGATGGAGGAGAAGTAATCCAATATAATGTTGCTTGCATTTGTACTGGCGGTATCCCTCGACTTATATCAGATTCTCAAAAGTGTAAAAGAATACTAGGAATCCGAGACACTGAGTCAGTACAAGAATTTCAAGAGAAATTGAAAAATGGCCGAAAAATGCTTATTGTAGGAAATGGTGGTATTGCATCAGAAATTGTCCATGCTACAAGATGTATTCAAAAAGTTTGGGTAATAAGGGATGATTATATATCTTCAACATTTATAGACCCTGGAGCATCAGAATTTTTCCAAGAAACATTTCGAAATAAAAATAATAAGAAGGAGAGTGATCAGAAAAACACAATTTTAAGGAGACACATATTCTCTGAAGAGGATACATTGGTATCCATTAATAAGAATTTAAAGTCTGCTGCATTAGGACCAGACTGGTATCGTAAACTGGAGAATGTAAAAAATGAAAGTGGAGAACAAGAACTTGAGATTGTGTATAAGGTTGAAGTGGAATCAGTTACTGAGATTGAAAATGCGGACTATCCATTGGTAGTGAAACTTACTAATGGAAGGACCATTGAATGTGATTTTGTAATATCAGCAACGGGGGTTGAACCTGCTGTAAATTTTTCTTTCGACGTAGAACCAGAAAGAGCTTCAGATGGAGGTCTTGCTGTAAATGAGTTTCAGGAAACAGGTATACCAGATTTGTATGCAGCAGGAGATGTGGCCACTGCAGCGTGGGAGCATGCAGCACATTGGTTCCAATTGCGCTTATGGACACAAGCCAGGCAAATGGCTGCCATGGCAGCAAAAGCAATGTACGGCAAAACTATTAAAGAACCAATCTTGCAAGACTTTTGCTTTGAGCTTTTTACACATTGCACAACCCTATTTGGATACAGGGTAGTACTTTTAGGAAAGTATAATGGTCAGGGCTTAGGTAATGACTATGAAATATTGTTAAGGACAACACCATCTCTTGAATATATTAAGTTTGTTTTACAAAATGGCAAACTACAAGGTGCCATATTAATAGGTGAAACGGACTTAGAAGAAATGTGTGAGAATTTAATTCTTGATCAGATAGACTTGACACCTTTTGGTGATGATATTTTAAACCCAGATATTGACATTGATGATTACTTTGATTAATGTTTATAATTATTACTTTAGTTCAGCAATATGTATATTTTGTGAAGCTGCGAAGATACTGTCAATACCCAATAAATTGATTCTCAATGATTGAATTGATTTAGACCAATCTTTTATAGCCATCTGCATAACCAGGAGACCAGGGCAGTGCAGCTGCCTTCCCTGGATTTTGTATGTCGACAAATACATACATACACAGGTTTAAATATCTGATTTGTCCCCCCTTCCCTATGGACCAGAGGCCGGGTTAATGCCCATGTTAGTAGCTTTTGCTATCTTTTGTTATGTATTTTTACCTAGTGCCCTTAGGATAATTTAATAATTTTAAATGTTTCGAATAAATATTGTTGCAATGTCTTTTTATACATAAAATAATCTAATTGTCTGCTTGAAATTAAATTTGATTTATTTATGAATATTTATTTCAGTTCCGTACCTGCCTATTAAAAATGTTAACCAATTTTCAATATTTTTTATTTTTCCTTCTAATGAATGAATGAACAAATGAATGAATTATAAGATGTTTGGTTAGATTTATGAATCCACTATTACACACTCTATGCGAAATATCTGTAAACTGTAAAATAAGAACTCAGATTATAGAATAAAAGGATAAGAAATAATAATATCTATTCGAAGTTCGATTCTGACATGACGTCATCGATGATGTCATATCGGAATGATACATTCGACCAATCACAGGCTGGGTTGAGGTCGTCTTTCATAATAATTGTGGGGTGTCCACACTTCGAAAAATTGTCCTATTTTGATATGGTCCTTCAAAATGTTTTCTATAGGTTATTTTTAATACATTTTATTGAAATTTCTTCAAAATTACTGAATTTAAATTATTGCAATATGAGTAAATTGAAAATTAAGGTAGATCTATATTATATTTTCATCTTAGATGTTTATAAACCATTATAAAAAATCGCAATCTAATTATATATCCTGGGACTATAGATAACATGGACACAATACAAAAATGCTCCTTCATAAATGACGTCATCGATCGTCAGAATCACTACGAAGTTATCTATCCAGTTAGAGTAATATATATCCATCCATATTTGGTTTAGTTTGGTTAATATATCCATGGTTCGGTCTGGATGGTGTCAAACTGTCAACGTCAAATTGACGTCAATAAAAATAATTTCAGTTCATTTCAATCAGATCAGCGTCAAACGGAACGTCAAATCAAAGAAGTCTGAAAGGAAGAAAGAGGATTATTATTCATCTGTCTGTTACAGTGTTCTTCCTGCGTATTATATTAACTTGTTAAAAATTCTAACTTCGTGCCTTTTGTAATAACATTATTGTGTTACCAATTACACATTACGTTTAAATTACGCTCCTGTATAACTGTGAGTTGCGATTGACGGCAAACACACTCGGGTGCTAGCTAAGCAGGATTATAAAATTTGTATTCGTTGTCTTCACTGGTGTCTTTGTCATAGTACTCGTATTAGTCAAGATGCCTATTTTGTTCAGTGTTGTGGCTCGAGGCACCGTAGTGTTAGCTAAATATGCTACTTGTGCTGGTAACTTCACTGAGGTTACCGAACAAATTTTATCCAAGATTCCACCACATGATGACAAGCTCACCTATTCTCACGGGAATTATCTTTTCCACTATATTGCCGAGAATAAGTTGGTGTATTTCTGCATTACGGATGACGTGAGTATATTATTGCGTATTATGTATAAATTATGAACTATCATGGTGTCTGATTAAACTGTAATTGGGATACAATCTTGCAATTATTGTTCTAGAAATTTCAACGTTCGAGGGCTTTCCTCTTTCTCAATGAAATCAAGAGGAGATTTACTAGTGCCTTTGGGGATACTGCTCAGACTGCTATCCCCTACGCCATGAACAGTGAGTTTGCTCGTCTGCTGGCTGCAGAAATGAAGCACTACAGTGAGTCGAAGGACCTAGAAACCATATCCAGAGTTCATGGAGAATTGGACGAGCTGAAGAACATTATGGTTAAGAATATAGGTAAGCTTATGATATTTAAATAATACCTAATTTAATAGAACAATTCATTACAATACTAAGTATGGATAATCCTAATTTACCTAATTAAGGTCAGCCTGTAAGAAATACCTAATTGTCTGTTAGACTACAATTTTAGCCATAGTAAACAACTAGTCTGATATTTTGTACTATGTAGTGCAAGGCAATAAATAAATGCTAAAGTACTAATTAGTTATATTGAAAACATATTTACTAATGAGGTTAATTTTTCATTAGCATGTTTATAAAACTATAGTTTTAATGAGCATTTATGAACAATCTGCTTTATTATTTACTAGCTTCTACCCGCGACTTCGTCCGCGAGAATTTAGAATTGGATCCTGATCCTACTAAAATTTAGATATTTTAGATGTTAGGTATAGATGTTTGGATGTTTGTGAATTAAACTTACAGTATCCTGCTTTTCATCCCAAAGAATGGATATCATTGATGTCGACACCATGCTTATTATTTCACGTTCTAACAAGTTGCTAAGGATTGAAAAAAAAATAGAATGCCGAAAGGCTGGCTACTGTGCGCCTGTGTGCGAGGCTTTGCGGGTTGGTTACCACCAAGTCTGGGTCGTCAATGAGCTTCATTGTACGCCTCTCCATCGAATCCAAGGCTGAAAGGTGACATTTTGCGGCACCGGCCCAAATGTGACAGCAGTACTCTACACAAGGGCGAACCTGAGCTTTATACAGTGTTAAAATCTGCCTCTGTATGAAGTACTGCCGCACCCTTGCAAGGACCCCGATTTTCTTGCAGCCGCTTTAGCTTTGCATTCGATGAACCGTCCATAGTTGAGGTTAGAGGAAATTTCGACTCCCAATAACTATAGGCGGTCGGTGCATTCCAGGGATACATTCCGGAAAGTGGGAGCCAAGGTGAACAGGCTCCATTTTGCGGTCAACAGGCACATCTGCGTTTTAGTGGCATTGAATCTCACAAGATTGGCATCGCCCCAATCGGACACTGCCCGGAGCGCGAGATTCACACGATCCAACATAGCCTCTCTTTCAGACTGTTTTTCTTCCCTACTGGCTCGAGCACTGGGCAGGTATCTCTCCACTACTGTGCTGTCATCTGCATACCCATAAATACCGGGCATAAGCAGATCATTAATGTGCAGCAGGAATAGAGTGGCGGAGAGAACGGACCCCTGGGGAACTCCAGCGTTCGTAGCCATCGATTGCGATGAACTACCATCGACAACAACACGGAGAAATCGTTCACTCAGAAAGTCTTTAACCCAACCGATAAGGCCAGGGGATATGCCATAACCTGAAAGCTTGCTTAAAAGGCTTGCGTGCCAGACCCTATCGAAGGCCTTCAAGACATCGAGAAAACAGCAAGTGCCTCCCCGTTTTTCTCGAGGGCCTCGCCCCATATGTGTGTGGCATACGCTAGAAGATCTCCAGTCGATCGATTTCGGTGAAATCCGTACCGTCGATCGCTAAGGAGATCGTTCCGTTCTAGGTATGCCATGAGGCGCGTATTCAATATACACTCCATAATCTTACAGAGTATGGAGGTAATTGAGATAGGCCGATAGTTGGTAGGGTCAGCACGCAGCATTTAATGGATGCTTCCATACGACACTTTAAGGGCATTGAAATGAAATGAAATGAAATGAAGAGACTCAGTGTTTTATGTACTCCATAGAGTGGCAAGAGCGAGGTTGCCACATGCATATATTTTAGTAGTTAGCTAAAAATTATAGAGCGTCCTAACCACATCGACTATATCGATAAAATTACACGATACCGTTGTCAAAAATAATTATGATTCATGGTCCATAAGGTGAATGTGTCATCACTCAAATTATTCATTTGTCCGTGGACCTAATTTACGCAGATGAAGTTGCAGTTTGTTATATCTTTAAACTATGATTTAAAATTAAAAGTATGCTAAATTAAGTCATTTCCTGGCAATCATCGCAGGTCATCGCGAAACATCATCATCATCGTACTTAAAGTATGAAAGGTATGAAAATATTAATGTACAAAATAGATCCCATAATAAACCAAGATTACATCGCTACAGTACTTACCATCAGGTGGAATTGTAGTCAAGCATTAACTTATAATTTAAAAAAAATGTCTATTTG
Organism: Thymelicus acteon; assembly: GCA_951805285.1. Classification (NCBI taxonomy): domain Eukaryota; kingdom Metazoa; phylum Arthropoda; class Insecta; order Lepidoptera; family Hesperiidae; genus Thymelicus; species Thymelicus acteon. Next base: position 7,266,463 of record OX638219.1, on the reverse strand, counting down.
TCTGTGCGTCTGGTTTTGCAGTGTTAATATTACGAACTTCCCGGCGGCTTTCGTCGATCCTATGAAATCGACAAAGTTAAGCAACAGCGGGCGCGGTCGGTAGTTGGATGGGTGACCGCTAGTGGCAAAAATTTCTTGAGAATTTCCATGATTTGGAGGGCACGTAAAGCCGTCGGTCCCGGCTGTTATCATAACAGTCGTTAAGCCATATCGGAGGCCCTCGGACGGTTTGAAAATTTCCGACACTCGGGTTGGTCACTAACCTCTCCACCAATCCGCACTGGAGCAGCGTGGTGGACTATGCTCCAGGTCTCCTGAAGAGGAGAGACCCGTGCCCAGTAGTAGGCCATTAATGGATTGAAGACAATATTACGAACAACAAATATTTTTAAAAATTGTTTAGTTATTTCAATTGTTCCGTTGAGGAGTCATATTTCGTCTCTAAGACACACCACCATACCTGGCGATGTCAACGATTGATAATGATAACAACATGGGCGGTGTCAATAATAACAACAGCTAATATATTTAAACACGGTTCAGTTATTCCCTACGATTGAGAAGCTCACTCACTATCTCCACAATCCACCATCTCACTATATTGAAGTACAACTTGAGTAAATTCCCCGTACAATAAAAAAACATCATGAAAATCGCTTTATAAACAACGAATCTATTCCTTGTTCATTAAAAACTTATTGAAGGTTTGTAGTTTTCGGTAAAAAAAAACACTGGTAATATATGCATGCACAGCAATAGAAAAATAAAGAAATCTTGACATAAGGCCGATCTTGACTTAAGGCCGACACCACACTAGGATTTTATAAGCGTACGCGTTCATCCGACATACTTGAATAATGATTTGCTAAATAGGTTAACAAAATTAATATTTATTTCTATAATGTAAATAAAAAAAAAATATAGGTAGATATTTACGAACGTTAAAAACTAAATTTGATGATTTTATGCAATTAATTACACCTGATACGGTACATATTATAAAATTTCAATCGCACCTCATACTGAGAGCTAGGAAAACTCTTGATAAGCTACAGTATTTCTTCTACGTAAAATTATTATTTTTACTTCTACGTAAAATTATTATTTTTATAGCTCACGAGTAACCGCCCTCGCTTTGCTTCGGTTTTATTATTTTTTTACACATGTAATATAGCCTATGTTACTCGGGGATAGTGTAGCTTCCCAACAGTGAAAGAATTTTTCAAATCGGTTCAGTAGTTTCGGAGCCTATTCAATGCAAACAAAAAATCAAATCTTTCCTCTATATATATTAGTATAGATTAATCAAGCGTTGCGCGAGGAACGCTCGACAAACGCTGATGTGTTAGCAGCCTTAAAAAATGCTACGTTGGCTTTATTTGATTTTATACGAGATCGATGGCTACTAAAGCTTTCATCGTATGACAAAAATTATCACAATGTGCATCACCGTAAATTTTTTATATGTTTGTTAATAAACATATTAAAATAATGAACGATAATAATTATTCAAATTTACAATCAGCTGTTTTGAGTTTTCTAATGTCACTGTGAAGACAAACGTCAAAACTGTTTTCCTAGTACTATAAATTTTACTTATTCTCCCTCGGGAACAGATCAATATCTCGGGATAAAAAGTATCCTATATTTTATTCTAGGTATTAACATATCTGTGTACCAAATTTCATCTATATCCGATTAGCCGTTTTTGCGTGATTGCAAAACAAACATCCAAACATCCAAACATTCACATTTATAATATTAGTAGGATTTACACCACATTAACATCTGTGTGTCTGGTTCTGATAATAGGGACTGGTATGTATTTAGTATGAGTATGCTTATCTCATTTCATTGCTACTCATTTAATAGGCAGTGAGTAAGTCAACACTTTCATCTTTCTTTACTTTGTTATTATTATTATAAAATATAATGAATTTATTGTTCAAAAAACCACTTACATATTTTAATGTATGTCTTTACAAAAACATAAAACTGTACATTGAATGTTTGAATTTAAATGGCAAAAATTTATTGAGATACCAGTATATATTTTCTTCAAATTTAAACATTGAACATTATCAATGCTTTATTGAAACTGACTATAACAAGGAAGGCAACTCATTATGCGTTTTTGATTAGCGCTGTGCGACCTGAATTACACTTTATCACATTGGAGCAAGAGTCGCTATTTATTTAAATGGTTTTGTGGAGTGCACCTTCTGCAATTATTATAAGTACTTTTATTTCTTCTGTGCTATAATTAAAAGGTAAAGGCAGGGCAAGGCCATTATTCATTGCATGATAAATGTTTGTTGGTCATGATCCTAATGTTTTCTTAATTGTGAATGTCCATTACCCCCACATAACAGGGAAGACAAAAGAATGATGATGGATTATGAATGTGTGAATGTCTATTTATTTTACTACAATGACATTATTAACAACTTATGTAAGTCCTTAAATTAATATATTCTGTAGTTTGAATGAGATATTGTTGTTCTTAAATAAAATCCAAATATGGGCTTTTTAAATTAATTACTACATTAGTTGTTTTAAAGAAAAAGCTATTAATTGTATACTGGTTTTTTTTTTTATTAATTACCAATTAAAATTGCTTCTATTTGCTTGCAATATTCATTATCATAAATTTTTTATATAAATATTAACCCAAGGCTATTCATTTTTTGCAGCACATGAAATATGCTTCAATTTAGTAGGCATATTATTATCTTTATTATTATTTCCGAGTTATGTAAAATAACATATTTTTTTACATTTCATAAGTTACACAGTTGTTTGTATGTATTACCTTGAATAAATTATACAGAGTGGTCTCATCACATTGCCGATACAGGAGTAGTATGTATATATATGATAATATGGAACGATTTGTCCTTGAAATTAGTTTATATGTTTGGGGCAGTAAGATTCCCTGTGTGACCCAAAGTCACATGAACACAAAAGAAAAAAAAACACCCTTGATCCCAGAACAAAATTCTTTAACATAATTTGTAGATAATAATATATTACCAGTAATGTTCTTGTAGTGTTGATATTAATAATTATAATAAAATGATCATCAAATTCATGAAATATTCACTTTCATAAAATGAACAGTTTGACAATATTGTTAAATGAAAAATGTTTATCAATTCAATTATTTTATTAAAACTTAAATCATGTTTCTTATCGTCATTATCATCCTGCCCATTTCCCAATTTTATTTGGGGAATATGTTTTCCGGCGCAATATGTTTTCTTCTTCCACACTTCTCTATCAGCCGTTATCTTTACACTAACTCTCTTATCTTTCATATCATCTGTAACACAATCCATCAATCTTTTCTTTGGTCGTCCTCATCCCCTAAATAAATCTAAATCACTAAATCATGTTAGTTATACATAGAAAAAAAGCAGAGAAGGTAATTGAAAGGATGAAAGTTTGCACAAAATTTTAAATTAAATTTTATTTACACAAAATTAACTATCATTGTAAATAATGATGATTGTGTGAAAATAACATACTAAGATTGAATTGGTGACCTCTTTGAGAAGTGCGTTATTATTTTCTACAACAGGCAAATAATAGATCTAATGTTACTGGATTCAATGAAGTAGCTGACCTTGATAGTCTGTCTTAAGTTTCTCCTTGTGTATTACTTGTTTAAAATTGCAATACTTTTATATTTTCAGACAGTATGAAAATGCGCGGAGAAAAATTAGAGCTATTAGTGGACAAAGCTGACAATTTGGCAACAAGTGTAAGTTGGCTTATCTTAAATAGTAATGAATGGATTTTAAATATTACACTTAATATAATAATGTAAAATGTTATTCGAAAATTTTTAAAGCCGTGTGTATTATGGCTAAGTCTATGCATATCAAGGAAAAAATTGTCAAATCAAGCAATAAGATAAAAACCACTTGGAGTATTATTGGTAACGAGATTGGTAGTAATAATTTTCGGGATTCTAAATATGAATTATTAGTTAATCAAAATAAAATAACCTCTGATAAAGAGGTGGCTAATGAATTTGAAAACTTCTTTCAAAATATTCCTGTTAAGTTGACTAAATCGCTGACTTCATCCCCGGCAGCAGCACATTCTATTTTAAAAGATACCGTTGATGAATGTAGTGTTTCATTTAAATTTAAATATACTTCCTCATTGGAAATAGTTCGAACTTTTCGTGCATTGCACATTAAAAATACGGGTGATTTGTGGGGAATGTCTGTTAAAATTTTAAATAATATAATAGATGTGATAGCCCCCTATTTAACTAGGTTATTCAATAAATGTGTAGATTTAGGTACTTTTCCTGATCTTATGAAGTATAGTAAGATTATACCGATTTTTAAATCTGGGGATAAAACAGACGTTAATAATTACAGACCTATTTCTATTTTACCCACTCTTAGTAAAGTCTTTGAAAAAATTATATTACATCAAATGCTCATGCACTACAACACTTATAACTTACTCCACCCTGAACAATACGGCTTTACCAAAGGCCGTAGTACAACAGATGCAGGTGCTAGGCTTCTTAAACACATCTTTGAGGCCTGGGAGAATTCACAAAATGCTATAGGGGTATTCTGTGACCTATCTAAAGCATTTGACTGTGTTGAACACGAAACACTTCTACTTAAGCTTAGTCACTACGGTATCAAGGAAAATTCACTCAACTTGATTGCATCGTACTTGAAGGGTAGAATCCAATGTGTTAGTATAAATGATACAAAGTCATCGGGATCTCAATCTGTTATGGGTGTACCTCAGGGCTCAATTCTAGGCCCCTTTCTTTTTCTAGTATATATAAATGATCTGCCGTATTATATTAACAAATATGCAGAGATTGTCCTGTTTGCTGATGACACTTCCCTTATATTTAAGACCAATAGAAATAAAATGAATTTTGACGATGTAAACAGTGCTCTGTCTCGTTTATCACACTGGTTTACTACAAATAATTTGCTGCTAAATGCTAAAAAAACTAAGTGTGTTGAATTTTCATTACCTAATGTACGGAATGTTAGTAAAAGCCTCAAATTAAATAATGAAATTCTAACTATGGAAAAATCCACGGTTTTTTTGGGTGTCACCTTAGATTCTAAACTACAATGGGGCACCCATATAACGGCTCTCGCGAGTAAGCTAAGTAGGTCAGTTTATGCCATTAGAAAGATAAGACAGTTTACTGATGTAGAAACTGCTAAACTTGTTTATTTTGCATACTTTCATAGTCTCATGTCCTATGGTATATTGATGTGGGGCTCAGCGGCTAACGTTGATGCTATATTTGTTTTGCAGAAAAGGGCAATCAGAGCCATTTATAAATTAAAATCACGAGAATCCCTGCGTGAGAAATTTAAAGAAGTGGGGATATTAACAGTAGCATCTCAATTTATTTACAGCAATATTATATTCGTTAAAAACAACTTAGGCATGTTCAAGCAGAATAGTGATACGCATAATCATTTAACTAGAAACAGACATAATTTGGTTTCGTCATTTTTTCGCCTAAGTAGGGTACAACGTTCGTATATGGGGCTCGGTGTACGTTTTTTCAATAAATTACCTAGGTCAATACGTGATTTACCTATCCAAATGTTTAAGAGATATGTGAAATCTCAGCTAGTAGGCAAAGGATACTATAGTATAAATGAATATATTAATGACAAAGACGCCTGGAAACTAATGCCGCATCCAGTTCCGCGTAGGTTATAACATAATATTATGTAACCTCTCATGATTTTAAAAGATGTGAGAGGAGTTTCTTTCGGCTTTTCTTCTCCTCCATGACAAAGCACCCTTCCGAAAAGCTGGTAGATTAAAAAAAATGACGTGCATAAGTGTATCAGTGATACCTATATGAATAAAAGATTTTGATTTGATTTGATTTGATTTGAATATTATCGCTCCTTACTATTTACTTACATACTACATGTATGTATATTAATCTAACCTAGCCTATAAGTTTAGATTAGTACAAGATCGTTTCTAGAGTTCCGTAATCAAAACGGAATCCTTATAGTTTCGTCATGTCCGTCCGTCCATCCGCAGTCTAGATCAGAGAGTCTCAGAGTTATTTTTAGTGGGAATACATATTTATAAGGCCAACAAAGTGGAAGAATAAAATCACTGAGAACAATTTTTTAGGGATTTCCCTAAAAAATAAAACAGGAAATCGAGAATATTTATTCTCGAAGTTTGATTCATTAACGTTAGCTAAAGTATCTAATGAGAAATTGTCGAACCCTACATTGCGCGTGGCCTCACAGTAGGGTTGCCAGATGGTCGGGATTCGTCTGGATTGTCCCGACATTTCACATGATGTCCAGACAAGTCCCGACAAAATACAAGTATAAGTCCCGAGAAAATACAAAATGTCCAGACAATTCACTCGATTCAACATAACGCGTTTGCGCCCGCGATCCGCCGCACAGGCTCTAGCCGTTTTTTTTCGTCAACTAACGTCGTAACTTTTTGAAGTTTTGTCCAGATATTTCAGTCTTGCCATCTGGCAACCCTACCTCACACCCACAAGGCCGGTTGTTGATATATGATTCAAAACATTGTTTAGAAACCTTGTTTATTGTGAGTTTCATATCTACTATAACATAATCTGATGTTATTGCCTGATATCCTAGTTCGATATCTTATTTACCATTAGAATATTATTTTAAATTAATCTTGTGTGCCTTTTTTTGCAGTCGGTGACGTACCGCACATCGGCAAGAACTCTACAGCGGTCTCTGTTCTGGAAAAACATAAAACTGTATGTCATTTTGATACTTGTGGCTATATTGGCCGCATACTTAATTGGCGCTATGGCCTGTGGCGGCCTTGCGTGGAAATCCTGCGTTCGTTAATCTCTAACACTTATTGAATTACATTACGATGATTGCGAACCTATGAACAGTGTTCATTAGAATTTCTAAACGGACAGATGTATGCATCGTTTTTGGTCAATGAGCAATAACATTACAACATAATAAAATAACGTTTAACGTGTACAGTAAACTTTTATGTGCCGTACTGTTTTGGATATCTCAAATTGGATATATTTATTGTGACTACTTTAGATACATGAAAAGCAATTTTTTTATACCGCAAATTCCTGACCTCTGTCCTTTGGACATATCGTTACAAAAAGAACAATAATAATTGATAGAATATTACAATTAGTGAAAAAAAAAATGATAAAATTCATAATTATTTTTATAACATTTTCTGTTTTCTTCATTTAAGCTTTATGAATGGAATAGGATTGAATATGAATTAAATATAATGCTGTCACCGCTATTCTAATAACGCCTTGTTCTTAAATTTAATATAGGAAATGTGTTTATAATAATAGTGTATATTGTATTATTCAGATATTGTGGTCCTAAGTACATTTTATATCTGTAGAATTCCAAATAACACTATACTAGAATTGTAATGATAATTTTAAGGCCATTTATGGTATTTATTTTTAAGTTTCTCGTATGTTTGGCAATAATGTTTTTTTTTGTATGGAAATTTTATGGAAATGTTTTAATAATAGTTTCATATTTTAATTGAATTACTTTTATGTTCTAATTCGCATTTAGAAACCTATTTTCTAATTGCAGTTATTAATCTTTATATACTTACAGAATACTTATCTATGTTTATTATTACTTCTATATCTTTCAACATTTTTATTTGAAGAAAAAGATTTTGTTTATAAAAAGCAGAAATGAACGGTTTGTTCATTCACACGTTACTTTATCTAAAAATTACTGTGGTATATTATTGTATATCAACCACATTCCTTTACCTGAGAAATCCACTTTTGATGGTGGTATCGGATTATAACCACTGTCTGATATCCCACACTCTCTTAAAACTTCTTTATCAGCCAGCAACATTATCAGGAAATTGAGAGGGAAGAATGCCCTCTGAGCATTTCTGGACCCTGCTATTAAAATAACATCAGCAAATGCACTCAACGCAGGCGCTATTTCCTCAGCCCTTTTCCCTTGCATGGCATTACAAAGGTTAACAGCGTTAGGGATGTGCGTCAAATCTCTTTTAACTGCCTCTATCCATTTTGCCCTAAATGGATCTCTGGATTTGTATGCGGCAATCACAGCTGTTAATGGTCCTAGAGTTTGAGCCATTGCAGATCTTCTCTCGGGTTTGTATGTAGCTCCTTCAAGTAAGATGTGATGAGCTGGAGTAAGCCCATATTGAGAGACATCGACATAGTCAGTGGTATTTCCACTTTTCCCTACTGGAATTCTGGAAACGCCAACCCTTATTTCGTCGAATCGCATCTTGAATGCTGATAATATATTAAAGATTGGGTTGGCAATTCCATACCAATGATTGTTATCTGACCGGTTAGATTGCGTGTATTCTAATCCTAGTTTTAAGGCTTCTGCCTTAGCGGTCAATGTAAGATTGGGATGAGTTGCCATCCGGAAATTTGCCATCTTACGCAATATGTTGTGTCCCCCTTGCAAAATGCTCATTATTTGGTGAGCTACAGTTATGTTGTTCATTTTATTGCAGATCTCTAAATGTTTATAAATCCTTAGGGCGCTTAGGACTACATATTTGAGTATTTTCTCTTTGGTCGCGTTGTTTAGGTTGATCTTGGGTCGCTTTGGATCAGTAACCTCTATATCGTTATTGTCAGCATCTACTGTCCTTTTCCTGCTAGGTCCAACACCTGGATTATCTACTTCCATGTTGTGTTTTTATGTATAAAAGCGAATTGGTTTCAATGAGTCTGTTTATACTAGTTTGAACTTCCTTCGGCTCCTTGCTCACTCCAGAGGCTTTTATAAACACGTCGAACAGCTTACGCCACCGGCGCCATGACTCGGCCCGCGCGGCCGGCCCACCTTCGAGTGATAATTCCGCTGGAGGACGCGCGTGTTCCATTGTTAGGCACTTATTATTAAATTATATCGCCTGATAAACAAAACTAACACTGTTTAGACACTTGTTATCGCGATTTAACTACGAAAAATATAATAATTTACACACCGCTGTCACCATGTAGTGAAACACACGCTAGTTGGTTTAACACTGTTTTATTCAGTTACCCTCCTATGATACAATAATATACCACAATTACCTACATGTTTCGTATAAGAACATGACATGTTCAGCGAACCGGCTATAGAAATAAAAAAATCCTTTACGGTAAAATTATTAGTTACATGTATTGTAGTCATAAAAAATATTTAAAAACATTTTTAGTTGACCGACAATCGAGCTGACGATCCACCTGATGGTAAGTTGCCACCTTCGCCCATGGACATAAGTTAAACCGTCACTGATGCGTTGCCGACCAAGAAAGGAGAGAGAGAAAGAAAGAACTAGCGCCCAAGCCCCAGCCGGAACACGACGAGTCGTTTGTAGTCTGACTCAATAATAAGACGTAATTTTAGTGTATAAAATTCCAAACACATGTGAATGCTAATAATTGGATTTGATCGATAAATATAAAAAAATGCACTCCGGGAGTGCCGACAGAAGTGAAAACTTGAATAATTACGTGTGTATTTTTTCAATCGTCAGGAAATATTTTACTGTGCAGAAAATACTTTTAACCTATGAATAGCTCAAAATGAGACCCATTTTTACGTATGCACAGATTTATCGTAACCTTATAGTTTCGTCATGTCCGTCCGTCTGTCCGAATCAAAGCGCCGAGACCCTTAGTATAGAAAGCTGTAATTTATATATTTATTAAAACTCCAGAATCGTAGAATAAAAAAAAAATAAAAAACATTTTTTAGGGTACCTCTCCTAACGGTAACGTAAGGATTAAACGAAGTACTTTTTATTCATTACATTTATAGTGAATGTTTGCCAACGCCTCGTAAAGTATACGTAAACTACAATCTTGATATTAATACGAGCTGTAAATAAGTAACTATAGTTCTGTGCTTCTCTCAGAGATGGCGCTACAGGTGGGTGTCGATTAAAATGATTACGGTGTGACGGTCTGATTGGTTTTATCTCATCTCAAAAAATGCCCAACGCGCTTAAATAAGTTTTCACTTAAAAAAATCGCATTTACAATGTTTTGAAGTTGTTGAAGTAAGTTTGTACACGCACGTGTGAATACATACTATGATGTGAGTATAAAGTTCAAAAATGTTGCAGTATTCACCCCATCTATCAGCTATAGAGGTAAACTCTATACAGTGCCACCAACTTATCTGTGAATTGACGGGGGGTGCTGTCGGACGCATAGGACCAATCATTGGACGCAATTCGAGATGTAGTAAATGTCAATGAATGAACACAAAGAACTTATGAATGGGGCGGCATTAGTTCCAATTTTCGCCATCTCATAAGATAAGTTGGTGGCACTGTACTCGTAATAATTGTCTGGCAATTTTATCCAAACAATATCCTATTCATGACTAGATTATCTAATGGACAATGGAAACCTGGACAGAAGAAGTATGCACTTCATAAACTGTAATAATTACTGTGTAATGTGTATAAATTGGGTACCTACTGTGTTGATTTTATAATCATTGTATGTATCGAATATATCCTAAATCACATTAGGAGTTTTTTTCTATATAAATGTTCAAAGTCGGCTCTCAAAATAAGCAATAGTTGTTAAATACCGGAATGGTGAACATTGGAAATTCAGTAACAAAATAAAGTATATCTTCGGTATATAAAATGATTCATCACCTTGCTACGTTGGACTATAAAATATTCAGATAGTTAATAACTTTAGACTTACACATGTATTTGTCTCAAAGTTAGTATATTTTGCTATAATTAGTTTAAACCACAGAAATAATAATAGTACTTATTATAAGTATTTAAACCTCAAAAGTTTTACAATGCAATAAAATATTTATAATTAAAATAATATAAATACTTAATCTAATATGTATATATTAGCTGTATAAATTACAATTACCTTTTATGCAGTGGTCTTGTAATATTACTTCAGGAATCATTTTTGTAGGATATTGAATACTTCTCAACATAATTATATTAATTCACGTTTGAGTGGCAGTTTAGCAATATTTGATAAAAGATATTAAAATTGAAACGGTATCTACTCCATTCCAAATATGTGAAGTTAAGAAATTATTTAATTTAATCCAACAATCATAATAATAATAAAGTTAAATAATATAGTTAGAACTATAGACATTTACTGTTGTCACTACTTTAATATCTACATATAATCCATATAATATATTTAACTCACATTATATGTTATAATATGTAATGCGTTATTGTTAAAGTAGAATTTAAAATGTTTTGATTGGTTTCGAATGCTCATTTATAGACTTTATAAGACACATCCCCAATAAATTACACAACAGGTATTATAGAAAAAATGTTTGCTTTAGTAACATTTATGTATTGTACCTATATATAAAAACTAAAATATAATGCCATCACGAATAACATTATAATAGTTAATATGTACATTATAATAAAGACTTTCAAGTATTGTGATATCATGTTTATATTCTAAGTAAAATTTATTTGTTTACAATATTATGTGAAACTATGTTATAAATTAATGGAATAGTTACTAATTATTGTTTTATTAAAAACACCTGCTTCTAATAATCACCTTTAAAAGAAATGGTTTTAATGAAGATCGTTTCATGAAGTTCGTGAATGTTAAGCATTCCAAAACGTAGTCTGAGCCGGTCCGATACCGGGAAGTAGCTGGATGCCAGGAGCGGCAGGAGCGTTAGATTCAGTATACAATATTAATCTATGGTTAGATTGATCCCGGCCGAAGGTGCATCCCCCGCGTCGCTTCGGCTAGCGACCGGCATTCGGCAATCGCGCGCCGTCCGTTGCCGCGGGAGGGCGTCGCATTCGCGCGCTCTAAACCACGTGCTATAATCCGTACACGAGCTACGTCTGTGTGAGTGACTACCCACTAACCCGTACTCCGTACTCTCGGTAACGCATCCACACGGTACCGGCTACAGTTACACCGATAGACGAGTCATTCCGTGTCAATACGCCGACGACGCGCGGCCGTGCGATGCGTTCAGAATACCGACTTACCGATCGTCACGTTCGAATCAGTATGTTTGTTGCTGGGCTTTATTGCGCTTCCCGAGGGATTGCCGGAGATTAATATCGCATATGGATGTGCTATAAATATTAATGACCACGGTTCCCGCTTATCTAGTGCGGTTCCAGTTAATACACCGCAGTCTGTTGTTAACTTAAGTTTATGATAAAAGGTAGTCTAATGGTCACTTTTACCTTTATGAAAGTGAACATTAGATTTAGCTTAAATTGTTATTGTTTAGTTCGATAGGTGTTTTAGAAATTTAGAATGTAACTTTTCCTCTGTTCACTCTCTTCTCGGTTCTTCTCACTCAGTTCTCGGTACTTACTAATTAGTGAATACAAGTAATTGGCTTTTTAAAGGCTTATTTTAGTTAAGTACCTACCTATGTGCTAATAATGACCATCTGTTTATTGTTAAAAATAAATAAAATTGTAAACAGAAGCTCTATTGACAATTTCTAGCCGAGAGCTTACCAATAATTTTAAGAACGCTTCTCACGTTTAAAATTATACGCATAAATCATGCGTTATTTGAATAAAATTATGCTTATGCCTCAACAGGAAGGTCGAACATTGTTAGCTTAGATCGGCCACGAATCACCCGCTATAAATATTCATTAAGGGTCTTTATAGAGTACCGCCATGACTGATTCTTGGGCTCCAAAATTTGGGCAGCGTTAGATGACATTCGGAATAATCAATTCTTAACTCTAGTATGGATTCCATATCCTTATGTCAGGAAATTGGATGTATTAGAGTCGGTACCTAGTTGTATTTAGGTGTATAGGTGTATTTGTGTGGGCACGTGAGTGATCAGTGGATTCAGAGGCCGGAGGCTACGCGACAGGAAGCGTAGTCGATTTTGGGAAAGGTTACTATACACTAGGAATGGTTCGAGGTCATTGTTCCTTTTTACGCCGGAGCGCTCTTTTTGTTTGAAAATAAATTAGTGCTGTCACGCATCTTTTCCGTTGTTGGATTACGATGTTTTGGCGGCTTTGAACTTTGACGGTTTGTGGAACCGTGTAATTGTGGCTTAATAAACAAAGCTTTAGAGTTTAGAGGAAATGCTTGACCATTATTTTATGTGTAGATTAACGTTGATTATTTTGTTTTCGATAATTCCTATCTATTCACCTTTAAATTGTAATAAAATCAGTTATATTCACCTACTGTATTTATCTGTTCGCACTTATAACAAAATATTATTGTCAAAAAATTTGTAAGGTTCCAATATTTTGACCTACTTAGGTAAATAATAAACGAAATAATATGGGAACTTTTTTCCTGAATTATTAACCTGAACAAATGAATTATTAATCTGATTTATTAACATGAACTTAACCATAACTTACCCTATATCGTTTTCTGTGAATAAAATTTAAATGATTCCCAGCGTTAAATTAATTAAAGCTCTTGATTTTCTTGAGTATTCAATCCGGTAAAGCTTTTTATGCTCCAATAACATTTTATTGGGTTTGAGTCAAAATGTTGAGTTATTTTTGAACCTCTCTGATATTGTAAATACAATATTGTAATAATTATACCTACTCAGTTCAGGTAGGTTAATATGGGGTGGTGTAAATTGCAATCAGTTGAGTTAATCCATAAATTAACGTACATATTAGTGAAAAAAAATTAACCACTAATAGATATACCTACCTACAAACATTATACATATATAAGTATCTACCTACCATGTGTAACCCATCTATTTAATTTACATAAGTATTTTACTGATAATAAGGTACCTACCTAACTTGTAAAAAAATGTGCGTAGGTATATGTATAAATTTAAGCTGAATAAAATTCAAGTCATGAAAAAATGTTCGTTTCCTCTTTCTTTTGTCGTACCAAGCAAGCCCAGGAACAAATGAATGCTGAGTTTCATAAAACACCTTTTAGATGAAAGCCGTAAAAATGGGTTAACCGTAAGCTCACGCTAGTAAAGACCGCCGTCACGTCAGAAAGATCGACAATGGAGTGAGAAAATGGATTCTGTATTGGCTGTTATACTTTGAATGAATGTGAAATAGTGTTACAAAATGGATGACAGCTCACCGGATTTGTCGCTGAAACTGCGACGCGGTTCGAGTGACTCGCGCGAGTCGTTTTACATGGATTTCGCTCAGGGTATCGACTCTGACATAGAGGAAGTGACTACGATTGAGCGGGTAATTCCTGAGCATCCTGGGGGCCGCGCGGAGGGCGACGCAGATACCCTAGCTACTCCCTCCGGCCTCGACGACAAAGATTTATCACAATGGTAAGTCTCTAATCTACCAATTTTTTCTAATCATGAATCATCTCGGATGAATGATGAAATACCTTTTTACTCAGTCACGAAACATCGGATTGGATTTCATTAGTGTTTAGATACTTTAATTTATCTCTACTTATTATTATTTTTGGGTACCCACCTACCTATCTATCTACTTATATTTTACATAAAGTATGGCGTCGACTAATTAAGAAGGAACCTACCTACGACTCTATTTGGTCAAACTAATCAAATAGACATTATTTTCAAACCGGAAGTTTTCTATTTCTATGCTCTACATTTAACGGACGATTTTTGTAGACCAAATTTTATTATTTACAGCTATTTAGTACTTAGTACTTTTTATTTGTTTATTTAAATCTTTTTTGTACGACATGAAAGCAGATTAACAAAGAGAGCACTTGGTACCTTAAGTGTCATTATCAGGTGTTTTATAGCTCCAGCAGACGACGTTCGGCGGGTTATTTATCTTAAGTTGTGCTGCTGTTCATTTACATTTAAAACACCAGTAGTATCACAGACTACGGCTAAGAAGGAAGTGGTAAACCAGACTACACTGGCTGTAATATGGATATTTTGCACTCAACTTCTGTAAAGCAAATTCACACTTGACGAAAGACAATCGAAGTCAAGAGTGAATAGGCTTCTACTAAGTTAGTGCGCTTTACCATCCACGACTTCATTTCCGCTTACCATCAGGTGGTTTTGTGGTCAAGCACTAACTTATTCTGTATAAAAAAAAAGACAATAATCGATAGTTAAGAGATAAACACTTGACATGACATGCATGATTACTGCTAGGCATAAACTCAGCCGAGATTAATGTGGAAATCTAAACTGAAATGACTGCCAATAAGGTCAGTTGTTTAGCCTGGGAATTGGGATCAAGAGAGTTTGACTTACGCCATAATAAGGAATAGCTAAAATTGTAATATACCTATGTGAAACAATGTAAAAGCTTGTACAGTAATGTTAAATTAAAGAGCTTTTGTTACCTTTTATGTAAATAAAAATAATTTCATAAACACATCCCAAAGAAAACATTAACGTTGTCCTGAACGTAAGTGGAGGAAATTGTAGAGTGGCTCGCAGTGGGCAGAGTGGCAATCTAACTTTTTATAAGAAAATATGCACGTTGTCGCTGACAAGAGCAACGCTTTAAAAATTTAAGTAAGTACACATACCTACCTACATCATTACAATTTTAAATCATTCGCTTATAATTTCATATCGTGAGTAAATAGAAAAATACTTTAGTAATCTCCCACAAAAGCTTTTGTGAAATATCTTCTGTAAAAAATCGTAAGATAAAATTCATCCTTAATCCACCCATTTTGTAGGTACTATTGAGGTACTCAATGTGTCGACCTCCCAAATGTATGTTAAAATTTTCAAATCTTCATTCATTTATTAGTTAGTTACATAGTGGTGTCCATCCATCCATCCATCCATCAGCCCTTGGAGGTCCACTGCTGGACATAGGCCTCCCCTAACTTGCGCCACTCTGACCGGTCCTGAGCCTTCTGAATCCAGCGGATGCCCGCTGTCTTCTTGAGGTCGTCAGTCCACCTGGTCGGGGGGCGTCCTATGCTCCTTTTTCCGAGACGTGGGCGCCATTCGAGGACCTTTCTTTCCCAACGGTTATCGGTCCTTCGCACTATGTGGCCAGCCCATTGCCACTTCAGCCGGCTAATTCTTTGAGCTATGTCGGTTACCCTTGTTCGTCTACGGATCTCCTCATTTCTGATGCGATCACGTAGAGAAATACCGAGCATAGCCCTCTCCATAGCTCGCTGCGCAACTCTGAGCTTGTGGATCAGGCCAACAGTAAAGCACCACGTCTCGGATCCGTATGTCATCACTGGCAACACACACTGCTCGAACACCTTCGACTTCAGGCACTGAGGTAGTGTTTTGGACGACAAGATATGACGCAGTTTCCCGAACGCAGCCCATCCGAGTTGGATTCTACGAGTGACTTCTTTCTCGAAGTTGGACTTACCCATCTGGATCACTTGTCCCAGGTAATTGTATTCGTCTACAACTTCAAGAGCAGCGCCGTCAACAACAACCGGTACGGGTGTGACATGGACATTCGACATGATTTTCGTCTTGTCCATGTTCATCTTAAGACCCACCCGTTGTGAGGCGCTGTTCAAGTCCCCGAGCATTGTACCAAGTTCTTCCAGGGAACTCGCCAGGATGACTATATCATCGGCATATCGCAGGTGTGTGATGTATTCGCCATTGATGTTAATGCCACGTCGTTTCCACTCCATCAGCTTGAACACGTCTTCCAACGCAGCGGTGAACAGCTTTGGGGATATGACATCCCCTTGCCTGACACCTCTCTGCAGTATATAGTGCATAGTGGTGTAGAGACGCAAAAAAGCCAATGGAAAATTAAAAATTCTAACAGTCTTTTCAAGCATCAGACTTCTGTCCTGAATATTACAAGCCTCTAGTGACAATACATTTACATATTTACCTATCTGAACACAGACGTAAACCTGTCTAGATACTATACAGCAATGTGAACCAGTAAATTTAATTACGAGAGCGACGTAAATTATGATGCCTAATAAACAACAGTTTGCTCGTTTAATTTATCCAGTCCATTGTGATTTTAATTAAATTTAGAATGCTAATCGGATTTATTCAGTGCTTTTCAAATAAACGGTCGATTACTATTTATTTTACAATGAATGAATGAACGAATGAATGAATGAATGAAATGAAAACCTAGACAGCGAAGTTTCATCAGTATCTTTTGTCTCATTTTACAGACTATGCAAAGTTTATCTGGTAAAAATCTTAAAGATAATACTGTGTTTTGTATACAAGAAATACAGGATCTACGTAACATTTAGGCAGGTAATTACTGCTTTGATAGGCGCACAATTATCTGTTATTTATTTATTTATCTTTTTTGATCGGCCACGCATCGATGATTCCAATTCCAATTCTATCACTGCTGGCCACTGCTGGATCAGATAGCTCGTCTGCTTGTCTTTCAGCTACTTTTTACATTAATACCTACCAATAAAACAGGTATTTTTATTTCATTGTATTTGTAGCTGCCTGACGCAGCTATCATTATACCTACCGAATACCTCCTATGAATACTTACGCAGTTACCAATACCTTCTCAATACCTACATATTTACCTTACCACAACGTTACCTGGATACCAAATACCAATAGGAAAGAATAATACAACAGCCTAACTTATATTTCAAGCTAAGTGAAACAAACACCTCAAGGGAAATATATTTATTTGCTTTGACGTTCTGTTAAGAAACGAATGACGTCTGTTTAAGAAACAAGATAAGCGCAGTCCGTCAGCATCTTCCTCGTTCCTCTTCATCAGTCTTCAAGCCACAATATCTCATCTTCGAAGCACCCGGCACCCGGCAGTTATCTTCGTAGGTATATATCTTCACGCCCGTGTCGTGTATCGCGCTCGCAGCTCGCCGCAGGAATGGTAACCCATTTGAGCCTCGCGCAATATTTATAACATCGCCTCGCCGTGCGAAGGAGAGCGGCGATGTTAGAACGAGATGGCAATACAGAGCGACAGATATATCGTTATTGTTACAGGAGTGAACGAGACGGCATGCAAATAATCATTGTTAATTTTATTACCCTTTACACGTGTTTTATAATCCTCTTTCTCATTGGTGTTTATTTTTCTTGTAAATTAATGTAGCTATTTTTATTGGTCATTCTTCTTTACAATTTCTGTATATAAACCAGTTCATTTTTACCAAAAAGATATTCCTCCGATAACCAGCAGAAGTATTACTTGAAGCAACCTTCCTGATACAACATTAGTAGACCTTCAACAGAAGAACCTCTACATTGGTGACCTCCGAAGAACCTCTGCACTCTGAAAGAAGACCTCCTTCTCAGAAGAATCCCTGCTGGACCAACCTACGCCGGTGACTCTCAAGCAAGTCACCCGATACGAGGAATCCCTGCTCGACGAACCCCTCGTCGAAGCTCTGCGAACGACACCCTGCTGATCCGTCCCTGCTGAAGTCACGCTTCACACTAGGCCTACCTACCTACCGCAACCTGTCGTTAACCCATCGCCATGGAGAAGCACGCACAGCACGCCGAAGCCACTTCCCAGCCACAGACCCAATCAGCATGTCCACAGCCGCAGCAACCCGAAATCGCTGGAATAGCTCTTTCCATGCGTATTCCGCCATTCTGGAGAGACAAGCCACGACTATGGTTTATTACTTTTGAGGCAGCGACCAGCGAACTCAAAAGAGGACAAAACCAACTCGCCCAGATGGTAATTGCACAGCTGGAGAAACAGGATATTGAACAGATTTCAGACCTGCTATTCGACCCGCCAGCTACAGAACAATATACTACGTTGAAGAATCGACTCATATCGGCTTACGAAGAATCAGACAACCGCCAACTTCAAAAATTACTATCGGAAGTCGAGTTAGGTGACCAAAAGCCTACTCAACTAGGTCCTACGACGAATGCGAAGCCTTGCTCGAGACAAAGTCCCAGATTCAACTCTCCGACTCATGTGGTCAAACCATTTACCGCCACACGTCCGTTCAGTACTTACCGTCAGCGAATCATTCTCCACGAAGACATCGCTCGACGAACAGGCACTTCTCGCCGACAAAATGATGGAGAACACGAACAATAACATCTCAGCCGTCGATTCATCAAAAAACCTGAAACGCAATTTTTAATTGAAGAAATTCGAAAATTATCAATTGAAGTTGCCGTTATCAAGAATTCACAGAATAATTTTCATTCATTCAAAAATTACAACTCGTCACAAATACATAGTACTACGCCGCACGCCTACAATAATAATAGTCGAAGACCATTCGCCCGCCAAAATCGACATCGATCTACGAGTCGCGACAGATCAATACCTACACGCCAGCGAAGCGAGTCAAGATCGACCTACTGTTATTATCATCGACGTTTTGGTTCAGAAGCCCGAAAATGTACGAAGCCATGTACTTATAAGCAAGAAAGTACCAAGTCGGAAAACTGAATCATACGTTAGCCACGGCGGAACCTAGCGTATCAGATATTAATTACCGCCTATTTATTACCGACAAGAAAAACAATATGAAGTTTTTAATCGACACAGGAGCCAACATATCCGTAATACCTCCGTACAAAGGTCAACAACAAAGCCCTTTGAATTTTCAACTTTACGCGGCAAATAACACTGTCATACCTACCTACGGAGAGAAAACATTGGAACTCGATTTTAACCTACGTCGATTATTTAAATGGAAATTCATCGTCGCGAAAGTGAGCAAGCCTATCATTGGAGCCGATTTCCTACGACATCACCAACTCATCGTCGACTTGAAAAATCAAAAATTAATAGATGGTATTACCAACCTATCAACGCAGTCATACGTAGAAGCATCAAACATACCTACTATCCGAAGCGTCGATATTCAAGATAAATACCACAACATTTTATCGGAATTCCCCGGTACTACAAGAATTTCATCAATGAAACTTACATCCATTCATAACGTCGAACACTATATTGAAACTACGGGAGCCCCGTTACATTGTCGTGCGCGCCCAATCGCCCCTCATCGATATGAAATAGTGCGAAAAGAATTCGAAAATATGATTGAACAAGGTATTTGCCGTCCAAGCAAGAGCCCTTGGTCATCACCACTTCATATCGTACCCAAAAAGAACGGAGACATCAGAGTTTGCGGTGATTATAGAAGGTTAAACGCAATCACAACGCCTGACAGATACCCAATACCGCGTATCAAAGATTTCACGTATCAATTGTCACAAAAAAATATCTTTTCAACAATTGATCTCAACCGAGCGTATCAGCAAATCAATGTTCGCGAAGAAGATATACAGAAGACCGCTATCATCACTCCGATGGGACTATTTGAATTTCCCAAGATGCCACCTGGACTACGGAATGCAGCTCAAACTTTTCAACGTTTTATTCACGAAGTTTTACAAGGACTGGATTTCGTTTACGCATTTATTGACGATCTTTTAATCGCAAGTTCCGACGAAAAAACGCACGAACAACACTTACGTACGGTGTTACGTCGAATGGAAGATAATGGAATCACCATTAATCCATCTAAATGTGTATTTGGACAACCTGAAGTCAAGTTTTTGGGTTACTCAGTCAACAGCCAAGGAATCAAACCGCCTGTCGAAAAAGTAAAGGCAATTTCTCAGTTTCCGCAACCGAAAACTATTGAAGAGCTTAGGCGCTTTCTCGGAATTATCAATTTCTACCGTGACCACATTCCGAAAGCCGCTGAACTTCAAGCTCCACTCCATGCCTACCTCCATACTTCAAAGAAGCGTGATAAAACTATAATTCAATGGACCGAAGACTCAACTAAGTCATTTGAAGCGTGTAAAACTGCTATTTCAAACGCTACTTTACTCGCACATCCATCTCATCACGCAAAGCTCGCTATCTTCACCGACGCATCTGATCTATCCGCTGGAGCCGTTTTACAACAATACATAGATAACAAATGGCAACCACTGGGATATTTTTCGAAAAAGTTTTCAAGTACACAGCGAAACTATAGTACATTCGATCGAGAACTACTCGCCATCTACATGTCTATAAAGCATTTTCGAAAAACTTTTGAAGGACGAAGCATCATCATCTTCACTGATCACAAACCGTTAACTTACGTACTTCAAAAACCTCCTTCAACTTCAGAGACACCGCGCCGAGCGAGACAACTAATCTTCATTACCGAATTTACAACGGATATTCGACACGTCAGCGGAAAAGATAACGTAGTTGCCGACGCATTGAGCCGAATACCTATCGAGAGTATCACATGCCCTACCGCTATTGATTTTGAGAAGATCGCAGAAGCTCAACAAGAAGAGAAAAGTACCATAGATCAACTTTCAAAACAGAGTAATCTATCACTCAAACTAGTTACTCTACCAAATTCACAAAAATCTATTTATTGCGAGACATCAACATCGTTCATTCGACCATACGTACCAGAAAAGTATCGACAACTCGTTTTCAACGCGCTACATAATGTCAGCCATCCTGGTATACGAACAACTCGAAAACTGATAACGCAAAAATTTTTTTGGCCGTCAATGAACACAGACATCGCAACGTGGGCAAAACAGTGTATTCCATGTCAACAATGTAAAGTACAGCGCCATACAACGAGCAACATTACATCGTTTTCATCAGCTGATCGTTTTCAACACGTCCACATCGACGTAGTTGGACCGCTTCCACCATCACCCGAAGGCTACAGATACCTGGTTACAATGATCGACCGAGCAACTAGATGGCCAGAAGCCTTACCAACTGATGACACGTCCGCCGACTCAATCGCTAAAATATTTTATGAGCACTGGATTATACGTTTTGGTTCACCGAAGTTGATAACAACCGATCAAGGAAGAAACTTTGAAAGTCGCCTTTTCAACAAACTACTTAATATCATGGGAACTCAGAAAATACGTACAAGTCCGTATCACCCTCAGTCAAACGGTATGGTAGAAAGATGGCACCGAAGTTTGAAAACCGCACTGAAAATTCGTCTATCAGAACGTACTAAGTGGATAGACGAATTACCTACAGTACTTATGGGTTTACGCGCAATACCTCGTTCCGACTCAGGTGTTAGCGCCGCAGAACTTACCTACGGTTACAACTTACGTTTACCATCCGATTTCTTCACTACTACTATAGATAAGGAACAAAATCTCGACTATGATTACGTCACACAGCTACGTAATACAATAAACTCGACGAAGCCATCCTTACCTACAATCGCACATAGTAACAAGAAACCTATTTTCATTCACAAGGATCTACAAAACTGCGAGTATGTTTTTATCAGAATTGACGCCGTAAAAACGCCTTTAATGCCTACGTACGAAGGTCCGTACAAAGTACTAGAGCGTAATAACAAAACATTTAAACTTTTGTTACCTGAGAGGCGATCTGCAGTTATTTCGATCGACCGTCTCAAGCCTGCCTACACAATCAGTATTCCAGAGGACTCAACATCTGAAGCAAGCACTCAGGATACCTCAGCTACATACTCACAGTCACCAGCGAAAACTACAAGTACCTACTCAAGCTCCAGTACATCTTCAAGTCCAGTTAAGTCATCAATTCTGAAGACCACTAGACTTGGACGCACCAGCAAGCTTCCGGTACGCTTTCGCTAGGGGGAGAGTCATGTAGCTGCCTGACGCAGCTATCATTATACCTACCGAATACCTCCTATGAATACTTACGCAGTTACCAATACCTTCTCAATACCTACATATTTACCTTACCACAACGTTACCTGGATACCAAATACCAATAGGAAAGAATAATACAAC
This sequence comes from Thymelicus acteon, assembly GCA_951805285.1. NCBI lineage: Eukaryota > Metazoa > Arthropoda > Insecta > Lepidoptera > Hesperiidae > Thymelicus > Thymelicus acteon. The sequence goes on along the minus strand of OX638219.1, from coordinate 7,243,737 downwards.
AGCCTAACTTATATTTCAAGCTAAGTGAAACAAACACCTCAAGGGAAATATATTTATTTGCTTTGACGTTCTGTTAAGAAACGAATGACGTCTGTTTAAGAAACAAGATAAGCGCAGTCCGTCAGCATCTTCCTCGTTCCTCTTCATCAGTCTTCAAGCCACAAGATCTCATCTTCGAAGCACCCGGCACCCGGCAGTTATCTTCGTAGGTATATATCTTCACGCCCGTGTCGTGTATCGCGCTCGCAGCTCGCCGCAGGAATGGTAACCCATTTGAGCCTCGCGCAATATTTATAACATCGCCTCGCCGTGCGAAGGAGAGCGGCGATGTTAGAACGAGATGGCAATACAGAGCGACAGATATATCGTTATTGTTACAGGAGTGAACGAGACGGCATGCAAATAATCATTGTTAATTTTATTACCCTTTACACGTGTTTTATAATCCTCTTTCTCATTGGTGTTTATTTTTCTTGTAAATTAATGTAGCTATTTTTATTGGTCATTCTTCTTTACAATTTCTGTATATAAACCAGTTCATTTTTACCAAAAAGATATTCCTCCGATAACCAGCAGAAGTATTACTTGAAGCAACCTTCCTGATACAACATTAGTAGACCTTCAACAGAAGATCCTCTACATATTATAAATGGCTTTTGCTACGATCCTGGTAATAAATTAATCAAACTATAAACAAACAAATTATAAACAATAAAAATTGTTTTTCAATTATCAGAAGTTATTTACAAAATGGGCTTATTGTACATTTTCCAACTAAACAAACCTGTAGGACTTCTCGTTCTACAGAAATGGAGCAAAAAGCCCTATAACGGATTGTTGATTTAACGGGATCAAAGCATTATAATGGTCGCTTGTTTATATCGTAACTGTAACAACATTTCTTGTTTAAAGTAACAGCTCCTTTTAATAGCGGTTGAAGGTTGTGGTTGGTAAAAAAACAGGATAGTAATGCAGTGCGGCTGCGGGTGCAATGTGTGCCAGTCGACCCGTCAGACTGGTCCCTCGGCTTTCTCTGTCTCCATATCGCGCTGAGGTCAGATCGCAACCGCACAGCAGTGGTTAAGGCCCCCGGTGACTCGGTCAGCTGTCGGCCACAGAGTACTTTATCAGTCTAGGTAATCTAGTTCGAGATCACTCTTGTAACTGTTATGAGGAACAAAAGCGAATCTACATTACTCCTGTTTTACGTTTTCTTTACATTCTTCATAATTTTTGTTTGTTGTTAAAAGTTTGTGATTGATTTTAGATGAAATTAATAAAGTGTAAATCACAGTACCCTTAAAATCGATCGATTTCAATCTGACGTCTCATCTTTTACAGATGTTTCTTTTGACAGGATCACGAGAAAAAAATGTGTGAAAAAGTCAAGAGGGTTCCGAGAATGTTTGTGACGGGTGGTAATGTTGAGTCATTCGTAAAAGGAAGTGATTAAATATCTGTATACCTACTTACTATAAATAAAATCAGTCATAGAAATAGGAGAGAATATTAGGTGTAGGTATATCAGACGCCTTAATTATGTAATTTATCTTCAAACGGTACGTTCTCATCCAGGCAATTTTAGAAAACTAGCATAGACAATTATTATTATCATAATTTGCAAGAGTTACTAAATCATAAAATGGAAAATCAGTCTTTTAAAGCTGGATTTTTGCTATAAAGTTTATATCTACTACATATAAATCAAGCTTACAAGCCCTGAAGCATCGATAACATAAACTTTACACCAGAATGTAGCGAGTAGCGACGGATGTAGAGAAACGCGGCTGGCGGCGATCTCTTAGTATTCAAGCTGCTAAGGCGTTAAAGTGATTTACGAGCTCACACTTAATGATTAATTTTATGCCTTTCGTAATCAATGAGATAGGTACATCGAGTTTTCTATGTATTATTTAAACTACTATATGTATTTAAAAATTTAGGTCATTTTCTTTTTTTTCTCTCGTTGGTTTTAGATGAATAGAACCAGTTCTAAACTTGTTTATGGTAGCTGAACTGTACCAGGCTCGATTTCCGATGGAGACTAACATAGTAACAAAAAAGTTTTGTTCTATATTGTAGGGTCATTTGTTGCAGTGATTTTTCTGCAATGCCTACTTATCGTTATCATTTTATCTATGCACACACAGATAATGTGAGCATTTAGATTTCGCGTTCAGTAGCTCTAGTAAATAATATTTCAGCAACTGAATTAATTACTCTTATCATTATTCTTAGGGGTTTTCGAAGGCTTATTTAGGCGCAACTATTAATGCGGTGACTTTGGGGTGCTTCGGGTCTTTGTGGTACGAACTAATCGCTTTATAAATGAAAATCGTTATACCACAGGCTTTATTTGCTGCCGGAAAACGCTATTCATTCAGCATGATGCTGCAAAATAAACGTCCGTTGATGTACGACGGGCCCCGATTTAAAATAAATGCAACATTGGCAGTCTGGCCGCCATAAATTATCTCCATTGTCGGTATCGACTATTAAACTTCATTAGGTTAAATTTACGTTAAAATTATGTTGCTAAAAGCTGCGAAAGGTAAAAACAAATTGGAAATATTCATGGTATGTTTGGTTTTCACATTTTGTATCTATTAATTACAATAGTTACATGTAGTAAAATTAAAAGAAGAGCTCTACATACCTAGCTACACAGCGAAAGATATTTTCATACCACGAGTAAGTTATTTAGTGATTTATTTTCTACTATAATCTCTGAGAACCGAGCTTAGCTGAGATAGAAACGTATAGATAATTACTTATGTATCCGTATATTTAACTTGTAGTAACGTTACGACATGGACTCTAGGTACTTCGTATTACGCTCGTCAAAATCACTTCACAATTTGCCTGCGGTACTTGGATGTATGCTACAGGCGTGGAATATTATTAGTAATCTATTCATGTTCGTTTGAAACTTACTAATAGTTTCTCTTCCCATAATTTATCTGCGTTACTTTAATGGTAACATTAGTCGTAACTCATAGCTAAAAGTCATAAATACTCGTTGTCTTATCACATATGGATGTTTCTTGGTCGTTTATTTGAAAAAAGTGACCACTAGGTCTTAGTGTGGTCACAGTGTAACTTCCTATGAACGTATATTAATATGTTTACCATTATGTATTAACAATCTAAGTAACAGTATATTAACATCCTTTAAGAATAATTTTAAGAACCTTTCTTCCGTCATTTCTTCTTTTCTATAACAAAGTACCTTTCCGAAATGGTGATAAAATTAAAATAATTACATTTATAAGGGTATTAGTGATAGGTACTAATATGATCATAATTATGTTTTTGTGTTTGAATTTGAGTAGGTACAAAATACCACCAAAACATGTAATGTAAAATAAGTACCTAGCCAAGCATCAGAAACTCATAACATTCTTCCACTTTTCACGGATTACTAACTCTACGAGGCCCAACTCTCACGGCCTGACCACGGGGATGGGCGGCGCATTTTCGCTATGGCGATTGTCCCATGCCCAGGCTGTCAGTAAAGTTCAAGTACTTTAGAAAGTTTACACCTAACAGATGAAGGATTTGTAGAACTGAAGACTGTATGTAGCTCGCAAGAGAGTAGCTGCTTTAATACTATACTCGTAAGGTCTATTTGCTCAAAGCTCCTTCAATATAATCGTACAATCAGAAAAAAATCTGCTATGACGCTAGTCGTCTGATGTACTTCTTAAAACTGCTTTCTTATTGATTGTTTCTCGTCTGATAAGGGTCGGGGTTTTTGTTGAATTTGAATTTTTAATTAAAATTATATCTAATGGAGTGTCTAAGAGGAAATTCTCGGAAACGTATTTTTAGTAAAAAACCACGACGGAAAAATGCGCGGGTGAATTTGCAGCGCCTTAATAATAGCTACGTGATGTAATAAAATTTTGTTTGTGAGGAGCTCACTGGAAAAATAGAGCAAGATTTATGGTATTGTTGCAGAATGTAAACCAAGGGCACAATGAAAAGTGTGGAATAAAACTTCTAAATCCAAAAAATCTTGCGCCCCAACTCAGAGTCACTAACGGTTACCTACTTTAATCGCTCCATAATACAGAATCACCATACAAATTTTGTACTAAGGAGCGATTTAAGTAACCGTTAGTGACTCTGAGTTGGGGCGTTAAAGTCTTATCGTCTAAGTTTGGTGAAAGATAAGAAGTAGTAATTTTTTTAAGGTTGTTTTACTATTACATTGTTTCGTTCAGGAACATTATGATGAAGCGCTCTATGGCGCAGTAAAGAAATGACCCATTTCTTTTCTTTAAGCTAACGTATCTAGTATTTACAATCATAACAACAATAGAATTAATTCAGGGAAGGTTGAAGCTAAGAACAGGATAAAACTGAAGACTTATAAAGGGCAACATGGCGGCACACCTAAATGGTGTTGCCACTAATAAAAATTTACTATCTCGATCGGAAAACTCTAAATAAATATAAATAAATTAACAAACGCTAACACACTCATACCCCCGCAGTAGGTTATTACCTGTGTCGCGAGTGGTATGGACGACACATATAACACATCGCAATCACACCCATGATTCGAATACAAATATTTTTCTGTCACATAAATATCTGCCCCGGCCGGGAATCGAACCCGGGACCCCTCGCTTCGCAGGCAGGGTCGCTACCAACTAGGCTACAGGGTCGTCACAATTAATATTAAAATAGTGCTATTAATTTCCTCGTTAATAATTGAAAACTACTCCAACACTGGCAAATTATAAAATGAACAGTAAAATGAAGGAAGCAAAATGTTTATTCATTGAAAGCTAGCGTTTTACGGTACGTTTAATCATTGAGACAAATACCTACTAGAACACTACAGACAGTTTCTCAATTTAAAGTTTAAAGCGCTGTAACTCGGGGATTTAGCGCTTTCAGCTGGCATTTATTTTGCAGCATGTAGTGGCCACTCAGAAAGGCTGTAAAATGGATCCGCCAATTAGTGAGGTTAATCCATGAGATATCTAGATTACTAAAACGATACATTGGATTTATGCTTGTGCATATTATCGCTTCAGCTTGCAATTTTGCGGTAACATGGATGATTTAAGTGTTATTCAAATTCTTTTATAACCAAAAATCGATCAGTATTATAACTTAATTAATTTTAGTACCGATTTGCTGTTAGACTCTAAGAACTAAAACATTTTCTATTAGCCTCGGTGCTTTTAGTGCGTTTACAGCTGGCAGGCAATTTTATAGTACTCACTAGGTAATAATAAATTTAGTAAAACTTCAAATCATAAATTATTTCCCCCTAAATTTATACCATAATAATCCAGAAGATATTTGAAATTTTCATGTAAATGTGGTTACAGGCACGGACATAAAAAAAATGGACATAACCTTGTCTAATCGAGAGTGAAGCTGACAGTTGACAGCTCGTTTACCATGTGTGCGTAATTTTGTAATTTTTGATTCGCGATGGTGTCAATGTCATATCAGGATGGTGTCAATGTGTGGGTCTGTGTACTTGTACGAATACAGAGTTGGTATTCCTATGGGTGCTTCACTGAATTTGTTCTTGGGATTAAGTCCGTCTTTTTTTTAGGTCCGTGGTTACAGGTAAGTTACAAATTTAGTTAAATTCCCTAATTGAATTAAACATGCAGCGATGCATCTCGTTATCTCGTATCACGCCAAGGGCACTTACCATTGCGTTGGTAATTTCACGCTGAGCTTACTGCGATCCAGCTATGTTACGTTTATCACCAAAATTTAGAGGTTGTATTTAGACGTATTAATAATAGGTACTTATAAGTGTTTGAAATGATAAGAGTAGAGTCATGTAGGTGAACAAAATTTTACCAAAAAAATAAATTTTAGATTAAATCAAACCAATCAGTGTACTAATACATGTATTACACAATTTATTAAATGATATAAAAGCTTGTCGCGAGATTTACCTCTGTACTAAATGGTCTTGCTTGACATATGTACTTATTATATGTAATTCTATGAAAGAAAATGTTTCCTATAAATTATGGAAATCTCGCGACAAGCTTTTATATCATTTAATAAATTGTGTAATACATGTTCCTACTAAATAGATTAGTATGATTTAATTTAAAGTTTATTTTCTTCTTTTTAGGGCAATTAAATAAAAGCTTGTTTTTTAAAAGTTTTTGTTTACCATTAATTAATTTTTTATTTTTTAGTTATTTTTCGTGTTCTGCACCGAAAGCCCTTTCATTTGATACCTTCTTTGATACCCATACTGTAGAGCAAAACAAATTACTAGTCCGCCATCTTGGATGATCCGCCATATTGGAATTAGAATGACGTCACATAGCTAAGCATGCATTGTCATCCAAAATAAGCGGATATACCTTTCAACTCAATCGGTTCAAGATAACTGATTTAAAATTCAGTTGCAAGATACCTCCTGGAAAAAGATACATAGATACGAGTTAAATAAAAGCTTGTAATAACCGAGTTCAAGGAAACAATCTTCGAAAAACATAATAATATCAAAATCGCCACTAGTGTTCCAATAATATTTTAAGAAATCCCCTCATTTCCTCAAGAATTATCCATCATATGGGACCTATCAGGAGGTAGATATAAAAAAAATAAAAAAATAAAAAAGGAGTTTTCCAACTCGCTTGATAAATGAACCTCCTTATTATAAGTCTGTTTATATAAACTCTTCGGTCACACACTTATTTCTTCGCAGGATTCCATGCAGGTGGCATGGCAAGGCTTTTTTTATGATCTTCCACATTAATGTATCTTAATTCTGCAGGCAGTACCAGGTAGAGTTTAACTTAAGTTTATAATAATAACTAATAATAATTTTGATCATTAGATATAAATTGTTCAGCAATTTTGACGGTATTCGGACTATATAGGTAAATCCTTCCGACACTTGGGTTGGCCATTCAAACCTTTCACATTGTGGAGTAGAGTGGACCGTGGTGGACTTAAGGCCTCCTCAATTATGAGAGAAACCTACTCTGGTTAATAGTAGGCCGTTAATAACTTCAAGTAAAGTTAGCGGTATGGTTATGGCCAATTGATACTAACTCGGATAAAAAAAAAACATTTTCGAAGCAAAATTTCCATTTTCCCATTGATTTTCTCTCAGACTTCGATTTTCCATGAAATATAACTCTATTTTTACTATAATGCGAGTAATTTTTTACCGATACAGGTGACTCCTAAAGCTCTTCTGGCGTGACTGATGAATGAGTAATTGAAACGTTCATGGATGGACGAATATTTTGTCATTGCATATTTTCCTAACATGAATCTCTGTCTGTATAGTGACTGATTGAATTTTTCAAGAGACTTTTTTTAGGTGTTCACAATATTTGGATTGTTTTTATTTGTCTGCCTCTCTTGCCTGTAGACCCTTACACGCCTGTACAAGTACCCCTGAATCAACGGGTCTACAAGTTGCCACATCGAAACCGTTACATAGTTTACATAGTAGGAAAGCGTGGAAATACATGGCACTTGAAGCCAGATGCGTAGCATTGCGTAGCTATTACACGATTACACACCACTGTAGGAAGAGACGGGGATCCCTAAATTACATCGCAGGCTGTCGCGCGTTCGAGTGTCAAACTGAATGAGCTCGGTTGGTGAGAGGATAGGGACTGGTTTTATGTTTTTTTTTATATCTGCAGTTTCATACTTTGATAGTATCATAAATGACACCCCTGTCGTCTAGTTGGTGATTGGTGGTGAGTGGTGGTGTGGAACGAGGGGTTCGGAATTCGATTCCCAAAAACACTTATGTAACGAATATGATACGTGTTTTTTTTTGGTACGTGGGTGTTTGTGTTGCTTCATTTGTTTTAGAATGTTGGTGCACAGTGTAAGTGAGAGTTAAAAAAATAACTTGTTAATGAAATTAAATGGCCGTTACTGCTTAAAATCTAATCTTACAACCCAATACCCACATTACATTCTGAAAATTTTTAATGTTATACATAAGCTTCTTAAAAAGAAGATTTTATAAGAAAAAAATTATTTCGTAAAACGCAAAAAACTTTTTATTATTAATCCTCGTGAATGTAATCACGGACGTCTGCTAGTCGTTTTATTTCTCCATAATTTCCTCACAGTTGTCTGAATTCTCTTCGCGCGCTATGTGGAGCATTGCCCGCGGTATCAATCCTTGTCATTCTGAGACGATTTTTTTGTACGCCGCAGTTGGTAATACCGATGGAATGTGTATGATTTATGTCTGTTTAATAACACCCAGTTGTGATATATTGCAATTACAGATATATACGCTTTTTGAGATAATGTAACAGAATAGGATGTAACTGGCTGGAGTGAGGAACATGCTAGAATGACTTATGAAATATGTTTATGTTTTCTGTTTTAGTGTTGGAGAGCCCGTGCTGTATGACATGTGTCCTTATTTGGTCCTTAATATATTAAACTAGCCTTAACTTAGCCTTTAACTATGGTGTTACAGACGTCTATGGGCGGCTGAGACTTAACATCAGGTGGCCGATATCAAAAATCACGACACGAATTTCGTTTTAGCTACGTGGAGTTTATGTGATTGCCACGAGTCGTGAGTGTTTTCATAAGAGCCATAACACGAATTTCGCGATGTGGATAATTATTTTACAGTAACCACAACGCGTTATAAACTGTATTTTCGCTCAAAGAGCGTTTTCGGTCTTCGATCTTAACACATAAAATGGGTAACAAAATGTAAAAAAAGTTCCCTGACTTTATAATTTAGTATGTCTAGTTTCTGAAACATCCCTTTTTTATTGACGTGATAACGTCTATTAAAACGATGAACGCCGGGCGCACGCACGAAACAATGTAGCGTTCCGCGAGCGAGAGAGCGGCAAAAGCGAGACAGAGGCACGATCGGCTACGATCGGCGTATCGTAGCCGATGCCGTAGGCGGTCGTAGTTGAGTGGAGCGGAGCGGAGCGGAGCTTTGTCATGACGTTGTCACGTGAAACTACCGTCCGTAAACCGACTTTACAGACAACCATTTTTGATTTAATGCCTGGACACAAAGAGGCATATCAAGAGAAGAGCACACCAAGGCGTGTAATAGTTTATTATTTTGGTTTTTGATACACTGGTGTTTAAAAATTCAATGTTCAGTATATCTACTTGTTCAAGTGTGTAAGAAACACTACAGGTAACCTACGTACGGTCTACGTCCTTAACGAACCTAACCGATTAACACGGGAGTGTCACACAACACGACACTAGACCGACAACCGATGCTAATTTCACGTCTGGCGCTGGCGACTGGAGCCCTAAATTACACCGCCGCCTGTCGCGTTTCATGATCATCTATTTGAAATGCATTTGGGCTGGCACCTTATGGCACTACTTATAGCTTAGCTTATGCTACAATGCGAGTACGTTATAAAGAAACAAGGATTTTTCACAATCAGTATATTTGTTCTGGATGTAAAAACTAATACGTATTTTCATGTTTCAATTGTTTCATGTAACTAAAAACCCAAATATTTTTTTTAAGAACACTTTTAAAAAACGGTATGTGCCAGTGATAAAACTCATATAAATCTCTCCATATTTATTTTTAAAGTAGGAATGAATTAAGAAGAAGTATCAAATCAAATAAGCAAAGTGGCTTGATTCAGATGTATCAGAGTATAGCTTCCTACTTTTTAATGTAAATAAATAATCGTGGTTTTTGTTAGTCATAGTGATATTTGTTGATCCGATACGATAACATAACAGGTATGTACTGAGTTAGAATAATTACAATGAGATAAAGTAAGAAAATAGTTCGAAATAATATGACGACCTGTGTTGCGCAATGGTTACCATGCCGGATCGCCGCACCAAGGATTCTGGTTTCGATTCCCAGCTAGGCGGAAATTTGAATGATGAGTTTGTATTTCTGTTCTCGGTCTGGGTGTGAATGTCCTTGTCTAGTGTGTTGTCCATGGCAACCACGACACAGGGTCTAGTGTGGGGCTATGAATGTGAAGCGTTATTTATCTATATCTATATCTATACTCTATACTAATATATAAAGAGGAAAGATTTGATTTTTTGTTTGCATTGAATAGGCTCCGAAACTACTGAACCGTTTTGAAAAATTCTTTCACTGTTGGGAAGCTACAGTATCCCCGAGTAACATAGGCTATATTATATTTTGAAAAAAATTAGGAATCCTTAATAAAACTCCAATAATGTAACCCAAGGTGTAAAAAAAAAGAAAACCGAAGCAAAGCGAGGGCGGTTACTCGTTTATTTATAATTGTACTTTTAAGGTAAGGTACATATATGAACAGTTCAATCAACATTTTACACTTATTTCAACAATATTATTGTTGCGTAAACATTGTCTGTTCAAGCGACACTAAATTAAAGTTCGGGTCAGTCTGTCGGGTGGTGGATGTCGAACTGTTGCATTGCATCAATTTCCGTGGAATTAATATAGTGGTCAGTGTAGTCACGATGGAGGTACCTACATAGTTATAACATAACCAAGGCCATCTTTGACCTACTGGAGGCCCTGGGCATATTAGGATAATGGGGCCCCTATGACTTTGTCAGAACACTATTTTGCTAGAATAACCAAGAAAGTAGATAACCAAGCCTCTAAATTGATGCAAAAGCTAATAAGCAAATTGGTATTGTAATCAGTAATTTATGTTTGATTTATTCGAATTAAAAAGTTTTTCGGTAATAAATACTGATTATCGTTTAGTGATCTGGCAGGAACTTGGAGGCCCCTATCGATCTCGGGGCCCTGGGCACGTGCCCAGAGTGCCCAGTGGGAAAGAAGGGTCTGAACTTAACTAGCTTGTTAGAGTTTACTAGTATTAATGTAGCATTTAATTATTTTTAAACGCTTTTATTTACCTTACCCTTTTGGGATCTTGGGGGCTTGATAGACCGATTTTATCTTATCCATAATTTATGTGTGGGAAAAACTGAAACAACCTAAATAAAAAAGCGGCCAAGTGCGAGTCGGACTCGCCCATGAAGGGTTCCGTAGCAGCAAGTAACATAATATAAAAGTTCTTGTAGTTCGTTGTAACTTTGATCAATGTTTTTTGCGGTTTACGATTTATGACGTATTAAAAAAAACTACTTACTAGATCTCATTCAAACCAATTTTCGTTGGAAGTTTGCTTGGTAATGTACATCATATATTTTTTTTAGTTTTATTATTCCCTTATTTTAGAAGTTACAGGGGGGGGGGGGGGGACACACAATTTACCACTTAGGAAGTGTCTCTCGCGCAAACTATTCAGTTTAGAAAAAAATGATATTAGAAACCTCAATATCATTTTTGAAGACCTATCCATAGATACCCCACACGTATGGGTTTGATGAAAAAAACATTTTTGAGTTTCAGTTCAAAGTATGGGAAACCCCCAAAATTTATTGTTTTTTTTTCTATTTTTGTGTGAAAATCTTAATGCGGTTCACAAAATACATCTACTTACCAAGTTTCAATGGTATAGCTCTTATAGTTTCGGAAAAAAGTGGCTGTGACATACGGACGGACAGACAGACAGACAGACAGACAGACAGACAGACAGACAGACAGACAGACAGACAGACAGACAGACAGACATGACGAATCCATAAGGGTTCCGTTTTTTGCCATTCGGCTACGGAACCCTAACAAACACTTATTATAAAGCTTTACATGTCTGTCAAAAACGACAACTATTGGTAAAATGATTAAAATTATTACTTTGCATTAGGTAATTAATAATCAAATGTGTAAACGCATAAATTGTCATATTTTTTATAACACGCTAAATAAATTTTACTAAAGAGCTTCATGTCACTGCATTTCTTATTATCTGTGACTCCTCTCTCTTAATTTCTTTCAGTCACCGAGTACGCCTGAATGACTTAATATAATTTATGAGTTACGAGTAATATTACGAATGAAGCGGCTGACTGCAGTTTCTGTATTGCGAACCGATATTTGAACTGCGAGAATCCGTAAAAGTTTCTTCGTCGCGTGCCGGCTGGCCATGCAAGCTTATTGTTACGTGGCTAGTAATTGATGTCAGACTTTCATTATTAAGGCATTAACGATAATTATTATATACATACAGACACTTATACAGACCTCCATTATTTAAAAAAGTAGTTTCTCCTGCTATGCAACCGAAATTCGATCGTAATTTATTTTAGCATCGGATTACTTCTAATCAATGTTTATACCACATACACAAAAGCTTGCATGCCGGACACAAACCTTATATAAGTATAGTAAGTATTTAAATTTCTCATTTTAAGTGATGTAAAAATCTTATCTATACATCTATATACCTACAAATAAATAAAATTGGAGTGTCTGTTTGTAATATTAAAATAACCACTTTTTACTAAGTGCATTTGGATGTATACACGGTACATATACCAAAACAATATTTTTCATAATTTTTGTCTGTCTGCCTGTCTGTTTGTCATTTTGACGGGACTTTCCTTGGCAGATAGCTGATGTGACAAGGAGTAACTTAGGCTACTATTATTTTAGAAAAAAATAGTTTGTTAGGCGATACGAAAATTGCCGGGTCAGCTAGTGAGAAATAAAGATTCTTTGAACCGTAATCGATTCTATATTATACTAAAAACTATATATAGTTTTTACGTTATGTTAATGGTTGGCAAACGAATATGATAATCGTTTTCATTGCTGCTCATGAACGCTATCTTAATATTGATTAGCTCTAAAGCCTGTTTTTATAATGGACACTTGCTAGCATTAACATTTTATCTGAATAATGTAAATAGGTAGTTTGGACTATAACACTAAAATAGCTTGCTTGCTGGTATGAGCGTTCTTAGTAGAAGAAATCCTATTTATATTATAAACGAGTAACCGCCCTCGCTTTGCTTCGGTTTTCTTATTTTTTTTACACCTTGGGTTACATTATTGGAGTTTTATTAAGGATCCCTAATTTTTTTGAAAATATAATATAGCCTATGTTACTCGGGGATAGTGTAGCTTCCCAACAGTGAAAGAATTTTTGAAACCGGTTCAGTAGTTTCGGAGCCTATTCAATGCAAACAAAAAATCAAATCTTTCCTCTTTATATATTAGTATAGATGAGGAAGTTTGTGAAGTTGTTTGTTCCTCAATCATGCCACAACTGCTTAACCGATTTGGAATGGAGATAGCCTATACCTTGGATTAACATATAGGATTTTATTTTATCTTGGAAAAGTCAGGTTTTCCGCGACATTTGTAAAAATCGATCTCTACCGTTTGCGAAGCCGCGGGCAAAAGCTAGTATTGAATAACTAACTTAAAATGTTTTACCCTTTTTATTACCGCTATTTCGGGCATGCATGCATATAAAATACATCCCGTTGAAATTATACATCTACCATTGTTTGCTACATGGTTTCAAACATTAATGGCAACGTGGCCGAGGAGGAGAGCTATTGAGGAGGTCCAAGTTCATACTTCACCACGCTGCTCCAGTGGTAGAAGGAGGGGTTAGTGGCCAACTCAAACGCATATTACATATATGTATGTACTTACTCCATTTTGTCAACACTACTGTTCAGTCAAGTATCACTTTATTTCGCAAATGAGAGGTAGGTATTTAAATAAATAAATAAATATATTGATTGTGCAGTATATGTACCTAATTGGTTACAAATTCAAATAGACATCTTTTACGATCTATTTCCCTTTATTTATGTTTTTAGGTCGTACTAATATGGTAAGGCGCCATTACCATAAAACGAGCTTCGCATCGCACTACCCTAAGTACTCCTGCTGCATAATAAACTGTTTTACATCAAGTAGCATTGCTTAAAATTCATAAACATTGCATGCACTACATGAAGTTTCATTTTAAAAAAGAATAAGTAAGTAAACAATGACAATGTTCGTGAAAGTAAACATTATTTTGTTAATTGCACTCGGTATTGAATACTCGTTCGACAAACGGTCTTTCATTTTTTACTGATTAGCGAGATGAAAACTCGGTTTCTCTTTTTGAATTTGGTACAAGCATGAATAGTTATAAGAAATTAGTACCTACTAACTTCTAACACGTAAGTACATTTATGTACTAGCGTGCTTCTAATGTATCATTGTTTGTACTTTTGTAAGTTTTAGAATATCACTAATTTTTAATAATCATTATTTTGTTCTTATTTCGCTCGCTTCGATCAGGATTTTAGTAAAAATCGTACACAGTTTACGGTGCTTGAAGGATCTTACAGCCTTTAGTTCCATGGACAATGACAGAACGGAAATAGTTCTGTCATGTCACTCATCCTCATCCCATGACCGCTCTGTTATTAGAGATGGAAGCCCGTCGGCCGTCCATCTCTCGACGATTTTTCCCGGAACTATTGTGTAGGAACATACGTATTATTATGGAATATGAAGATTCCATATATGTAATCCGATGCATAATGAAGTAGGAAAATTACAACTCAAAAGATATTGTAATGAACTGATATTCACAAGACGACATTTTGAGGTCATGTTTTTACTTCGTGTCCACCACAAAACCAAAATTGATTTTGATTTTGATTTGATTTTGACCGAGATATTCATCAAACACTGTCGTAACTTACGTGACAATACAGCTATTAAATATATAAATAAATATTACTTACATCTATACCTGGAGTCGCATCATTAGTAGCAAATGAGCCTTCGCTCTACTACGGCTTGCTAGCTCGCTACATCTCGAGGACCTGCGCTTAGTGAACCCTCGACCTATCGTATACGAGTATATCTTACCCAGGTACACACACAACAACAACACACACGTACAAGACAAGTGAGCTATATGACAAACGTAAATGATTTGGAGTTACTGTGTGCAACGTAAGTATACAAAATTGTGTCGCAAATACGTGCGTGAGAAGTTAAACTTCTATATCTACTACTACTACTATATTATTAAATAAATATTTAACAAAAGCTGTCTTGGCGAATTTCATGTCGCCTAATAATCAGTGAATGTACTTTGTTGTTACTTTTAACTTTAATAGTTTTGGTAGGCTTAACAAATCAGAGACCATTAAATTCCCTCTCCCTCTCCCTTCCCCTCCCCTTTCCCTCCTCTTCCCCTACCCTCCCCTTTCCCTCCCCCTCCCCTTCCCCTGTTTAACATAAGCTTATATACAAATAAAAATAAATATAATAATGATCATTTTTTCAAAACAAGCGTTTTTAAAAACGCACGTGACGTTTTTCGTGACCGTCGTTTTTGTGACACCGTCCGTGTTACAAATCTTAAAATTTCACTCTCATCATTTATTCCATTTATTTCATAACGCGCCTAAAGAAGTATAACTTCAAAAATTACAGACTTCAACGGAATAGCATTTGATTTATTTATATTATTATGTCAAAGACCTCTAAAAGTATCGCTAATGTTGTATAAAAATAGCCATATACATATACGTACGTAAAATTTTTTATATTTGAGGAGTTTCGTCAATTTCTCATGGTCTGTTCTAATAATTAGCATTAGAACTGAATTTGAATAAATATTGGTCAGTCGTGAACGTAAATATTATGCGAATTTGCTGCTCCTTTTTGGCTGGCAACGCATCTGTGATTCCTGTTACTGATGTGCATGGGCTACGATAATATTGAATGCTAAATAAATAATAAATTATAATTCAAGTTATGTATCTACTTTTGAATTTTACCTTTAACTTTATTCTCAGTTCTACTTTTTCCTTTACGCTTATTAAAAAGTGACAACATAAATACGAACACAGTAAAAACAAAATTGAGTACACGTTCTTAAAGGGTACAATTACATATTTGGGTACATTGCCGCTCTTTGTGCGCTGTTTCCGTCCTACGCTTTTGTTGCGAACGGCACAATTACACATTAAAGACGTACGCTACATTGTTCTCAGAGACGTGGAGTTTGTTATAGGATTCATCCCGTGAGCGGCGCGGTATGAAAACGGCCATTTCACTTGAATGTCTCTCTTGTTCCCGTTTGCAGAGTTGCAGTGCCTGCAACTTACTGTGAAATGGTTATATTACACAGAGAATATCATAATTACATGTCATTGTGCTGCTTAATTAAGTGGAATAAGGTAAGTAATGTAATATCAATCTATCAGATTTAAGAGCGAGGCGATAACGAGAGTACCTACATATTAATTTACGTAATTGAGGTTGATTATTAGGGTACTGGGTACTTCAGCACACGAAACAGCAGATTTGTAGATTTTATTAGTTAGTGAGTTACCTATAGGTATGTCGAAAGCTTTGATGCCACCAGAGGCCGCTGACAATGTCAGAATACGCAATGTAAAACATGCCTGTAATAGGGATGTTGACTAATTTTAGGATTCAATTTGATTTTATAGATAGAACCTTAAGATTCATGAAAAAATATTATAAAAATAATAATCTTCAATTTAAAGACAAAAATTGAAAAATAAAAATCATTTTAAAATTTCCCACCAAAAACGTCACGTCACGTCACTAGCCGATATTCAATACTATCTGTCGACTGAAGTTAGTTGCACTTGCATATAAAATACGAACAATGACGTCATAAGCTCAAAATGGCGTTTGAGGTCACGTGACAGTAAGTACTATTTTTAACATTTTAAAATTAATTTAACAAAAGAAAAATATTTTAGGTGTTTTTAATGTTTCCTTGATACTTTAAACATAAATTTATTTTAATTTACTGATAGTGTTAACATCCCTATTATGGAAGCGCTATGTTTTTATTCTAGGACCATTCATCCAACTATCGACGGTGGACGTGTAGACTTGTTTAATTCTATCGATCTCATGATTGCGAAACTATTGAGCATTAAAAGATGCGTTGCCATTATAAATTAATTTACAAAGAAATTCAAAAAGAATAAAGTCATGAACGGTGCTGCAGTACCAGAAAATGTTGGAATGGCATGCGCAGGACAAAGATAACTACGACCTTTTCAGGAATTTCGTCCTACTATTGGTGTAGCTTTTCTAGTAGGTTTAAATATCAAGATTGATAATTTTGTGTTTAGATCTTTCATTGTTACCTTACCTTACGAAGATCCGTTCTTACAGAACTATTGAAGGCACTGTAATTACTAAGACCTGTCTCCATGTTCGAGTACTGTCAACCCTTTTCCGACCTCGCTCGAGGGTGCTACTTTTAGTTGGGTCTTGTGTCTCCCTTCGCTGCTTTAATAGTTGGCTTGATTGCACCAACAGCGATTTTATGTGTACGTCTCTCTTTCTCACTTTAATCCATATGCGGATGTAAGGTATGGCTCGGTTCTCGTGAGAGCCATACTCAACCACGTACTCCAGTGTGAATTGGTGGAGAAATGCCACCCAAAAGAGTAATGATTCAATAAAAAGTCTATGATAAAGAATGAATATATAGGTCAAAGTTTTTATTATCTTCCTTGACTCATCTACGGGTGAAATATTTTATTATATAAAGGAAACGTAAATTTATTTTGTTGACATTACCTCAAATGCATTTAAAGATTTATTAAAGCTTTCTAGATTGAAAACGGTTCATACAACAAATGTGGTGAATGCCTCGTATCTCCAACTAGCAGACGTTACTCGTGATGCAGTTATGTCGGAATGGGAGTATTATGTCGGATATTAAGACCGCACTGCCATTAGAGTCCTCGTGTGGATTTCAGTAGCAGATTCTCTTACCCCATTTACACGCGCGCGCGAGCCACGAGACAATCCGCGAGACGCGCGCGTGCGCGCGCGTGTGAACAGGGCGCTCGCGGACCAGACAGCGGCGCGTCTCGTGGCTCGCGGGCTCGCGTCGGGAGCGGTTTGTTAGGCGCGGCCAAAGGGGCTCGCGCGAGCGCTCGCGTGGTGTTCACACGCGCGTAGGGGGCGTGGCTTACGGACGCGCCACGAGACGATCCGCTACACGCGCGTGTAAATGAGCGGTCTCTGTTTAATGGCTCGGTCCTCCATATGCACTGTCGTTTTCAACAACTTAATTTGAAGTAAAAATAATTAATTAATTGTAGTTAGGACCCTAATTTGTAGTCTTATGAAATCATTATTTCTATCTGTAAAAATTTGGTCCATGTAAATTGAAGAGTAGTAGATTAGAAATAAATGTTCAGGTGGCACAATATTCTTTTAATTAAAAGAAATCTGAAAAATGAAGCGCCTGAGAAAAATAAATAACAATGTTTTGATGCGGTACGGTACGGTTTTGGTACGGCTTTGTAAACAAATATGTTTTTCGAAGCGAGGGCGGCTTACCAGTATTATTTAAGTGACAATGCCGTTTCTCAGGAGTTTTAAGAGCTTGAGGCCTGGGGCGGAGTACTCTAACCACTTACCATACTGGTGTAATGTTACCCATCCATGTACCATCGATGTCAATTAACTTGGGACTGGCTAACTTTGCACCCACTATCGAGCTAGGTATAAACTATGTAGATGGTAAATTAAATATTCAAATCTGAATTCAAACTGCGCCCGATGTTACTTAACTTTGTACATAAATTACGTTGACTCCATTACTATCTATTCTAGTTTTATCTATTTTACCGTTTGGGCTACTGTGTGCCAAAAAATTTTTACGCTTGAGCGTATATTAAGTATTTTATCCCTAATTTTCACCGTAGCTTTTTTTGCTATTACAGGACATAATTATCTCGCTTAAATTATTTTTAGGACTTGTTGAAGTTTTTATGATAATGGAAACGTTAAAAGGTCGAAAGAGTTATGTTAAAATTTAAGTTTAAACTTAAGTTTAAATTGTTTAAGTAAATTTCATAAAAGAACGAAGTAAATTTTTGCAAGTAAATAATAATTATTAGCGATTTATACGGTTCGTTGTTTGTAATCAGCGAATTTTGAAAACTGTACTTTGTGTTTTAATAATCAAGAGTATATTTAGGCGTAGGAGGAATCTTAAGAATTTGTCCATTTGTGAATCAAATCCACTGTTTTCTTGTGCTTCATGTGATCTCTGCAAGCTAATGCTTGCTTAAATTAAAAAAAATGTGCTGTTTCCTTCATAATTGGTTCATATGCGATGCCTCAGTGACGATTTTGAAGTAGCTGATTTTGATTATTGATATAGATTAATTATCAATTTTCAGACTGAACGCTATTAATAAACTTGTTTTCAAAAGTACGATAAAAGCCAGATATCATATAAAATTATTCACAGATTTGTTTAAAACGATGTATTTACCTATTCATAAACTTTGCTTAGCACGTATGACTTGATGACATGTAGGACATGACACTTCAGATATGATTGTATCTTTTCCACGTCCTCATGAATCTCCCTCGACAACCCTCGTAATATTTTACTCAACAAGCTATCAGGGCTCATAAATCAAATATTCTAATGCCTGTACCGGGTTGAGGGAGAGATCTTTTTATACTTAGATGGTGATTCGACAAAAATTGTCGTGTACAACTTTTTTGTTCCAGTCACGTCTGATTCGTGATAATGTGAAGTTACCTTCGTGCCGGAATCTTAGTGATTAATGGCAAAGGAAATGAGTGGACGGGATGGAATTATGGCACAAAAGGGCGACCGAAATAAATGAAAGGACTCATTGGAATTGATCGCTACTCATTTCTACTATCATACGATAATGGTTCAATTTAGGGCGTTGCATTCATAAAATTCCATGGAGTAGCCTTACATTCTAACTCAAAGATACTTTGTTTTGAAATGCTTGTTAATATACCTCTTTTTGATAGTAGCAATGAAAAACAAAAATTAAACAGTTATGAATGTGAATAATTTTATCAAATATGGATTCATATCTCAAGGATTCATAGAAAAATCGCGTCACTGACGCGTGAATGAAAGAAAAAAAAAACGTAATCTCAAGCTGTAACAACTCTAGGTACTAATAATATCATATATTCATCATATTTATCCATATTAGTAGAGTCGCTAGTGTTTAGATTTCGGTACTAAGCTCTAGTGACTCTACTAAGCTCCACAGGACTTCTGTGAATTGGATCCAATAAAACTTGTTGTTTTGTACTGAATTTGAAACTTAATATTACTGACCACGGCGTCTGTTTCAATTTCCAACTTCCAGGTACTTTAAGTTTAAATTAAGTTTGCTCACGGCTTTTAATACCTTTTTTAAGTTAGCGTCAGAAACATTAGTTGGGAGAGTTAAAAAGCAATTTACATTTTTATATTTGCTTATTGAAATACGGAACTCCAAAAATCATCATCTTGGTTTAAGCGCCTTTCTTCTTTTATGTATACTAATATTATAAAGAGGAAAGATTAATTTGATTGTTTGTATGTATTGAATAGGCTCCAAAACTACTAAACCGATTTGAAAAATTCTTTCACTGTTGGGAAACTTCACTATACCCGGGTAACATAGGCTATATTATACGTTCAAAAAAATTAGGGATCCTTGATAAAACTCCAATAATGTAACCCAAGGTGAAAAAAATAAGAAAACCGAAGCAAAGCGAGGGCGGTTACTCTTCTACTCATAAAAATATAAAAGACTAGAAGTTAGATTATCTTTTGGTAAGTTTAGTGGTAATCGTTGTCCATGGAAATCGGTAATACCAAAGGTATATATATCACCGCTATGTTGTCGATCAAAAAAGAAACGGGGACGCGGATTATATTTGGTTTTATGACGCTGCCACCGAAATATGTTTAAAGAAATGGACCATTTTAGATGGAAGCAAATAAATCTTACCACAAAAAAGTTAGTTTAATAAAATGAAGTAAAATATTTAACAGTTCGCTCTGACCAAGTTCAGAAACAAGCTTTAAAATAGAGCAACCCACGTTACTGAAATTTAAAGGCGGATTGTGAACATACATTTTTTTACTCATCTGAATAGATGAACGCCCACCCCCTGTGGATTTCAGGCGCCGGAAGAGAATCGCTCTGCCGCATTGTTTGCGGACAAAAATACCTTTCTATTTACAGCTTGAAAGACTTAAAGCCAGGCCTTTACGTATAGCAACTCGAATAAGTAAAAGTGACTGTTTAAAACCGAAGGATTAACAATAGGCGCTCGTATCAGACTAGGACCGCGACTCTTTTTTACTCTTTGCCAAGTATAGTGACAATATTTTTTAATAAAAAATAACCGACTTCCAAATTAGGAATAACTTAAAAACTACTCGTCAGATCGCGCTCAAATTTAAATTTCAATTTCGACTAAAAAAAGAATCATCAAAATCGGTTCACCCAGTCGAAAGTTCTGACGTAACAAACGTAAAAAAATACAGTCGAATTGAATACCTCCTCTTTTTTTGAAGTCGGTTAAAAAAGCGTTTTTTTATTCTTTAAGAGTAAAAAGATTATGGGCCTATTTGTTATAGCACATTTTTAATCGAATATATTTTGCTAAGACCTATCTATCGCTTGAATATATAATAGCTCTAGGTATAGTAAACTATATAAATTGTAATACCTGGCTGTACTGTACTCTACATTTAAGAAGAAGAATGTCATAAATAAATAATAGTTAAAAAAAACTAAAAACACGCTTTTATAGAAAAATCCAACTCAAAAATAGAAAATAAATTTGAATTAAGAATCGTGTAATGGTAATAAAAGCGTGGGGTGCTTTTTAAGATATTATCCCTTCTAATCATTGACACCATGCACCCCTCGCTTTTATTACAATTACACGATTCTTAATTCAAATTTCTTTTCTATTTTTTAGTTGGATTTTCTATAAAAGCATGTTTTTTAGTTTTTTAAACTAATATTAATTTTTTCATTTTTTAGTTTTTTTTAATGAAATTTAGGTTTTTCTTTAAATATTAAATTGTCATCGGTCCTCGATAAGTCTACGAAGTTTGAAAGAAATCTGAGCGTTTAAAGCTAATATAAAGCGTGTAATTAGTTTCTTTTTTTCTTTCTTTAAATATTGAATTGTCATCGGTCCTCGATAAGTCTACGAAGTTTGAAAGAAATCTGACCATTTGAAGTGGGTCAAAATCAAGTCCAAAGGGGTCTGTTACAAGTTACAAACAAACAAACATACATACAGGTGAAGCTAATATAAAGCGGGTAAAAATACCACTTATTTATTACGAATGTACCTACTCAATGTTGAAATTGAGACCGACACTTTAGGTAAAACCTGACAAAACAAGAAATCAGTGTTACTAAATCTGATTAATTGAACACAGATGCGTATGTGGCATGTAGAGTAGACGTGGGAAAATAGGGTAAAGAGATTTGTGAGTGGCATATAATCGAATACAGCGAACTATGTCTATTTTTAAATGGTTTTGTGCTATTAGATGTTGGGTACTTTTTCGTTCGCATATAATTATAATATGTGGCTACATAATAGAAACAAGTAGGCAACGACCGCGGTATACCCACAATTTTTTTTAACACAAAGAAATATTCTTTGTGTGAACAAAGATATTTTCAATCCAAATGTAGTCAATGTTCGGTCATTTAAGAAGCTAAGATTAAACTAATCAAAAGACGGTTTGATAGTAAATAAGGTGTTATAATATTTTACTACAATCATACAAATGTAATGAAGAAAGGGAGGAAGTACTAGAAAGAGATGAAAGCGAAAGATTCTCAAGTATGCTAATCATGGTACTTTGAGAGTACTTTGTAATTGGCGCTTTTCATGACTATCGCCAATAAAGTGGAGTGCTCCTTAACGTGCAAAATATTCCGCTTGTTGGTGACTTTGTTGTATGAAATTAATTTCGTTGAATAACGTCACAGTACATGGTCTCTCCACGCCTTCTCAAGTATGCCTAGAGCATATTTCACTACGATGTTTCAGTGCGTATTAGTGGAAGGGTAAAGGTCAATGCATAATAGGTAACGGGTTTTTTCCCGTACGGGATGGGACGTGAAGTTTTGGAAACATCGTTTCATAGAAAATGTATACGATAGTGCATACGCAGCGGAATCCCGTACGGGACGTGGCACGTATGTCATCGTCGCTGACAATGTTTTACTCGTCCCGTACGGGAAAAATCCCGTTACGTATGCATTGGCCTTTAGTGGCTAACCCAAGTGTCAAAGTTTTCGTGCCACCAGGCTCGACATGGCTTAACGACTGTTATCTTACGAGAACAACCCGGAGCAATAGCTTTACGTGCTCTCCGAAGCGCAAGAAATTTTTACCACTAGCGGTCACTCGTCTAACTACCGACCGCACCCGTAATAGAATAAAAAAATTAACATGTAGATTTTACAAATAGAATAGAAATGAAGCTATTAAAGATTTCAAGTATAAAAAGGTGCATGCCAATTTGTCAACAGCTTTTTTATTTTTATAAAATACTAGCTGTTGCCCGCAGCTTCGCATGCGGAAAATTTAAAAACAGGTTAATTTATATTAAAGTACTTTGTATTATACTTTGGAATTTATATATTGAAACGTACGATATAATCACAAATCATTCCTCCGGGAACGAATTTTGAAAAATAAACATTAAAAGATGATATTAGTTTTTTCTTTTTCATGATAAATTTAGAAAAGCTCGAAAACATGTATTTCATCAATTAAATGAGGAATGTTTGTTGCAAATTTAAAGAAAATCGTTAATATTTCAAAATATTCCACACTAAGTTTCATCTTGTTTCCGGTGAAAACTTTTAATTTTATCGGGACGAAAAGTTTTTTAAAACGTGATCCAAAGTATGAGGAACAACATAACTAATTTCCGTCGAAATCAGTTCAAGGGTTTTCATGTAATGCCCGAACAGACAAACAGACACTAATTTTAAAAACAATTTTTTTGGTGTTCTAACACGTTATTGACGTGCCCCTATTTAATGTACAGAAAAACTGGCTCTTGAGTGTCATTAAAAAAAAACCAAAAAGGTTCCGTTATTTCCATCCATCCAGGAGTTACATATCTTGTCTCCAAGTAACACCACCAGATCCTAAATGGATCAATGATGAACCTGTTTTACGATGCAGCACAAATATCTTTAAAAACGGTTCTGTTGTTTCCATCCGGACACTTACACTCCCTCTCCCTCTCCCGCTCCCACTCCCTCTCCCATTCAAACTATCTCTCTCTCTCTCTCTCTCTCCCTCTCCCTCTCCCTCTCCCACTCCCTGTCCCTTTCCTTCGCCCGTTCACGGTCCCTCTCCCGCTTCCTATCCCTCTCCCGCTTCCTATCCCTCTCCCGCTTCCAGTTCCTCTCTCGCACTCGGTCCCTCTCCCGCTTTCTGTCCCGCTCCCTCTCCCGCTCCCTGTCCCTTCTCCCTCTCCTTCTCCCGCTCCCGGGCCCTTTCCCGTTTCCTGTCCCTCTCCATCTCCCGCTCCTCGGCCCTCTCCCACTTCCTGTCCCTCTCCCTCTCTCTCCCTCTCCCTGTTCCTCTCCCGTTCCCAGTCCCTTTCTCGCTTCCTGTCCCTCTCCCCTCCCCCTACCGTCCGTAAAGTCTTCTACAATTTTTTTTTGTTTCTCACTATAAGCTTACATATTAATTTTCATATTTCTGAGTTTGAAAATGACAAAGTTCTAGAAAAACTTGCAACCTCTTTATTTACCTCTTAGGGGATGAAATTCCAAAAAACCTGTTACAGTTAATTTTTGATTTATTTTCACATTTCTGAGTTCGATATTGACGAAGTTTCGTACAAACTTACATCCCTGGTTTTACCCCTTAGTGGATGAATTTCCAAAAAAAACCTGTTACAATTTATTTTTGTTTCTAATTATAAGTTTACATATACATTTTCACATTACTGACTTTACTTACTTTAGTATTACCCTTTATGGGGATGAATTTCGAGAAAACCGTGATACAGTTAGTTTTTGTGTCTAATACAATGCTTATATACAAATTTTCATCCTTCTCAAAACTGACGAAGTTGCCATACTAACTTGCACTCCCTTAATTAATTAACCCTTCAAGGGAGAATTTCCCAGAAAAACATATTACTGATTGATTGTTTCTTATCTTGAGCTAATATACAAATTTTTATGTTTTTAACTTCAAAAACGACGAAGTTGCGTAGTAAGTTCCATCCCCTAAAGTAACTCTATAAGGGATGATTTTCAGCTAAATTTTAACTTTTGTTCATAACAACAAACATACATTAAAATTTTCATATTTATAGCTCTAAAAATGACGAAGTTGATTTGTATGTAAATGACTTCTAACCCCTATTTTTAGGGGATGAATTTCGAGAAAACAGTAATACAGTTATGTTTTGTGTCTAACTATAAGCTTATATACAAATTTTCACCCTTCTTACTTCAAAACTGACGAAGTTCCTATACTAACTTCCACAATCTTATACAACCCTTTAGGGGTTGATTTTCCCAAAAAACACATAACCTTTAAATTTTGTTTCTAATCTTGAACTAATACATACATTTTCATGTTTTTAACTTCAAAAATGACGAAGTTGCGTACTAAGTTCCATGCAAGAAATTAACCCTTTAAGGGATGATTTTCCAAAAAAATGTGTTGAAGTTAACTTTTGTTTACTACTATAAACATATATAAAAAATTTCATATTTATAACTCTAAAATTGACGAAGCTGATTTATATGTAAAACACTTCCAACCCCTATTTTTAGGGGATGAATTTCGAGAAAACAGTAATACAGTTATTTTTTGTGTCTAACTATAAGCTTATATACAAATTTTCACCCTTCTTACTTCAAAACTGACGAAGTTCCCATACTAACTTGTACAACCTTATTCAACCCTTTAGGGGTTGATTTTCCAAAAAAATACATACCTTTTAAATTTTGTTTCTATTCTTGAACCAATATATAAATTTTCATGTTTTTAACTTCAAAAATGACGAAGTTGCGTACTAACTTAAATTGAAGAAATTAACCCTTTAAGGGATGATTTTCCAAAAAAATGTATTAAAGTTAACTTTTGTTTATTACTATAAACCTACATAAAAAATTTCAAATTTATAAATCTAAAACTAACAAAGTTGGTTTGTATGAAAGTAACTTCTAACCCTTATTTGTACCCCTTAGGGGATGAATTTCCAAAAATCCGTTCTTAGTGGACGTCTCCTTAGCATAAACTATCTCCCTGCCAAATTTCATCTTAATCGGTTTGGCAGTTTCTGAGATTTCTTGTTTAATCAGCGGTGTGTCGCTTTTCAATTTTATATAATATATAGATCTCGTTATGTCCAAGTCGAACTTGTGTGATGTTTGTACTGTATACCTAATTATTTCCTTGAATTATTACTTTTTTAGTGTTCCGTAGTCAAAAAGGAATCACATGTAAAGTAGGGTTACATTGCGCATGGTCTAAAACGTACTTGTCCGGGGACATATTGGAGTGCTGTTTTTTTGTGTGTCGAGATTGTTCTTAGCTATGTTTGGAGAAAATATGGTGAAAATAAAAGAAATTGTCTGCAAGATTCACTTAAGAATAATTCAAAAGTGTTGCAGTACCTACTGCTTCTCAGTATTTGCAATTCTGTTAAAATATATCTGGAGTTTTTAAATGTTTCAATTTTACTTAAATATCATTGATCATATTAATTTTCGTGAAACGAAAGTTTTACCATAGGATTTATGAAACCTTCAATTCGAGGGCAAAATTCTCCGCAATTCAGTCAATCCTTCAACCGAAAAAAATATAAAAAGGAAGAGGTAACTCAATTATATTTGTCCTACAAATGTAACGGCCCCTTTTAGATCCCTAATATCTTCGCACTCAATATAATATGTATAATAAACTTTCGGAAATTTAATAAAATAAATCTACACCTAAATATTTCTATAAGATGTATTTTAAACGGCAGACTTCAGATTAATAGTTTTGTCCAAAATCAGAAAATCAATTTTGGAAAGACCATCGACAAAGCTTGTTGTTCTTCTTTTTTTTTTTCTGGAATGACAATACATCAGTATTGCCTTTAGTCTTATTGACGTCCATGGGCAATGATGATGATGATGATAACCATTTGCCATCAGCTCATTAAAATCGACTACAGCCAGTAAGTATTAGTAGTTCTATCTATCGAGTTCTAATTGTGTTTCACAAAAATCGAACGTGTGTTTCAATTCACAAAAAAGTTTAAACTCATCAAAGCGTGTCTCGTTGGGCGTTTCGTGCTATTGTATAAGCTGAAGACGCTGAAGTGTTCTTTCTACACGTGTCTGCGGGGCCACTTGACGCCCCAGCTTATTGGGGATGCGACACTTGCGACTGGAGGTCCCTTATCATGGATATTGAAAGAACTACAGATTACGGAGGACTGAGTCCTTGTTATTATGTGCATTGTTACCTACTATTTTTACATTATAGAGTGTAGGGTTATTAAAAAACAGTTCAAGTATTGTTCGCCTAGTGGTCAAAATTCGGTCAAAATATTATAGTTTTTGAAAAATTGAGAAAAATATAAATTTGCAATATTTTGTTCCAGTTTTAAAGAAAATGAAGAAAATAGGATAACAAACCTAGGAGAAAATCGGTTGTAACTGTTTTCTTCTAGTTTGTATATATATGTCACCGGAAAATAACAAAAACCGCAAATTTATAAATTTCCTAGGAAATTTATAAACCTTCGTAGGATTCTAAACGAGAGATAAATTTTATTATTTTACGCCCACATTTTCGTAAATTGATAAACTTACCGAACTCAGCCGTAAAATAATAAGTAAGCCATAACCAAACGCCATGTGCGTTCTGATTGGTTTAATAAGTCACGTGTTCCTTCTCCTTCCTCTCCACCGCTATTATTCACCACGGAACATAAACAAACCGGTTGCTCGTGTGTTAATCGAATGACATTTCATCGAATGAAATTTCATCGAATGACAATTTATCGAATCGCAATTCGCCGAATCGAATGATATAATTTTCATATGATCATCAACAAATATTATTTATTATTTCAAATGTCACACATCCTTGAAAGGCAGCACTAAGACGTAAGCAGCATGCAGCATGCAGCAAGCACTGTTTCTGTCACGACTCTGGCGCTGCGGGGCTCCGGCGGTCCCACGCGAGTTTATCGTCGCAGATGCTTTTAAGGCTCACCACCGCGGCGAGCATTAAAACCACCTGCTCCTAGCTCGCGGGCCGCCTCGCCCGTCCGCGCCTACGCGGGTTTACATTACACTTTAGGGGTAGGGTAAACAAGACTACGTGGAGTCGGTTTTGCAGCGATTCGTTTCTGTCACTAACGTAAACGTTTTGACAAATTCGTGTGTTCGATAGAAGTTGTTCCGACGAATGACAATTTCCGACGAAATGTTTTTTCGATGTATTGTATTCGGCGAATTGTAATTCGATGAAATGTTTTCAATTTTTCCGCTGACGCAACATCGACCAATTAGAGAGCAGTGTGTTATTTGCCGTATTTTAAAGAAACGTAAAATTAAAAGCTCTTCTGTGATTGGTCGAACCGTTTAGAATCTTACGACTGGATATCCGTTAGTTTATAAATTTACGACGAGACGTCGCAAATTGATAAATTTCCGAAAATGTCGGCCACATTTTCGGAAATTTATCAATATACAATTTATAATACAATTTATCTCTCGTTTAGAATCCTACGAAGGTTTATAAATTTCCTAGGAAATTTATAAATTTGCGGTTCTTGTTATTTTCCTGTGATATATACAACATATTATTATTACCTATTAGAAATGTAGGATCAATGACAAAAACAATACTTTTGTGTGGAGGCTTTTCAAAAATTCTGAGGCAATTTATGAATGTTTAACTTAATTAACATCCGATTTTCATTTCCTTTATGTATGTATGATTTTTTTATTTCATTATTGAAACAATAAAATCAAACCCTTCTGACCAACAAACACTTTTTAAAATATAAATAAGCCACAATGAGGAATTAATAAGAAATGGGTAAAATTAAACCTCTATTTCTCGTATTATAGTCCCTATAACGGTCTGATCAAAGAAAACCTCATTTTTCATGTGAACTGAGTCAGTAAATTGAACACTAGTCGATGGAAACGCTAACCTCATATTTTATTTGTTGAGAGATGTACAGTCACGAGCATAAATATATTACTATGGACACGTCAGCAATAATATCTACCCCAAGATGCGTTCAATAATATCTGTCTGCACGGACGCAGCAAAAATATCTGATATTCATAGACAGCATAATAAAGTGATAACAAAATTATCTGACGAAAAAAGTACATCAAATAATTGTGACAACCCCCAAAGCAAAAATATGTGACGACATTAGTTACAAATTAATGTGATCACTCTTTTAGTGCAAATATATGTTTGCCGTTTACTAATTCTGTAAGCATTTGCATTGATACCTCAATCATATAGATAAATATATTATGACGTTCAATAGTTGGGAAAACTCACCGCGGTGTTACATATTGTGAGAATAAGTGCTGTGCCTCACCGGGACGCCAAGGCGATGTCGCCGGCAACGTATCCAAACAGTTTATATTGAAATGCATGGCGGCTACCTCACTTGGCGACGGTGTGGCAATGTAGCCAATTTGGAAGCGTAACCACATAACGGCTCCCTGAGTGGAGACTGGCTACGTCCACTCCTGACATCATAATCGAACTGACTGAAGAGAAGTAGCAGAGCCCTACCTCACCGGGACGCCATGGCGACGTCGCCGGCGTAGTTGCCACGGCTACCTTTGGCGTTCGAAGGTAGCCAAAAGAGCAGATTACCCTCTGTCAGTCAGTTTTCTCAGATCTCATATATTTTTTAAATTATTTAAATAAATTGACTATTTCGTCCCAAAATCTTATTTTTAAATTGCGGTCGGAATAATCAGTTCTTGCGGTATCCCATAAACATGGACGATTTTGTATTTCTGCAATAAACCTTTCTGTATCGAAACTCATTATTGAAAAATGAAACCGTGTTAAGTGAAAAACATAAATAAGAATAATAAATAAAATAGTTTTGTAAAAAAACACGCGTGCGCGTCCGTCTTGGCAGCCGGTTTGGACACTGAGTGAGTGAGATGCACCTGTACATTTTACTGGCGACGTCGCCAGCTCGCTACGCTTCCAAATTAGCGACGTTGCCAAACCGTCGCAGCTGCCTAATGCAATGTCTGACCGCAAATAAAAGTATTTTAGGAAAATGTAATAAGAACATAGAGTATTGTACTAGTAGAGGATATGCAATAAAAGAAAGATAAAAAAAAAACATATGAGATTTTTTGATGGGTTTAGAAGGACCATACATAGGCAGTCGGGACAGTTAGTTTTTTTACGCTGTCGGGTTTTTTGTTTTTTTTTTTAACTATTTTTTTTTACACTTTTTAGTTAGGATTCATTGACTTCTTATTATTATCATATTAGAATTATAAGACGGTAAAATTCGCAATGTTGTTATTTCAGGGAGTTAGTAAATTAACGAGAACGGTTGTTTAACCAATTTTAAATCGTTACATATCCTAAGCTGTCACTTAAAATTAAAAATGATGAAACGAACCTAAAAATAATTTTTGAATACCTATTAAGCGATACCTCACTTGACGTAGGTCGTCAAATTTTTTTTTCATTTAGACAATAGGTGTCTGGTTGTCCCTGTGGTTTTTGATTATTGTCATGTCTTTAATGACACTCGCAAGGTTAAGGCGTATCGATTGATATAAGATACATCAAAATCGGTCAAGCCGTTTGATCTCTATAACGCCACATACGAACATACATACATACATAGACTGATAAACACATTACTCTTCTTTGCGTCGCGCAGTCGGGCAAATGTATAAAAATAATAAAAGATTTACGTCAGATATTTTTGCCAACTATTGAACGTCATATATTAATGCATATGAAACAATGTAAATGCTTACAGAAACGTAGAATTAGTAAATGGCAAACATTTATTTGTACTCCAAGAGTGATCACATTATATTGTAACTAATGTCATCACATATTTTTGCTTTAGAACGTCATACATTTATCTATGATTGAAGAATAAATGTAAATGCTTACAGAAACGTAGAATTAGTAAACGGCAAACATTTATATTTGTACTCCAAGAGTGATCACATTATATTGTAACTAATGTCGTCACATACTTATTTTTGCTTTAGAACGTCATACATTTATCTATGATAGAAGAATAAATGTAAATGCTTACAGAAACATAGAATTAGTGAACAGCAAAAATATATTTGCACTCTAACGGCCGGTCTCAATATTATACTATCAGTTGAGCTCTGGTACATAACAGAGATAAAAAGTAAAGATTGATCTCCCGGCAACTGCCGTCTCTCAAATCAAAAGTAAGCAAACAAAAGTAAGATCATCGGTAGATAATATTTCAGTGACATTTCTGCCTCTGGTTTTTACGTCCCTCTTAAAATTTAGTTTTCGCATAACAATATATTTTTTTATACTTTTTTATACTTTTTATTATAAAAAGGAACTCAGTGTTTTTGATTATAAACTTATTTCATTTTAATATTAAAATGATAATTTGTTCCAAATGTATTGTGAATTTCGCGGATGAAGTTACTAAAATAATGATAAATGTAACCTGGAACAATGCTTCAGTAATAACAAAACGCAGCATTTGACGTTTAGTACTGACAGGTTTCCTAGACAACGATGACATGTTATTGTCATTTTTAGTAAACAAAAATTTGTAGTAATTGTAAATTGTTGTAATTGTAGCAGTGATAGCCTAGCGGTTAGAACGTTGGTCTCCCGAACGAAGCGTTTATTCCCACTTGTCCGGGGCCCGAGTTCAAATCCTGGCACGCACCTATAATTTTCAAATATTATGTGCGTATTAGAAGTTAATTATCACTAGCTTCGGTGAAGGAAAACAACAAACATCGTAAGGAAACCAGCACACCGGAGAGTTCTCCATAAAGTTCTTAAAGGTGGTTGAAGTCTACCAATCTGCACTTGGCCAGCGTGGTAGAATATGGCCTAACACCCCTCACATTGTGAGAAGAGACCCGGAACCCAGCAGTGGGACAGTTATGGGTTGTTGCTTTTTTTTGCTTTTAAACAAAAAAATTGTTGCCAAATGTACTAAAGGAAGTTTCTTTGCAGATGAAGTCCAGACCTTTCACAAAAGATGAAGTACATAAGGCCAATAGCTATTGATGTAGCAGGGATACACCATTATTTCTGAAAAGGCGAAATGTTTTTGTTATAATTTCAAAATATATCTAACTTAAAAAGCTTAGTGTTCTTGTTTTATTAAAATACCTACCTACTTACCTAAAACTTTAAAGATATGAATTGTCCTCAATTCTCATTCATTGCCGTTTTTAACCGACTTCAAAAAAAGGAGGAGGTTCTCAATTCGACTGTATTTTTTTTATGTTTGTTACCTCAGAACTTTCGACTGGGTGAACCGATTTTGATGATTGTTTTTTTTAAACGAAAGCTGGTGCTTGTCATGTGGTCCCACTTAAATTTGAATGAGATCTGATAAGTAGTTTTTGAGTAATTTTGAAGTCGGTTATTTTTTGTTAGTAAAATTTATATTATGTTTAATCTGAATATAGGTATATAAACAAAATTGGATTCACACAATTCAGTCATATATTTTATACGAGGATAATTTCGACGATCTTGGTACCGTATTAAAAAAGGCGGAATCAAATACACAGGCTTCACAAAATTCATTATCACTCATCACTGATTAATAAATTCATGATTTTTTCATAAATTTTCTTTACAATACGAGAAATCTACCAATTATCCGTCGAAATCGAGCGACATGAAAAACTCCGATAATTGGTAACTTCTATTACCAACAGTTAGCTGTCAAAGCGTTATTGAGACGCAAGTATTTATTTTTGTATGGACCAACATACCTACGCTATGACTTGGCCCTCCGAACGGTAGATCAATGTCATCGGTAGATATTTTCTATCCACCGAAGGTTATTGAGACGCAAAAATTGACAAATATGACAGATAACATACTAATGGTAGCTTTATCTACAGTTTTTTAAATGTTAGTACATTATTGAGACCGGCCGTAAGAGTGATCACATTATTTTGTGACTAATGTCGTCACATATTTTTGCTTTGGGCGGTTGTCACAATTATTTGATGTACTTTTTTTATCAGATAATTTTGTCGTCACTTTAATATGCTGTCTATGAATATCAGATATTTTTGCTGCGTCCGTGCAGACAGATATTATTGAACGCATCTTGGGGTAGATATTATTGCTGACGTGCCCATAGTAATATATTTATGCTCGTGACTGTACATTATATCTGACGTAAAGTGATACAAGGCTACACAGCGTGTAGTAATAATAATTTTAATAATTATTATAATAATTGTAAAGACATGTCATTTTTAGGGTTCTGTACGAAAAAACGAAAAACGGAACCCTAGGATAGAACACTCGTGCGTCTGGGCGACCGCCGTTCACAGCCAGTTTACTCCGAAACTACTGGACCAAATGAGTTGAAATTTGGTACTCGTGTACCTTTTGTAACCTAAAGACGAAGGTATAAAGTAAACAACTGAATTTCGATTTTTTTAACGAAAGCTTAATTAAACAAAAACTGTTTTGTAAACCGTATCGTGTAGTATTTCAAATGAAAGGACTTGTTGTAAGGATCTCAAATATATTTTTGTTATAGTTCTACAATGGGTCGTTTTAAAATTATTCAAGAAAGAACGAAAATTAAAGCCAAAAACTGACCGTTCCCTCTCCCTTATCTCCGAAAGTTGTAGTCCGAATTTGGTAAGGTAAGTCGGGGCAACATATAATATAAGTCAAATATAAATACTAATGCATATCTGGGGGCACGGCAGTGCCCCCGCCAAGTCGAGCAAAAAAGCGGCACGGCCGTACCATCCTTTTCTCGAAGCAATTCAGGCCATTTTTGACCCCCTATAACTTCGTTGTGGATAAAGCTAGAAGCCTGAATTTTTAGTAACCAAGCAGGCATTGTATAAACACGTTATATTTCAAATTTCATTCGATTTGAACCAGTAGTTTAAGAATTATAACTAGTCAAAGTTTCTTAATTTCGTCACTCACTGACTGACTGACCGATCATCAAAACTCTAAGGCACTTCTTGCAGACATAGAAGCTTCAAATTTGGAACACAATTAGTGTTTAGTGTATAGATCAAGGAAAAACTAAAACATTTTTTGCAATTTCGGTCTAGTTTTCTAGATACATCAACTGCATAAATAACTTTGTAATCCCATATAAATATATAGGATTACAAAGTTACATTTGCAGTGAATGAATCAGTGTACCTGTATATAATATAATGGAATAATAGGTGTAGATACGTACCTAGATATAATTATGTTCAAAGGTAACTTGTAAAAGGAAAAAGTAGAACTATCTACAAAAAGAAATGAGATGCCATCAAAAACAAAACTTGTAAAAAAAACCAAGTCTCGCAACTCAGTTCTTCTACCGTAAAAAGTTGTGAGATCCATGTAATACCAAGTCGGTTAATTTATTCAGTTCCTACTTAAGGGTCCTTCTGTCTTAAGTTATCACGTAATTAGCTAACCTAACAAGTAACAACATCTTATAGTGACCATATTATCAATATTAAAAACTTTTATGTTTTAAATAAATAGATTGACTTGGCAATCGCACTAAACAATCAAATTTAATATAATATGTAGGTATTACTTGTGAGATATATTGTGTTTTAATGCGATGGCCTAGTCGATCTATTTATTTAAAACATAAAAGATTTTTAATATTGATAATATGGTCACTATAAGATGTTGTTACTTGTTAGGTTAGCTAATTACGTGATAACTTAAGACAGAAGGACCCTTAAGTAGGAACTGAATAAATTAACCGACTTGGTATTACATGGATCTCACAACTTTTTACGGTAGAAGAACTGAGTTGCGAGACTTGGTTTTTTTTACAAGTTTTGTTTTTGATGGCATGTATACGACATGTCAAGTTTTGCTCCACCTTAATTTACTGATAAGAGTGAAATTAGGCATCTATCTGAAATTTCAAAGTTTATTCAAATTTGATATGTAAATATGTACATATTCACATTTATTCGACGCACTATACAGTTGATGTTGTGGAAGTTTTGACACTAGAACGACGAACTTGGCCGTAATTCGTGAAATAGGTTACTGTACTTGGCTGCGATTCTCTTTGTTTTGAAATTTTATAACATTTGCAATGTTTCGATACTTCTCTCATATTGTTATATTTATTTGGAAGTGTATTTCCAGTTTTGTTCGGCGCAATGAACAAAGAGGGTAAGGGTTTGAAATACCCTTATCCTTTTGCATACAATGGGAGAACAAAAGAATTGTAACCGCAAAAAACCTGCAATGAATGTTGAATAAAATTTAAATGTTCGAGGTAAATTCCGCTCCGGACCGTCTGACCACCAAATCTCAACACCAGTGGTCAGTTGAGACGAAAATTTTCTCATCTGACTACTGGAGGTCAATTGGGAGCAATTCATTCCTAATTCATCACCAGTGATGAAGTGGGAAATTTTTTGTCTCAACTTACCACCGGTGCCCTTTTGGAACAATCTCACCACCGGTGGTCGGTTGAGACGAAAAATTTCCCATCTGACTACTGGAGGTCAATTGGGAGCAATTTGTTCCTAATTCATCACCAGTCTTATTTGAGTGATAGAATACAAAAAGTTTGCATAAATGATATTAAGTCATCGGGGTCACCGGCGGTGATGAGTGTACCACAGGGCTCGATCTTCGGTCCTTTTCTTTTCTTGGTGTACATGAATGATTTACCTCATTATGTAAAAAACCAAGCGGATATTGTACTATTTGCTGATGATACATCGTGTGATAGGAATAAAGAAAATTTCGACGACGTAAATACTGCTCTTTCGCATGTCTCGCATTGATTCACTATTAACAATTTTGTTTAAGTTTGTACAGTCGGCCGTAGAAGTAGCTTAACATTTTAGTACTTTGTATTAGTAACTGTTTCGACGGTTTCCTAGCAACATCTATGACAAATTCAAGAAATGTAATGTGACAAGGTACTAAAATGTTAAGCTACTTCTGCGGCCGACTGTACTACCTAATGTTTAAAAAGTTAATAAATTTCTTAAACTAATGAAACATTGAATATGGAGGAATCCACCGTATTTTTAGGTGTGACCTTAGATAATAAACTTTAATAGGACCCACATATAACAAATCTCGCGGCTAAACTCGGTAGGGCTGCTTTATGCTGTTAGAAAAATAAGGTAATATACTGACGTCAAAACTGCTAGGATGGTTTATTTTGCATATTCTATTTTAAAAATGAAATTCGTTGTGAATGAAATAGGAAGTGTTCAATAAAAATCCATGTTATGTTTTTTTATTAGTACTGTGAAGATATTTACCTAAACTCTCAGTATTGAAGTAGAGACAGAGATTCTTAGGGCAGGGTAAGTTAAGTAAGGTAAGTTTGTGTCTATTATTATGGTGTAGGTACAATAAAGCGTATATGTGGGAGATAAAATAATTTTGCATATTTTTGAATTTAGTTTTAAGTCTAGATACATTTTACATGGATTTAAAACATTGATTTTCAAATATAAAAATCGATTAAAGTATTAACGGAAACGATACTGCTTCCGGTCGCCCCTTACGATGCAACCGGATACAACTCCCCGCCATTGGCGAGCACGCCTATATATACGCTCGGAGCGCCACAGACGGCTCAGAAGTTGTCCTATCGCGGGCACGGCACCACACGGAGCTCTGAACTGTCAGGTGACTATTTAATTTCTATTATTCTACATTGCTAATGGTAATAATTATTACGTTGTTATTATGCTGTTATTATACTGTTATTATGCTATTATAATGTTGCTATATCGGTTCCTAGGTAACCACTGCTAAATAAAAATTGCTATATAAATACCAACTGTTATTCTCAATAAAATACCACTATGATTATTTGCCTAAATATACCTAATTATTTCTATTTGTGTGTTTATTTTCGAATCAGCTCCCACATATAATATTTATTATAATATTGTGTTTGGTGTTTAAAGTTGGTTTGTGCGCAGAATGTCAGAAGCGCAAAACAACAGTTTGCCAAATTGCTAGGAACGCTCATTCATTCATAAATTCATCCATTCATTCAGTTATTTATTCAATCATTCAACATTCAGTCATTCGTTTATCAATTCATTCATTTAATTATTCGCTCACTCAGTCATTAATTCATCCATTCATTCAGTATTTCATTCATTCAGTGGTTTATTGGTTTAGTCATTAATTCATTCAATCATTCCATTAAAACTATAATCACGCTCTTTCGTTAAAATACATTTTAATGGAAGAAAGACAATGACCTAGTATGAAATTGGCATAACTTGCATGACTTTCAAAAAGTGTTTGTAAACCAAACCAATTTTGAATAAAAACATTTTTTTTTGATTTGAAACTGAGATGAAGATCCATTCGCAACACCCTTTTGCGTAGATTTGTTTAAAAATATATTAATTATTTTGACAGTTCAACTAATGAGAAAAAAATCCCGACGATTGGTAGGTACCTAAATCTAGATGATTTTATTTTGCCCTTTTGTAACTAGGTGGATGATATGGGAGTACCATTGTGTTATTTGGTCACTGGTAGTCAGTTGAGAAACTACTGACCACCAGTGGTGAAATTTCGTGGATCATGGACCACCATATACCCAATTCATCACCAGTGGTGAAATGGGATAATTTACACCACTGGTGGTAAAATAGGAGTAACATTGTGTTATTTGGTAACTGGTAGTCAGTAGAGAAACTGGAGTGCCAACTGACCACTGGTGTTGAGATTTGGTGGTCAGATGGTCCGGAGCGGTAAATTCAGGTCGATGTTAGGTTATCGGACAAAAAGCTCAGCTCACTTTGGTTATCCCTCTTTGGCTCGGGAAATAAGGAAATTCCTAGTTGAATGGGATATTATGCAAATAGACACGCTCCTAACGAATATATCCGTCTATTTTAGTCTCGCTTAATGCTGCAATTTATGTACATGGAGGTTGAAAATTATCCAGCTGTCATTTGAGTGAGTACAGCAATCTAGACTGTAAGGATATAGGGTTAAAGTTGCATTTGTCATAATTGCAAGGATTTGTGAATTACTTAGCACGGCCGTACTTCAAATGAGACAGCGCGTCGCCACTTGGTCAGCGACCTAAAGTGATAATGTTAAAAAATTATATGAAAACGACTAAATGCCGTGCTTGTGTATGTGCACTGGTTACCATTAACGATTTAATTTGCAACATGGCAAGTGATGAGAGTCTCCGCCAGCAGCCTGATTATAAGTGTCACAATTTCGTAGGTTTTGGTTAATATTTCATGAGTTAATGAAATATTTTTTAAATTAATGTGTATCAAACTTAACTCGCAGACAGACCGTAAGTATAATAAGTAACGCGATTTTTACGTCGAAGATTTGTGATCTAAATAAATAATAGTTAAAAAAAAAAAACTAAAATCACGCTTTTATACAAAATCCAATTAAAAATTAGGAAATAAATTTGAATTAATAATCTTGAATTAAAAGCGTGGGGTGCTTGGTGTCAGTGAGTAGAAGGGATAATATCTTAAAAAGCACCCCACGCTTTTAATGCACGATTCTAAATTCAAATTTATTTTCTATTCTTTAATTGGATTTTGTATAAAAGCGTGTTTTTTATTTTTTTTTTAACTATTTTTTTTTTTATTTTTTAGTTTGATTTTTTAAAATAAAATTTAGGTTTCCTTCTTTCTTTCTTTCTTTTTTTCTTTAAATATTGAATTGTCATCGGTCCTCGATTAGTCTACAAAGTTTGAAAGAAATATGACCGTTTGAAGTGGATCAAAATCAAGTCCAAAGGAGTCGGTTACAAGTTAAAAACAAACAAACAAACAAACATACAGATGAAAAACATAAAAGCTTAGGTAATGACACTGTTTTTCAATAGTCCATATAGAATGGAAACGTTTATCCAATAACAGCTGGTAAACAGCTGTCCAATGAAACTATTATTCTACATTCGAGAATTGGCGTGGAAAACAACCGATGCAAAGGGGTGAGAATAATTCAGTAACAATCAATTGGAAAATGGCCGTAATGGAGGCTAAACTGATACAAATCACTGCCGGCCACGTGAGCCAATCTCAACGTTAATTTAAATTGACACTCGTCTTCCCGATCCCACTGTGCATTTCTACTGCAGGGGCCCCGATGAGAACCAACTGAAATTGCTATTACGTTAAGCTTTGATGATGATGAGAAATAAGATTACATGACGTTGATGAGCGAGATTGCAGGGCTGAGATCTAACTCTAGTTATATTTGGTTTATGATTTCCACTATCTTTCTTAAACAGTGTATATGGTGTCATTTTATCCGTTACTTATTAGTTACATTTTGCAAAACTGGCGAGTTGCTTCGTTTCGATGGATGTTAGAATTTGAGTTGAATGAGTTTTTTGTAATATCCCCGACTTTTACGAGAAAGATTTTATTGGATTTACAATTAATATAGCACGTTGTCTATACTATGTATAATAAAACTCAAGGGGCAAATTTTCTGTACATTGAATATTTTTTTTAAATTTCGATTAGGGGGCACTTTAATAACGTGTTAGAGCACAAAAATATTGGAACGAAGTTCTTTATCGCGTGTTGCGAAAGGGGGCTAGGCGGAAAATTTTGTAACGAAAAGTTGTAACGACACTTTTTGCCGTCGTTTATTAATTAAAGCGAGTTTTGACAAGACACTTGTCAGAGTGGCAATGATGGATTTGTTCTATCACTGTCGCTCTTCCGCATATTGATTGCCATGACGGGAGAAATGGCAATAATAGCTTAATGTGCATGATCGTGATATGGACGTCCCTGTTATGCCTATGCTAAATACCGAAGAGTGAATAAGACAGCCACATACTATGATTGTACTGTCGCAGCCTCGAAGACTTCTGGTCGCTTAGTATTAATCGAAAGAAACTTCGTTCCATCCGGGTGTCCCTTGACACCTCTAATTTTTTTTTAGAATTTTTGTCTGTCTGTCTGTCTGTCTGTTTGTTTCCAATATTTGCGAGTTGTCTGCTTTCATCTGCGTGTATTTTATTTTATGATATAGAAGCACACTTCTAGAATCACACTAACTATTTAGAATTATTTAATTAGAAAATTACGAAGAATATAATGAAACCATTCCACTGAGAGATCACGGTCACAGTTAAATATACACGGCACGACTAAATGAATGATTTCCTACTTCGTTCCTGCGACCCCCTGCGTCCGATAGTGATTAGTTGCCCCTGCGCACGAGTCCAATGGTCACTAATAGCGGGTATTTATGACATCGGGGACCATACGGACATGCAACTGTTAGTGAACCGTATCTAGCGAAGTCTAGCGAAGTATATTATTAGATCAGCTTAATTTCTTATCAAAAACCTTAACCACATATTTTTAACTTACGATTAAACGTTCATTTACGAGGTTTTATATTTTTTGATTTATCAAGTGGGTAATTCAGTCAAGAGGCTATATCCTGTCCCGCCCTCAAGCTTGCAATAATAGTACCATGAATTGCTGCAATCCAGATGGGTATCATCGAATTAGAGGAACAATTCCCGTCCCCCGATTCAGTGTCCTCAGCGCGTCCGCGTGGACTGCGCTCATACATATCTTGCTAAAATTCTACACACAAATAATTACGATCGACAATAATAGCATGATATTATAAAACAAACGTGGCTTTTTTATGTGAGTGAATATGAAGATTACGGAGTCGCTCACGGATGTTAACGGACCGGAGTCGCAAGAAAGGTAACTTACGAGTTATTGTTTAAAGAACGGTTTAGGAATTACTTATTTGCTGTGCTTGTTTTTCATGTGTTTAACATGTCAAATTAATTAATATTCGATGTGTTATTTGTGTTGTAATCAGACACCTTTGACGCTTATTGACATTAGCAGCGAATGGACAAGGTGTGAATTGAAGGAAGTGAAGGATAGGAGCGAAACCATTGACGGCTCATCGTGCCCCTCGCCCTACTTCCTGTGTATTTGTTTCTACAGCGTTACGTATAAGCACAGACTTGTCCTAAATACCCGGGGTCGTCGACCGTTTACCGCACTCCGATGTCCGTTGACAGGGGTGGTCTACGATTAATTTTAAAATGCAACAAAATGTGGATCATTCACGCGAGCTAATGTGATATAAATGAAGCCGTGTTTAGGCACGTTTACATAAAATACATTTTCATTAGCGACGCCTAAGTGAATCCGTTCGCGCTTGAATAATTTATCTGTATGTGGCTGGGTAGATAAATAATTAATTAATTTCGGAAGTGTTAGAGAACCATCGGTCATAAATTATGTGCATAATTTATCATTATTGTAGTAATACGTGATATGGATTACTATTTCTGGTTCTCCTGATAAGCTTTCTTCTGCAAGTCACTGCTTTCGTGTGTTTTAAATAAAAAAAAAATCGTTGTTCGTTTAAATACATAGGAGAAAGTTCTCATTATACCTCGATTTTGTGGATCGATCTTTTTCTGAATCGTATGTATAGAACAGTGTTAACAAAATTTTCAGATCCAGTAATTTAATTAAATCGAATTCAATTACATAATTATTATAACTGCAGAGACGCACGATTACATATAAGCTGAGACGCAGTGTTTTGTAATATTGTATTAGGAATTCTGAAGACTGGAACAGTTAACAAACGTCTCTGATTTGTTGTTTATGTTTGTATATTGTATGCTTGTTACAAATGTTATTTTGTTTATATTCATCTATTCTGTAGAATCACAAAAATCACAAATTTTTTATGTAAAAAAAATACCAATCATTGTAATTCTAATAGATTAGAATAAGATAATAAATTAAGATAAAGAGGAAAATGTCCAAATATTGGGAGAAAATAATATTTGAACTAAGCTAAGAATTTTGTTTCAAATTAAAAAAAATATTTTGATAAAAAAATTTTTCTTTCTCTCCAATGTTACAAATAACGATCGTTATATTTTGTACGTGAATGAAGTCTCCAAAACTTAAGTTCACTTTAATGATTTCCATCTTTCCTTAAAAACGCAAGAAACTCTGTATTCAGATGGTGTTTTCTATTCACAAACACTTTTCGTAAAGCTGCTCAAGACATAGAACTTTGGAAATGCGGGAGTAAAATCTGCGAGGATTGTGAAGTTATTCTCGCAGTGGCGAGGCGAGGATATTTTTCATTGTTTCGTTTTGGAACGTATGAAGTTTCCACCTTTCTATTATACCTCGTGCAATAAAAAGAATTGTGATACACTAGAAGCGCTTTACTTATTTCGTATGTCAGCTTTATTTGCCTTAGTAGATAATGTGGAAGGATAAATAAAGTTTCAGTTGAGGTTTCAGCTCGTTGTCTGTTTATTATAATTTTGTTGGTATTAGGATTGTTACACTTGAATCTTCAGTAAGGTATTTTCGGAAGAACATTGTGACCATAGCAACACTGAAACAAATGTATGTATGTATTATTATTAAGACATTGTAATTTTATAACTACTAGTGACTCCGACATTGGAAACTTATTCACACAAAATTTATGACAATTTTGAACATTATTCTTTCCCATCTAGATCAATTGTTTATTAATTGTAAATAATCATGAAATTATTGGAGTATCGTTTTATTAAAAAAAAATACGGAGAAAAATAATGCACAAGTTAAATGTATAACATTTCTCTTTTTGTTGGTAATGGCAGAGTCTGACATATTAATGTCTACAGATAATACATGCGCATCTTTTCAAATCAATAATTCTTTTGTCGGTTAGGTTGGTAAAATAGCACGCTATGGTGTTTTGATAGCGGCCCATGAGCTACCGCTTTTAGCCAATATAGATGTTTTAAAACCCAAATGTTACACCTCTCCCCTTAACATCAGTATATTCGCTGACAAACTGATACTTCCTTATTTAAGTACTTCCAAAAACGTTTTGAATTTAAATTTAGATTGATTGGGTTCCGCTTTAGATTCTCCCTTACTCCAAATCAACTCTACTTTTATTCAAATCCTAACGAATTTTATCTCGAATAGAACGCAGCTAGGTGTCATTTGAGCCATCGAATACAAATCGATGCAACTGCATCGAGTTCAAAGGAACAAATTGGATATAGTCTACCCCGCTGGCATGTGTGCAGGTTTCGATGATGTTTTTTATAAACAAAGCAAGTGAAATTATCACTAGTTTTAAATGTTTTGAAAGTTTTGAGGAGATTCTTTCTTCGTTTCTTCTTCTACATAAGAAGACATTTCCAAAAAAAACGTACAAGAGTAAGAGAATACCCACATGATTAAACCTTTACCAGAAAGTAATTACAACCATTTGTTGAAAAAAATAATAATAATTAAAATCTTACTTGATTTGATACTATAATGTATGTAG
Organism: Thymelicus acteon; assembly: GCA_951805285.1. Lineage (NCBI taxonomy): Eukaryota > Metazoa > Arthropoda > Insecta > Lepidoptera > Hesperiidae > Thymelicus > Thymelicus acteon. The sequence goes on along the minus strand of OX638219.1, from coordinate 7,200,464 downwards.
GTACTTAAGTGATAAGATTTATTAACTATCATCTAGTGGGAATTTTTTTCCCACTAGCACTGTCAACAGGACAAGTGGGAATAAACGATTAAAATTACCATGTATTTTATGGAACTTAATTAACTACTTAAAATTTCGTCACTATGCAAAACAGTTTTAACGTACAAATTTGAAGTGTCGATGCTCAAGCACGAACCTTTCAGCCCTCATTATTTGCTTTCACTTTTCATGTCAAGCGTAAGCTCAGCCGAATGAAATAGCCTACTCGTGGCACAAAACGTTCAGTACAAAAACAGTATTCAGCGTAAAAGAAGTCAGTTACTACAGACGCCCATTGATCACTACCGGCCGCCCGGGCGCCAACGAAAGCGAACGCTACGAGTCCGTCTACGCTACTACGTCACAGTTTACAGATCGTAGCACCCAAATACTGTTATCGGAAAATCAATTTAAGTGCTACGTATTTCGGGCGGGTTTTCAATGACGCGATAGTGAGCATTACGCTCATTTTGAACAGGCCAATTAGAGTATACGGCGGAATAAGTACGTATCTAATGGTATTTGTAGCTGTGGCGCTCGAAGATCCCAAGGTTTTAGGGTGTAAGCTCTTTACGTAGCTTAATTCGATTGATACTGTCTGTTGTTTTCAATTGAAATTAAATCGAATGGGTTGCTTTATTATTTATATTTTAAATAAACAACTGTATTTGCTGCAAGAAAGTTATTCTTTATATAAAGTTATGTTTTTGTGAAGTAAACACTATAATATTACCTTTTTGTACGTTTTAACCATGAAGCTAAACATTTAAACAAAGTATTTTAAATGCAATGGGTACTCACAATTCGTATTTTATAATACCGATTTTTGACGTAGTTACATGGATCGTGATCACGGAGTGACCACGCTTCAGTTATTAATAATTGTCCACATACTCGTATTGTCAAGCTTTTAATTTATTAGGTGTACTTAGCACTGATATAATGGTTATCAATCGAGGAGCAAGTTAAATAGCAATAAAAGGATTTATTCGTACATAAAAATACATTCTATTTGCTGACTATTACAAAAGTTTTACAATTTTATTGTTTTCAAACGTAGACAATGAATCCTGTTATGTTTGCAAAGGATTAGTCTTGGCTATAAAAACAACAGCGAGCTTGTAGCGAGTTGAACGCAAATATTAACATTTCTCCGTGGTCGATTACACAGAGCATCAAATGATGTCTTGCGATGTCTGTTACGTAAATATATAAGAGGGTTATAATAATATTTATAGTCCATGTTATGAATTAAACTGAATTTTGATAAATCATGCTCGTAATTTAAGATGTACTAGAGCTAAGCTAAGAAGGACTGGAATTAAGACAACTTGGCAATTGCAATTTATAATGAAACACAAATCACAATTCATTACATTTAACATAAATATATCGATGGGTTAGAATCTTTTAAAGAATAAGAAGGATGGAAATAAAAATTTAAAACGAGGGTTCATGCAGTTGGGAAAAGAGAGTAAAATATTTATAAATTCTCATTCCATTATATGATATGATCCAAAAATAATAACGGCCTTTTAATTTTCCCATTACCCTCAAATATACGGAGATGGAAATGTAAATACGCAGGAGGCGTACAAGGAAATTGGTCGAGTAAAATTCAATACGGCTTACCTAAGAAAACATAGCTTTAATTCAGGTGGCTTACATATAAAATCCTTGATCTACGGACGCTTGCATTCAGTCTGATTAAATTAAACGTAGCATGTAATCCGAAATAAACCGTTTACGCGGGAAACGGCAGCGGAAATCAAACGCAGCCATATTGGATACGGAAATGGCGCGCTCGGCGTTCGATGACTGCCTGTCGCCGACTCAGTTATTAGATTTTGTCACGAGAAATGACTGACTGCTCGAATGCTCTTACAGACTTGGATATTAAATTAAAGTGCATCCAGAAGTAATAGCCGACTTTGATATCTACTAATGGATAGATCTTAGAAATATTACTATACCTAATTTTCTTAAGCTGTGAACTAAGTTTTCAATAAGAATTAGGTATATTCGTAGCAATGACTTTCTTCAATTTAAGTCCTGCAGAACGTATAGATTTCTGAATTACATAGTTAATTTTCAAACTGACGAAGGTTTGCGTGAATTCTAACGCGTGAGTTCCACCACGACACTATGAATAGACATGCTAGTTCTGGTAGAGCCCTGCAATTTTGAGCGACGCTTTAATACGTTATACCCTTAAAACATTGGCTTTATAACGCTTCACACTCATAGCCCCACACTAGGATTATCTGTGTCGTGGGTGCCATGGACAACACACTAGACAAGGACATTCACATACAGACCGAGAACAGAAATTCAAACTCATCATTCAAATTTCCGCCTCGCTGGGAATCGAACCCAGGACTCTTGATGCGGCGATCCGGCATGGTAACCATTGCGCTACAGGGTTCGTCATTGGCTTTAGCGGTTACTCATCAAATTCAAATCAAAACCTTGCTTCATAATCGGATAAAGTCAGTTTTTCTTTTATTGATGTAATATGACAAAAATATCTTATAATTTGAACTTGCATTATAAATCGAAAATTGTATAAATCAGTAGGTATATCTATATCATGAAAATCTATACCTATTTAACATTAAACTCTGAATTCGACTTGCTAGCCCTATCGACTATGTTCGTTTATTTATTTTCACGCCACTACGGGTACCATCACATGCAATTATGAAATGAGTGCCGTTATTTGGAACAGCCATCAATTTTGAACAGTCATCAAATATTTTACCAACCATGACGTATTTACTCAGTACTTAATCCTCATTTATAAAACTACTACTCGTATTTGCTATTTGAAAATACAAAAGTAAATATTTCATGTTCAGGTCGTCTAAATTAATACTTAATTTCTATTTACGCAATTGGTTAAGTTACAAGTCGTTTCTTAATTACCTTATGAAAGTCGGCAAACTGCGAAACATTTGTAAATCACTTGCATATTGTTGTATAATATATTGAATCCTTAAAATTTGGGTGCGAGAAGACACAGGAATAACGGTATAAAAGAGAGAGATAGAATATAGACGATTCGGTTTCATTGACGGATCCAAATCATGCTACTCTTTGAACTCATTGATGATAACCAATCTATAGAAGAAAGTTTTATTGAACGGAGTTAACTTTCACTGAACCTTTTAATTTGATATCGATACTGTTAAGATTCATACTATTATTACTTAAAAATCTTACTGGGGAGGTTCGTGAACCTTCGAACGACCCTTGTAAAAGTTACGATATTCAAATTTTGTAGACAGCGTGATGCCGCTAAGTGAGAGGGCGGACCGCTATCAATTTCTATGTCCTGCTTCCTCGCCCATCATATTTTGGGCGTGTGCTAAAAGTTAGCGAGGCTTTATGATGCAAATTTGAGTGTAGTCCGTAAAAATAATAACAAACGAAGCACGGGACACCTTTAACAACAAGTGCATAAAAACGCGTACCTACCTGGTTATATACCAAAATTATGGAATAACAACTTTGTAACGATTACAAAATCAAGATTGCAATAAGTATTAACTATAAAAATACCTATAAAGTCTTGTATCGTATTATTGTATAAATATACTCGTTTTATTATATTAGTTAGGTACTCGTATGTTTTAGGATATCCAGAACTACGAAAACTATGCCACCAGTTTTATTAGGGTTCACGCAAAGGTACATAAATATCAGCATGCATAAGCACGAAGTCATGACCCTGGAAGATTACTTAACGAAATTTTGTGGTTTCAGTGTGGGGGAGAGAAATAGCACCTGAATCGGGAAAATTTTGTGGCAGAGTAAAAAAACTTTGCAATCTTGCGTTCCACCTTTTCGTTCTTCATTTACTCTTTGTACGAAACTAGAAATTGGTTATATATTTATGTTAGTTAGGTGATAATAATATAATCAAATCACTAATCAGTGTTTTGGCTAGCGTGGACCATCGCGGTAAAAAAAACGACCTCGACGACATCTTAGTACAACCACTATGGATTATATGATTATCTAATGATAAAATAAAAAAATAATAATTATTATATTATATGAGTGTGAAGCGTTATTTATTTATTTATTTTATTTATTTATTTTAAAAGTCCCTTTTAAAATGTTACTTTAATTCTAATTTGTTACCACAATTATATTGGTGTAACCCTGTAAACAAAGACTAACTATTATTACTTTCCTTGTTGCAGTTGTTTCTCCATACCAGCAAACAATATGTCTGGTGGGTCTCATGTCTCGCGCGGGACATACGCAGACTCGGAGATATCTGCGGGCAGTGCTCCGCCCCTGCCGAGCCCAGCCTCAGCGGGGGCTGCGCTGGTATCCCCAGAGACCCTCAGCCGCCACAGCAGCCCACCACCGATACCGGCACATCCTATACACCAGCCGGCACCTTCGTGCTCATCTCATCGAGTCCATATGGAATCACCTTTAAGGTATATTTGTGTAAATAGAGCTAACGAGCAAACAAGGAAGGTGGTAAGTGGTCACCTCGTGATAATGGACGTCAGAAGCACCATGCGTTTCCGGAAGGAAGCCAAGGAAGAAATGAAATGACAGAAAGAAAGAACCGCTTCTCAAGTCCAAGCTGACTCAAGCAAAAGGGTGGTGGTTAATCACGCAGGCTTTATAGAAACAAATCAACAAGTATCTCACTGTCTGAACGTGATTTAACTACACGAGGTAAAGCTGCTAGACATATTTTTGTGCGATTATCTATACTAATAATATAAAGAGGAAAGATTTGATTTTTTGTTTGCATTGAATAGGCTCCGAAACTACTGAACCGATTTCAAAAATTCTTTCACTGTTGGGAAGCTACACTATTCCCGAGTAACATAGGCTACATTATATTTTCAAAAAAATTAGGGATCCTTTATAAAATTCCAATAATGTAAACCAAGGTGTAAAAAAATAAGAAAACCGAAGCAAAGCGAGGGCGGTTACTCGTTACCAATAAATGGAGTACATAAAAGATAATAATACTCTCAGATTTAAAATGAAAGTTTATGTATACGGATTGAATTGCATGAAAAAATTGTAATAGGTTTGAAAAAAGTAAAACAAATGGTACAAGTTACTATTTAAAATGTAAGTAATTTTCCGAATCAAAAGCGAAGACGAATGTTCTCAATGACTATAATAGTTAGTATTTGCTATGGAAAACTATTTTTCTTAGGGGTGGGTAAATGCATTCAATGGTAGAAGCAGCTACGTAATATTCTCTCTAATCAACGATAAATTTATCAAAGGAAGTCTGAAAGTAAAATCTAATAAAGTTGGCACAAATCAAAAGGAATCAGCTGTCATAGTAAATTCTATGGCATGTTATGAAAGCAGAAGCAAATATGAGCGTGGAAAGCTACAAGGGGAGACACGCATAATAAAGATGGATTGAGTGAAACATGATTTCGTTAGGAAGGAGTGAAAAAACAAAATTGATGTCGCAAATTATTGAGAAATAATACAATAAGTTGTACTGACCTGAATTCGGAGATAAAAGCGAAATACGACATTAATGTGAATTATGGTGATAAGGGAACAGAATATTTTTATGTTCCGCCAAATAAGGTACTTAAATAGTGTAATAAAATTAAAATGCTTTAGTAAACCTGACTAATTAGAGTTTTTGACCCATAATTTCAGTTCTGGAAGAACTTATGTTGGATACGTCATTTTTTATGTAAATTGCCGATACCTAAGCAGAGTTGTCACCTGATGGTGAAGGCATTACCCTTACGATGCCACCTAATAAGATGCGGAAAAACTGAATTAAAAAGTTCAGATATATTAAAATATTGTACTTACGCCCCAACTCAGACTCACTAACGTTTACATAAATCGCTCCTTAGTCCCTAATCACTATACAAATTCTGTACTAAGGAGCGATTTAAGTAACCGTTAGTGACTCTGAGTTGGGTCGTTAGTTACTAATACTATTCAAATATCTTTGATTGCAAATTGCTCCATGTAACGTCGTTATTGTTAGTTTATATATCTTTATAATACTAAAGTGGAAGTTTTACCTAAGTACCTAGCAAAAATAATACACTACAATATTAAGGCAATATTTTTAATATAATATGGGGTCTTAGGAAACTTTATATGGCATAAGGATTACAAGTAAGATTGTATCGGCTTGCACGTAGACCAGACGGTATATTTAATACTTATAAATCTGCTGTTAAGACTTAAATCTGACAGGAATTTTTTGGATTCATAAATCAATAAATAGGTACGCTGTTATATTATTACTTATAGCGTTAAGATTTCGAATGTAGACGGTCTGTAGGTATAGGCTTATTACATTATACACCAAATAGAATTAACACTATGGTTTATGATTTATGGGTTACATTCAAATATTAACACTAAAATCAAGCATATTTTTGGTAACGTAATGACAGGCGTTTCTCTATGGATCCTGAAAAGATAATAATCCCCACAAAGGTTATAAGTACATACTTGTTTAGTTTTCAAACTAACAGAAGAAGTTTGAAAAACCAGCAATCTTGAAAAGCCTTTGCTTTGGTCAGCTTGTTTCTATACATCTGTCTATCCTTTTCTGGTCGTTCTCGGACTTTGGACGGTCTCTTTTCTATTGTATAATAAATACTAGTTAAAAAAAAAACTAAAAAACACGCTTTTATAGAAATTCCAACTAAAAAATAGAAAATAAATTTGAATTAAGAATCGTGTAATTGTAAAAAAGCGTGGGATGGCTATTATCCCTTCTGCTCATTGACACCATGCACCACCACACGCTTTTATTACAATTATACGATTTTTAATCCAAATTTATTTTCTATTTTTTTAGTTGGATTTTCTACAAAAGTGTGTTTTTTATTTTTTTTACTATTATTTATTTTTTCATTTTTTAGTTTGATTTTTTTAAATAAAATTTAGGTTTTTTTCTTTATTTTTTTCTTTAAATATTGAATTGTCATCGGTCCCCGATAAGTCTACGAAGTTTGAAAGAAATCTGACCGTTTGAAGTGGGTCATAATCAAGTCCAAAAGAGGTGGTTACAAGTTACAAACAAACAAACATACATACAGGTGAAGCCACAGACATGTAGTCTGCGTAAAGTAAAGCGTGTAAAATATTCTTTTCTGGTCGTTCTCGGACTTTGGACGGTCTCTTTCCTATTGTATAGAATATTTATTTATCGTTGTAAGCCATAGGAAAAAGGCCCATATGGGGGTTATTTTTGTAGATGGAAATGTGTACAATGTGTAACATAATAGGGCGTATCGTATTACTTTCCGTGTTTCATACGTAAAAGTAATACATTTCTGAAACCAGTCATAAAAGTGATTCCATGATCCTATTATGTACCAATGACAAAAGCTACGCTAGATGTTAAATTCCTGTGTTTAACTTGAGATTTCATTTAGTAATTATGGTATATTTTCCTCGTTCTTTTAAAATGGTTGCTTGTTCCTAATTAATAGCAAGACTGAAATAGGTCATTAGGTAAAATGTAGTAGTAAATGTATAAAGTGAAGGACTAAATAATTTTACATTGTTCAGGGTAAAGCTGCGGCCTGGTTTACCGGTAATTAATGGAATTATGAAGACGGCTGCGGCGCCTATTTTTCTCATTTAGAATGAACATGCTTTTAATATTAAAATTATTCAGAGTTTCCATGAAATAAAATTGAAGTCATTAATTTATGATGTTAAGAATTTTATAAATGACATCATAACGTTAACGCTCGCTACTTATTTAGCAATTTAGTACCTCATGGTATAATTATTTTGGCTTATTTTACGGTAAGTATAACATTTTTTTTTTTACTTTTTTTTTGCAACAACCCATAATTGTCCCACTGCTGGGCACGGGGTCTCCTCTCATAATGTGAGGGTTTTTTTACTTAACATTCCACTACTTCATTAGTTTATTAGTATGTATCACTCTCTCTGTAAACTAGGCATTTATTTTGTGAATATGTCATAAATCGGTTAGGTCATATATATACGAATCATTTGTCACATGAACTTGAGAAATTCTAAAAAAAGACAACAGAATATAGCAAAAATCCATAAAGCACTTTTACTCCACATTACCGTAATACTTCAGTATAATTTATGTTGGCCATAATAATTGAGAGCACTGCCAGATGTGGAAGTACAATAAAAATCTATATAAGCGTCATAAAGGAATACTTTCCTCTCCTTACCAGTTGCGTGAATGAACTGTGGTTTTGTGCCTGAGATTTATGAGCGTAATGTCGTAAGTCACTGTCGAGTCTGCCTCAGTTAGAACCGAGCAATCGAGCATATTGCCTTTATTTTAACGCTTTACCAATGAATTATTGGATATTATCGGCTATAAAACAGAAAGCCTGTATAGAAATAACACTATTTTAAGTCCTTTGTTTCATTTCACATAAACATTTGGTTAACTGACCTCACGTGAATCATTCTGAAATTAGGGAGGGTAGCTCGGGAACAGGTACAGAGCCATCTGTTAGTCATTTATGCAAACAGAAATAGCGTGAGCCCGTATCAAAGCACCCAACCGATTAAGCTTAATAAAGGAATTGAAAAGTTTTATTGAAATTAGCAATTCATCTATTCAGTTCGTTATCGGTCCAATGGTTCGAAAGTAATTATTGGCCGTTGAAGTTACACTCATGGCCAAATTTTATTAGGAGAGAACTGCTGAGCTAATTCAAACATTCCTATAAAGTTGGTTGTAAAGTTGTGACACAGCTCAAGTTCGAAAATCAAGTCTCTAAATCTCAAAGAACCTTTCTGGGTAAATATTCACGTAACAGATGAATGTAATATTGGAGTCTAAGTTGTACTGTACTGCCTTGATGATATAAAATAAAATCAAATTCAAATCGATTGTTCTTTAACAAAAATGTATCCGAATAGGTTTCTTCCATTAGGATTCATACAAACCAATTCTTCTCACACAGGTTATCCAGTCCACCATCAATGACTCTCGGTCCATCATTGTCTCTTCAGCCAGTTCTCTATGGATCGGGAATGGGGCCGGTGCATCCTCTACCACCTGCTAGAAGACCATCAAGACCTTCTGCAGCGATACAGAACATGCATGTTATTAGCGCGTAAGTTCTTATAGAATATAACTAAAGATATTTTTTCTTACAACTCAATGACTATAATCGCACCTGATGGTTCACGTGTTACGTAAATGGGACTAATTTAGTAAAAGCCCATTCATTCCTGAATTAGAAGACTGGATGTCTTTCTACTAGAACGGGAACACCGACTTTGGCAAAACAATCGTTCGCGGTACGCAAGGCGATAGACGAAGCAAAGTGCGCCTGATAATCGTAGATTCAAGATACTATAGTGTTGAATTAATTAATAACTAATTGGTTTTAAATTTAAATTTTATGCAAAAAATAGCCTTCTAGCATAGAAACATTGTAACAAGGTAGCTTTTAAATCGTTATCATTGATAGAAATTTAAATAAAATGAAATAAAAGCTTGTCCAAGAGTACATAAGAGAGAGAATACATAAATTACATAAAGTGTCATTCGCGAAATGGGTAAAAGTATCTAAACACATAAAATCACGCATGAACGAATACAAAACAATGGATTAGGTGCTATAAATCGTTTTTAGCATACTTATACCCATGAGTGCTGTGCGCGGACAAGTAATTTGGCTTCTCGCCAGCAGACTCTGGCTGTAAATAAAGTATGTAGTGAACAGTTTCTTAGGCGTATCAAATATTAATTCGATTGCTGAATAGTCTGATTAAGTGTACTGTTTTATATAGCCTGCACCTTTGTTATTAATTTGTAAGATATACACTTTGTAAGTAATCAAATCGCGACGATAATAATTGAAAATGATAAGCAAATTTGTTTCTTAGGGTAGACATTGGAATCGACAAAATCTTTACGAAGGACTATGAAATGTTTTAAGTAGGCCTACTATACTATCTGAATAAAAAAAAAGCTATCTCTCTTTATTAGTCAACACATAAGTTAACTATTATTATAGTTTTATTTAACTTTCTTACAGTGAATAATAGATGGCGCTTTATTAATATTTTAAAGCAGCACTTGGGATGATATAAAAAATGCGTTCTATAGACTAATACGTAAAATTTCTTATACTGTATTCCATTTCATTGTTATTTTGAATATAGTGAGTCAAAGCTAGACGATGCAACTAAATGCGCTTTTTATTTGTACAAGGGACTAAATTGAATCTAAAAATTATACGCACTCCGCGAAGGGATAGAATAAAAACAAGCCCCTAAAAGCACATTGCAAGAATTTCGCAATCATAAGGAAAAAGGGTCAAATATAACCCTCACAAAAGTTTACGGTCAGAAGGGCTCACTTCACATATAGTAATGTACCTAAGTGTATGTCGTCATCCATAATAATATGACGTCAGAGACTGGCCCTTAAAAAATGATGTCGTTTTCCAAGTCCCCCTTTACTTACTTTTTCTATTATGTTTTTATTGCAACTATTTGTTAGGAGCCTAGGTACTTGTATCCAGCCATAGACACAGGTCTTTAAGGACTTTAAGGACAATACGAAACAGGCATAGTTTTCTTATGCTGCATTCTTTCATTGAATGAAATTACTCAAATAAATTGTGTTCCAAAGTATAATATAAAAACTAAAAAGATACCTTCTCAGACTCAAAAACTCAAAAATAGACACTGGTCTTCGACATTATAGTTACGTGAACCATATTTTTTAAAGAGAATACTGAAGTGAACTAAATTATTGAAATTTAGTCAGTAATGAAATTTGGTGAGAAGTTAAAGATTGTTAACATCACATGAATATTTTGTGATTTAAACTCCAAAGTTTAAACAATTGGATTTTTAATGCAGGTATAACTTCATTATCATGTCCAAAGTTACTGTATAAAAAAGTATTCCGAATACCCTAATTAGATTTTAAAAAGTAATGCCGTAAGACTGAACTAATTTGGACCATATTTCCCATCACCGTACTTTGATGTAACAAAACACTTGACATCAGTGAAACCTGTCCCTAGTTCGGTTCCACTCGCGAGGGAAATTGCATTTTCCCCCTGAATGTACTCTAATGAAAAGCACTCGAGTCGTGACACAATATCCTACAGTACTTGGAAATTAACAACTACGTTTATAATGCTATCTCGGGAAACTGGTTATATGGTACCCCATTTACACGCGCGCGCGAGCCACGAGACAATCCGCGAGACGCGCGCATACGCGCGCGTGTGAACAGGGCGCTCGCGGACCAGAACGCGGCGAGTTTCGCGCTCGCAGGGCTCGCGTCGGGAGCGGTTTTGTATGCGCGCGCCAAAGGGGCTCGCGCGAGCGCTCGCGTGGTGTTCACACGCGCGTAGGGGGCGTGGCTTACGGACGCGCCACGAGACGGTCCGTGACACGCGCGTGTAAATGAGGGGTGAAAAGTAGGCACGTGTAATGCGGGTAGATGGAGAAATAGCTAGGGTTGCGAGATTTGCGAGTATTACGGAACCATGAAACTAATGGCCGCTTCTTCATTGGACGACGACAAACACTCAGCCACGCGGCAACGACCCAGTTTTCTAATTCAACTAGTGCCGACATATTGTAGTTATAAAATGCTTTAAAACTTAATAATTAATACATTACATAAATAAATTTAGGCTACAAGCCACTCAAACAGGTGGAAGTTTTGAATTAAAGGACTTTAAATTTACATACCTTTAATACGAAACAGGCATGGTTTTCTTATGCTGCGTTCTTTCATTGAATGAAAGTACTGAAATAAATTGTGTTCTAAAGTATATTATAAAAACCAAAAAGACACCTTCTCAGGCTCAAAAACGTTTTTCACGCTGCTTTTCGATAATGCTTTGATAAAATATGTGATTCTCTATTTAAATTACAACATTGTTTGATATTATAGCGGAGCATAAAAGTGACGTTAAATTAATAATGTATGGTAGGGATGTGACAGTAAAGCCTTAAACAATATAACATTGAGCTGTGTATGAGATTAAAAAAGTTGATTAATGCTCTCATACGATAGTGCATGCCATGATTTTAATACCCGTATACCATGATTTAAAAATCTGTTTAACTACTCATAGTTTTATGTTTGTAAGTTAAACTGAAAAATTGCAAAACGATTGCTTTATAATTACTCGAGTATGATAATTTGTTAAATTATAACTTTTATAACAAATCTGGCGGTACAATTTCATTTAAATTAAAGTCAATTTATATTGAATCTGTTCGATTTACGGTTGCTCCCAATCCTAATGAAATAAAATCGCAGAGATTCGGGTTTAAAATTGGGTCAGCAGGCTCTACAATTCATTTTAATTGAAAAAATATTTGTGAAAAAAACTGCCAGAACCGAAGTTTAATTGATCCTGAATTGTCCCGACCGAACTCTCTTACTGGGATTTCTGCGCTTTAAAACTTTTTACTCACCCGATTGTTCGTTAGAGGTTAGAAGCCTTAGTTCTTGAACAATATTCATGAAGTTTCACGTTATCCCGCTTTGTTCACAAGCCCTTTATGAGGGTGACGCAAAACTTTAGCAATTATGTTTGTTTGTTGTCAGGTGCTAAGTTATAAACATTTACCTGAACTTTACACGTTGCATTAAGTTTCTTTATGTTGTGTTTAGACAGTATGGGAAGACAATCGTTTGCCACGAAATGAACAGATTATTTGTGTAATATATTTTATTACTTTCTCTTTTCTATTTTGGTCGGCAACGCATCGGTGATGCCTTTGTTATTACTTATGTCCATGGGAGACGATGTCCACTTACCTACAGGTGGATCGTTAGCTTGTTTGTCTGCTGGTTACATAAAAATATAATGATACTAGCTGTTGCCCGCAGCTTCGCACGGGAAAATTATGATTATTACCCCCTTCGGTTTTTCATACCCTTCATGTTGAATTTTGAAAAATCCTTCCTTAGGAATCCAGCCTACGTCATAAGAGAAATACGTGTGCGAAAGTTTCCAGCCTTAAGCTTTTGGTCTGTGCGTTAAGGCGTTGATGCGTTGAGGGTATGGGGATGAAAAATAGATATTGTCCGATTCTCAACCCTAGCCGATATGCACGCAAAGATTCACGGAAATCGGTCGAACCGTTTCGGAGGAGTTCAACTTCTAACACCGTGACACGAGAATTTTATGTATTAGACTAGCTGACCGGGCAAACGTTGTTCTGCCAAAAAATTTTAGTGGTAGGGGGATGAAAAATAGGTGTTGTCCGATTCTCAACCCTAGCCGATATGCACGCAAAGATTCACGAAAATCGGTCGAGCCGTTTCGGAGGAGTTCAACTTCTAACACCGGGACACGAGAATTTTATATATAAGAAGATGTAGATGAACACGATATTACTTGTATGGAGTATGTATTATTATATTTTTTGGTGTCTCGACTTGATCCGGAATTGAATTTTCTTAATCCACAGACTTTTTACTCTCTTCCAAGGGCGGTTTTTCATGGATCGATTTTAGCGTCTCAGACGAAGTGTAATATTTGGAGAACAATTTTTATGTCGAATTGCTCAGGGGACGGATCTTTTTCTTTCTGGAGAACTTACTCTTTGAACTTACTCTATCAAGCTGCGCCAATAAAGATTGGTAAAGTGTATCGACGACTGCATAGCACTTAAATTTTCTTAAGCTCTGATTGTTTAAAATCTGTGTATATCATAGAAAAGTTTAATATTCTTTATAATAAATTTCGGGATCCGATTTCTAACCCATTGCATTGTAATATAAATCACTAGGCTTAGGGCTTGTTTCACCATCTTCAAGTAGAGTCCTGAATAAGCTATTCGCAGGTTAAAGTGACGTTAAAGTGTCATTTTACATACACGAAATGTCAACTTAACCAACAAATAGCTTACTTCGGACTTACTTGAAGATTGTGAAACAAGCCCTTAGTCATTAATAGGCAGAAGATGAGTAATGATTTATTTGCACCAACATTATACATATTTATGAAACATAGACATGGTTTATTTCTAAAGCATTTGTTCCCAGTTTGTTGGATAAAGGGGTTCAGGGCATATGTTTCTTTACAAGTACCAAGGCAATCACTCACGGGTAGATTGCAAAATATCTTCTTTCAAGTACGTCCATTCAACTCACGAGGTAATAACTAAAACGAGAGCGGAATGGAGAGTATATCATTGTCGGAAACAAGGTCTCGCTGCAACTGTGTCTACTTATATTTGGGAGGAACACGGAATAGCTGTGGGGAGCCAATAACACGCGGTTGTCATGGCAACAGGGCATGTACGAGAGGGGCCCCTTTCCCCGAAGGGAGCGTTAAGGGTTTCTAGGAACCAGACGAACGAGACACCCCGAGCGTGGTAGATTTTTGAATAATTCATTGACAGAAAAGTTATCAGACGTGCGTGTTGATGGGTCATCTATTTTTGGCTGGGTATTTAACGCTTTCCATTTCACGTTTTGCTATTTCTGTATTGTCTACTATTTGTCAACAGTGGATTACCAGTTGATCCAAGTCGATATACTCCAATTTATCCTTGAAAATTATTTTTGGAAGTAGTTTCCACATCTGAATTTAATTTAATTATATTTATTTAATATTAAATATTTAATTTAATTATATTTCGGTGTGTATAATTGTAAATACAAGTAGTTACTCGGTTTCATTTTTAAATTAAATCATTAATTGCGTTGGTTCGCGAATAAGGTACCTATACTCATTCATCATAGTCAGGTTAGTACAGCAGGAATAGCATAGTTAATTATAATAGAACAGACTACAGACATTGTCTGTTAATTTTAACTCAATAACGTACATCACAAAACCAATATAATAATATTATAATATAGATATGGGTCGTTTTTGTGTGGGAAAGTGAAGCAATTTATCATAAACAGGCCTCGTAATGCAAAAGGTCTGAACAGGACAGTTGGACATGTGGTTGTTATGCGATCCTGTTTCCAACAAGCCCATTTCATTTTGTTTAAATTTCGCGTATCTTGATACTTGTGGGTTCGGTGGATCCAAAAATAAAAACTGTACAATGAATTTTAGTGGTTGTTTTGCACGCATACATACGTATCATATAAACATAAAAGTTTTGCAGAAGTACTGTTTTAATAGAGACATCAGTAAGTATATGCATAATTTGAACAGTATAGGATCTAATTTATTATGTCAAGTTTTTTCCAAATGACACCTGAGCGTTGAAATCTTGCTTTGTGCTTTACAAACATTGTATTTCTAAGTGCGCACAATAAAGAATATTGTAGGTATTTTAGTTACAAACATCATATTCTTCACCAGAGTCGCATGATTAATTGCACATTATATCGTATTCGTAATGTTTAAAGATTCTCTAAGTTAAGAATTTCGCCAAACTGCACTCGACCAGCAGGGTTTACTAACGCCCAAAAGTCAAATGGGCTAGACGGGAACTGCAATTAAAGGTACTAAAGTATAAATGAGTAAAGTAGAAAAAATAAACAGGCAGTGAATAAATAAACGTAATTTTTAGCTCAACATTATAAAATAAATAAGACAAATGTGTGCATTCCGTTTCCATATTTGAAATACGAACCTCCGTATTTTATCATATTCATGGATGTTTTGGGATCCTTTTTTCCTTTTTCTGTGTCAGTATAATTGTACTTGACTTACTTTTGGAGTGCTATGAAAATCCCTGCAGTAGGTACTCGAAGCTTAAAAGTCCGTTAAACAACTTTTCCTGGCTAATTGGGACTTACATTTAACACTGAGATAAATACTCAGTTTGAACGTGAATGAGTAGTATAAATAAAATACGTTTGAAGTTGTACCGTACTTCAAAATTTTGTTTTATATTTTATAGGAGCAATTATTTCGTTAAAACATGATTAATATTATCATACTTTCCAATAGGTTGAGCACCCTCTCTATGTAAGGTCATAGTGAATGCTTCGATTCCTACGTGTAATAAACTAAGACCCCGTATAGTTAGAAAGTTTCCGTATAAATCATAGCTATTTGAATAAGCAAATTAGACCGCTGTTAAGCAAGTAGTGCTGGTAAAACGTACTATATTATTATGACTAGTTACTCGCTCTCGCTTCGCCTCAGAACACCCATTCTTCGTCATCAAATAAATTCTGCTTACTTGTTAAATACCTTTTTACTTCAAGTTAATACTTGCATCGTTGCTGTTAAATATTTCCGTTTTTTTAATCAATTATAATTAGATGTAGTGCTAACTTTTTTAATAAGCAGGAAATTGTGCTGGAAACTTAAAGTATAGGTAGATATATGTAGGATATATTTAGCAGAACGTGCTTTCAGATTAAATTAATGTCGCATTTTAAATAACTTTTAATGGAAAAGAAATGTTAATATCGCATTTATTCTCGTAGCGAGTGTACTCATCCGAATATGAGATTTGTATTTGCATAAAAACTGCAATTGCGTTGTCCTACATTTTGAATATTAAAAATTATAAAGCGTACTGCGAGGAAATTTATTTCAGCACAGTGAATTTTGCCAGACGCTGCCATCTACATTTTGCTATTGTTTCAGATTATTTTCCCGGAAGTCCGTCATCTTTTTAAATACACTTTAACGTGTAAAATATTTTATGAATTTCATTTGTTTAATACAGAACAATTCAAACTTTGTTTGAGTCAAAATTTTTTGCAACGTTTGTTAATTATTGTCTGTTTTCTTATTACTTATTATTATCCCACGCCTGGCTTATGTAAATTCGAATAAGATGTTTTCGACAACGCTTATTAGTTCACTTATAACTGTCCTATTGATAAAATAAATATAAAACCGAGGAAGTGCTGGTCAGGCCACGCGCAATGTAGGGTTCCGAAGTAGTAAGTTTATCGACTATGCTAACATAGCCGTGTTAGTTTTCCTTGTAAATTCATCATATAACCTATTTTTGAGAATTTTTTCACTTGTCCAACTTCAACCGTTTAGCCAGCAGGGGGAGGGGGAGAACACTTGGCCAGGCGGTGTCCGTGGTCCACCTGCTTAGTCCACCTGGGTGGACCACGGACACTTTTTTTTGTCCGTGGTCCACCTTAGTGCACCTAGGTGAACCACGGACACTTTTTTAATGAGGAGTAAAATAAAACTTTTTCCGTTACGTTCATTTATGCGTTATGTTTGTAATTCGTAACACAGGATGTAGATGGCGTAGGATGGCTGATCAGTAACAACGCAATCTAATGATAATAATAATCTTGGGAACCTATTCTGATGATGTAAAACATCATCATCATCATCATCATCATCACCATGGCGTTAAACTCCAGTCGTGCGTCGGAGCTAGCTCACAATTTTTTCATTTGTTATTTCTTTTAGGTGGACCACGGCCCATATATTTTTTGATTTGCATATTACTCATCATTAAGGTGGACCACCGACAAAAAAAAGTGTCCGTGGTCCACCCAGGTGGACTAAACAGGTGGACCACGACCAACGCCTGCACTTGGCTCTAACCAAAATTAGCACTTTAGTGCCAAATATTTCTCAAACGAACCCCTAATTCCAAAAATGTTCTTTAAAGACCCATAAAATTTTTGAAAGACCTTTTCAACCGTTTATTCCCACTTGTCCTGTTGAGTAGTCCTGTTGACAGGACTAGTGGGAAAAAAATTCCCACTAGTCCTGTTAGTAGTAAGACTATGCTTGACACCCGATTTTATTGCCACCTGTCATGTGGAATAGTTCTGTTAACAGTACTAGTGGGAAAAAAATCCCACTAATTCTGTTCTGTAATTTGGAAGATACCCTTTTTATACCCGATTTTATTACCTTTATTTAATTATTCAATTTTATTCCCTCTATTTATTTATTCTCCTTAGTTTAGCCTTATTGGGTGCTTAGAATACTAACCCCAATTCCACGCCAGATGGGTGTCGTAAGAGGCGACTTAATCCGGCCCGCTGGTGGTAGGGCCCCTCAGAGATTATATTGGTAATATTGATTTCAATCTATATGTTGTCCTGTAATGTGAATTAATGTAACCGCCAAAATAACGAAATTGAGTTATAAATACAATTTGACAGCAAATCATTTTGTTGTGACAGTCGTTATTTCTTTGGACGATTGTCATTTGTTTTTAAATATTCAATAAACAGTAAAAGTGCCTCTTTGAGTTTTATTAAAGAACTAGCTGCCCCAACAAAAGTTGTGTCGTTGTGTCAAAAGTTTTTTTATATTATTATTTTTGTATGCTGTATCATGAAAAAATAAAAACAAAAAATTTTGTCAAAAAAAAAATTAGGGATACTTTTATATTATTATTTTTGTATGCTGTATCATAAAAAAATAAAAACAAAAAATAAAAACATTTAGGGGGATGAAAAATAGATGTCCGATTTCCACCCTAGCCGATATGCACGCTAAGGTTCACGAAAATCGGTCGAGCCGTTTCGGAGGAGTTCAACTTCTAACACCGTGACACGAGAATTTTATATATTAGATATAATAATATTATGTATAAAAATATTAACGAAGTTTTTGTAAAAACAAAGATAAAATGATGCCCCCGTTGATCAGTTGCATTTGCGACACTCTGATCATCACATCGTTTTCAACTTATATTTTTTTAATTAACAGAACTAGTGGGAATTTTTTTCCCATTAGTCCTGTTAACAGGACTAGTGGGAATTTTTTTCCCACTAGTCCTGTCAACAGGACTACTCAACAGGACAAGTGGGAATAAACGTTTTCAACGATACCCTATACTATAGGGTACGCGATTAATAAAAAAATCATCCTCACGTTACCTGTAGGGGAGGTACCCTAAAAAAAATATTTTTCAATATATTATTCTATGATTCTGGAGCTGTAATAAATATGTATATCCATGCCAGATTACAGCTTTCCAGCACTAAGTATCTCGACGGACAGACAGACGGATGGACATGACGAAACTATAAGGGTTCCGATTTCACTTCGGAACCTTAAAAAACGAAGGAAAAACTAGGAATTTATCGAACCATATTTCCCAATTTGTTATACAGTTGAACAAAATACCAAACATATTTGCGGCTACAAAGTGAACAGCTGCGAATAAAGTAACGAATTCGGGGAGTATACAAAGCTGATGGCTATCGTATCAAAGGATTGAAAATAAACTCGTTTTATTATAAAAACTTGCTGTATTTGAATTACAATGTTTGAAAGGTACCAGATTCTGCATATAGAGTTTTAAAATGTTTATGGAGATTCGAATCAATCACTTATATCTAGACGTTTTTTTTAATAAAGACAGCAAGAATTCTACCATTTATATAGTTAGAATAATAAACTAAAAGTTTAAGAATAAATCGGTACATCTATTGTAAAGGTCCATCTATTCATTAATGTTGATATTAGATGTAGGACCAAACTTTGAGTTAAAATTGTTATTGGCAGACGGTAACCGTTAACTTCCGTTCTTCTCTTTGATAAATTTGACGACTTGTATAGTTAAAGGTTTAGGTAATGGTTTACATGCCAGACCGCCGCCGCGCAGTCACCGTACCTGGGTCCTGGGTTCGATTCCCAGCGAGGCAGGAAATCTGAATGATGAGTTTGAATTTTTGTTCTCAAAATTCAAAATAATTAAGCATTAACTATAAAAAGAAGCATCATGTATCAGGTACACAAAGCAACAAAAATAGTGTAAGACTAATTCAATTTTTAATTTCTTGGCAGTGGGGATGCGCTCGCAACCACCCTATCCGCGTTGTATGGGAAGCTCCTGGTCGTCATGGGAGTCGCGTTTCCCATGGCCGAAGTCATCTCCACTTACATTCCACCGTCTTTCTATGAGGTAAGCTCTTGGTTTTAGGCTTAGTAAGAATCATTGACTGATTTTTCTTTGTTTTATTATGTTTGAAATGCGTTTTAGCTCTAATTTTAGACTTAATTATGGAAAAAAAATCATGTACAATTTTTTTTGCAATATTTTTTTTTTAATTAATTGTAAATATAAATTAGTTATTAAGGTTAACGGTTAATTCACATTATTTTCGCGTCGCGTCGCGTTTCGGTATGGGTGATGGATGCACCCTCAGATCTCCTTTTGGATTTACGTATCTATATTTTATTACATTTCAACTACGAGTATAAGTAGGTATGTGGCACGGAAATTCTAAAAAAAATCTACCTTGGAATTTTGACCTGTTTGCATCATAATATACCTTCATGTTTAACATTATTTTTTGTTCCAGGGTTTCTACCTGTATCTTTATATTGGCAGCATGGTGTTCCTTTTATACATGTACGCAGCCCTATTGAGAGACAGGTCTCGCTCGGCAGCGGACAAAACAGTTGTGACCAGTGAGTTTCTCATTAAACTTGCCTTCAGCATAAAGCGTGAACACGGTATATTCAGGTTTTTTACGTCTACAAATTTGTAGACAACAAAACACAAAAAACTGAACATAATTAAGCGCACAGTAGGAGAAACATCTACTCTATCGTATCCACCCGAGAACTAATGAAAGGCTTAACGCTTCATACTAGACACGATATCGATGATCCTCTACGTAATAATTCTACAAAGACACTCGAATACATACAGTAAACATGAATACGAAAATTCAAGCGTATTCCAAAAAACGCGCTCGTGTAATATCTAATATCTAAGGACAAATCTCTGGCTTTTAAATAAATTAGGCAGGAGAATTTAAAATATCCTGTGTTTTTCAAAATATTTTTCATGCTATTCATTGAAGTAGTTACCATTAGTTCCCATTATCTGTCTTTATTTCAAAAAATAAGGCTCAAATAATAAAAGAAACAGTATTATGTTCTTATCGATCTTCTTGTCGACACGGATAGAAACAAGTTTACGCGTGTTATAACAATTGTGAATACTGAGCGAGGCGCACAGGTGTAGAGTAGTACTCGTATATGTAGACATAAGACTGGATGCGGCTTATAGCAATCAATATTGCAAGCGATTAACGTAAAATAAACTAATATGCGAAGACGAAAGATGATCATGAAACTGGTGAAGACCTAGCTTTTCATTCATAATACAAAACATGAATAATTTTTAGCATTTTAGCATTAAGTCCGCCTTTTGTACTAATACATTTTGTATGGTTCAATAAAGTTTAAATAAATAAATAAATAATGGTACCGTAATTCTATCTTACAAAAACATACGTAATTCTATCTTAACAAACAATTTTATCGTAATGTTCTAATTGTCTCATCAGTAGGGTTACAATATACATTTAATTCAAAATGGTAATGTGTTTTAAGAAACAATGCTATCATTATTAGATGCGGGCTTGAAACTTTGTCGGGGAAGTAACGCGGTTGAGAAAATTCGTCGCGATATCCTTTGTCTTGCCTCCGCAGACTTTGTAATTAGTTTAGCTCAACTATGTCTTGTAATTAAATTTATACTTTGAAAATCACTTGTATTTGGCGCTTCATGATTGTCTTAATTTATACCTTGTAATTTAAGTTGTTGTGTACCTAAAATTGCAATAATAAAGGTAATTGCTAACTTTCTTCTTATAATATCAGTTACTGGTGGTATTACATACTTTATGTGCTAAAACTCTATACATTATATGTAGATATATATTAAGTTGTTCTCAATTTTAATTAAAATATGTTTACTAGTAATTTCTAGCTTCAATAGTTATGTGCTAATAATTGGTTGTTGCAAGACTTCGTGCTTACTATTACTTGTTTGTTAACTTTAAATGTTTTGGTTTCTCTACAAGAATCAGAATCGAGTTCTTCGCCATCGGAATCTGATTCGTGTTCCTCGCGAACGGAGCGAAGCACCGCGACCGCAGCGCACGTGCCGCCGCAGCTTCCTGCCAAGCGTCTGTCCCTCGGGTTTGCTCTCACATCCCGCACACATCATTATGGCAGTTTTTATCTACGGATGGGTGCTGTGGGTAAGGAATCTAATTTTAATCTAAGATGGAAAAGAAGTTTCACGATGTTGAAACATAATGAAATTAAAATACCTGTAGATCAAACGCTAAAAAAGTGTTTTTATATTAGCCGCATGGCACGGGTGTTGTGATGTGACAAAATATTCTCGAAAGCGCAATTATAACTTTTAAATTTTTAAATATATTTTGATAGTAATTTTCATAATCAATCGAATAAAAAAAGTTAACTTATTAATTGTAATAAGTAAGATTAAATAGATCCAAACAGACAAATGACAATATTATAGCTTATAGCTATCGCAACACAAGTAATGTCATTTATTAAAAATAAATACGCATCCTTTTTCGTGAAAGCGAAAAGATTACTGAAAGCAATTTCAATTTCTCGCCAAACCTTTGCGTTTATATATGCGTTCAACTTATTTGCTAATAAGTAATTGCTATGGCAAATTGCCAGGTTCATTGATTCAGTTTTTAAGTAGGTATTTAAATATGCCATTGAATTTATCATATCAGAGAGGAGTATCCACATAAGCAACACCTAAAGTAAATTTCTCTTAAGTCATCAAAATAAGGGCTAAGCTAATTGATTTTCTATGTATGTATTGATTCCTACTGCATAGAATTATCAATCAGTTTGAATTGTCCTGTTGTCCCAACACAAATACTAAATTGCTCCTTTTATCAATTTTCCCCGTTGACATGTTGCGAAACTTTTACGTCCGAAAAGAATCTACGAGTCGACCCAAATTTCCCAACAAGTTCCCCCTCGAACTAGCGATGGGCAACTCGACGAAATTTACTCGAGTAACTCGAGTAAACTCTTTGGTCGAGTAACTCGAGTAACAATTTTACGTACTCGAGTAAACTCGGCCGATTCAACTCAGCGACGAACGCGAGTCGACGCGGCGTTGCGGTTCAACTCAGTCGGTGTATCGTCGAGTTCGTCGAGTTGCCGCCGACGCGCTTCGCGTTGCGACGATTTTACTCAGTCAACTCATTACTCGCTCGCGTCGGCTACTCGCTGAGCTCGCTGTCGCGTCGGTTCGGTTCGGTTCGGTTACTCGAGTTTACTCGAGTTTTTACTCGAGTAAACGGTTAATTTTGCTCGAGTAACTCGAGTTGTAAAAAGTATTACTCGGCCCATCGCTACCTCGAACAACACCGTAATCTAAACTTACATTGGAGAAACTTTACGCCAACTTTCAGCCTGTAATCTTCTTAGGCGCCGAAATAGAGATTCGGGAAAAGGAAGCTACAGTATAGATTAATTTTATTTCTCGAAATTGGATTTCGTAAATTACAACAGAACTTTAGGCTTGGGTAATAATTCGAAAAATAACCGGTTGTATGACCACGACAATTTAAATTAAATAAACCCTAACACTGGTTAGTAACTAAGGACGGGATTCTAAAACATTTCCTCGCTTGATGACATTTTAATTAAAATTTTTGCGTAATTAAATTACTTTGGCTTTGTGAAATAATTACATATTTTAGATGAAAAACTCCTTGTAAAATTTGCCTGGGGCAAGATCTTCATAACACCTGCAAATTTTATTGTGGAAAACATTTTTCAAGTGTCCTTGTTTTAAGATTTAAAGATAATAATTATCAGAGGCAACAACGCTATACGGTATAGATAAGAAAAAATGGTGCTTCTGTATTCTTGAGTCATAATATTGAAGTTTCTTTCTTTGTTTGCATAATAATATAATAGATATCTACAGGTACAAGTTCAATAGAATAATCATCTTGCGTAATATAATAAATAAGAGACGGCCAAAGCAGTACATTGTTCTTTTTATAAACGCTCTTTTTAGGCATGGTCACACTGCCTGGCGGTAGGAGATTTGCAGTCCCTTTGTAGTCATCTGTTACCAATTTCAATGTATTGTTGTGAACATAATATTTATTGGTCGCATTAACTTCTCCGGATATATTGCTATTGTTGGCATATATATACGTTATTTTATGAGTATTGTTCAGATTAGATATTAAATTTTTAGACAGATCAGAACAAAAATATAATTGCGAACTGACTCGTTGCTTCATGTTCTACTTATAGTTTATTTCTGCAATTTAAAATATTATTTTCGTAGCTTTCGGCATCGGCTCCATGATCTACTCTGGGCTAGAGTTCGGTCAGTACTGGGAGCTGGAACGGAACACGAACTGCCACAACGTGTTGCTCGCGCTCACGCCAGCCACCCGAATGGCCTTCATCTTCATACAGATGTACTTCATCTTTCTCAACAATGAGGTTTGTTACTTAATATTACCTACCTAAATGGAATGGGCTTCTTTATACGAATTAAGAGGCCTGTTTAAAACATAGTCATTGTCATCATTATATCCCTTAACTTTATTGCTGGTTTAGTAAGGATTGATAAAATCTTAAATAGCTTTTAAAACATTTGATGAAATTGATACCTGCGAGTGCAAGTTACCTGTCAGTATATCATAATCGTAAATCACATTAATTCGCAAAAATATTATATAAATTTGAGAAAATATACGAGGCGTACTTTATTTTCAGTGTCGATTTATAAAGGGATTTGTGGGCATCTCGACTGTCAGCTATCCCTAAGTTATTAGGGATGTCAGGACTTCCATTAATTTTTAAATCGAAGTCAACCTCCCTACCATATTATTCTACTTTCAGTTTTCTTTTGTATTTTAGTGTATATTGACGCTGTTCAAAAACTTATCTAATTATCGCTGTTTGGTTGTTACTGCTGTGAGTTTGTAAATGTGTTTAATTAATTTAAGATCAAACACTATTTTTATGTTCCCAATATAAATATCCATATTTTTAACAATAATAATACTCAAATTTAATACCTGTATATACATTCAATCTTCAAAAGTCCATTGTGTAGTTCCACACCGGCCGATCCTGAGTCCTCTAAACCCTTTCAAATACCTACGATTTTCGTACAATTTTCATAAAAACAAAAGAACTCGCCAGGAATATTGACGCTTCAAGTATCGTGAAATATATTCACGGTTCACATTTCACAGCTGCTATCCCTGTGATCTAGAAAAAGTGCGAATAAAATGTTCCTTGTATTTCTTGTTATTCGCATAGCACTTGTTTTTGTTACAATTTTTTTAATAGATTTTTAACAGGCAGTTTTACTGCTCTTGTACATTTATAGCTTAAGTAAGTCCATTTCTGACCAAGAAGAAAAGCCTTAAATACTGACATTAGAAGTAAGCTCGCAAAAGTGAAGTCGGATTAAGCTAGATGGCACAGAGGTTATGTAAAAGAAAGAAAATGGTGCTATTAATTAAAATAAATTAAATATCTCACATGTTCAAAAGTTTATTCTAGAGCTTAATTTTTTTATGGGATATTAATTTGATTACAGATGAAAGTGTACAAACACAAGATAGTGGCTCGCTTCGGGTTAATGCACATGGTTGGTACCAACTTGAGCGTTTGGTTGAACGTTCTGGTTCAGGAGACGAAACACGAAATCCTCACCTTCTACGATCCGGAGAACAAGACCATTGGACTGTCCCATAGACTCGGTGAGTTGTTTATGATATCATTATCATGCTACTTAATATTATAAAAGTGGATGTGGATGTTTGTTACTCTATCAAGCAAAAACAACTGAAAGGTTTTCATGAAATTTAGCACATAAGTAGACCATGATATAGAATAAGATATACCTAGGATAGGTACTTATTTTCCCGAAAACGCGAGCAAAGCCGCGGGCACAGCATTAGTCCTTCATAATAATAAGACTAACTGATCGATGTCTGTACGTGGAAGATATTTGAGAAATATATTGTTGGAAACAATGATACAACTTTGTGTAGTTAAGGTTGAACGTTTTAGTCTCTTTCTCATTTTTCTCTTAGTCGGCGCTTGCATATTGTAACGAATAGGTAAAATTTTATGTCTCCAAAGATGCGATGTTTCGAAGTTTCAGTTCGTACAAGAATTCTAAGTTCAATTTCCTTTACATCCTGAATATTGATAACCTATGAAATGTTCTGAAAAATGTCGAACGAATTTCTTCTTGTTTGATTTACGTAAAGAACTCACTTCATGACATAAAGTAAAGACCAATCTCAGTCGTCGTTGTCGAGTAGGCAGGTACGGTTTTTACTTTTGAGAGGAAATTGAAATCATATAGAACCAACAAAATAACGAAAGAAAAGTATTATAATAAAAATGGTATAGAACCGATAAAATAAGAAAAGTAAGTATTTGAATCTAGGTTACAAATATTCGTTAATCTATTTTTATTAGTAGGTAATCTATTTTTTTTAGTTTTTTCAACAAATCGCTTAACTGGAGCCAATACCAAGCTACGACCCCAGATTCCATATCCCTAGGATAGAAAGGAATTCCTTTTAGGTGGATGCGTGACCCTTCTTCATTGTTCAGAGACCCAGTGGGCTAGATTTTATGTTCTATGCTAAGAATTTTGCTATTAAGATATCGATCTATATTATTAAAACGCGTTGATGTTTATCATTGATACTGAATTTACTGATAATTTACTGATATTGAATTTTTTACGTATTTTTTAATGATTTGAGCGCATGTTGACCCTCAATGGGGTTCACCGCATTTTTTTTTGTTTAGTAAGATATCAAAATCGTAAGCTCTAGTCTTAGTATTTCCAACCCTCCAACGCTCCTCATTTCCAATAGTTGGCTGGAAGGAAATCAATAATCGTGCCCGTGCTAATTACAATACAATAATGTGTTTTTTCATTGCCATTGTTTAATAGTGAATACTTTAAGTTGGCAACGTGCGTCAGTCGGCAGTCGGCGGCATGTCGCCGGCAATCGATAACGCTTCATTCCGACCGTTTTGTTTGTTATTGCCCGTTCACACGACAAAATAATAAGAACAAATAGGAGTCGGCTTCGCTAACTGTACATTTTCCCTCACAAAATAGATTCAGACGAACTAAAAAGTGGACATTTTTTAGTGTTAATAAAGGTGTACTGCGGTGTACTGCGCTTCGTTCTATTTTTGCACAGAAGGAATAATAGTATTTATAATATTTTTGTTAAGGATTATTGCTTGTTTTAAAAATAAAGATAAAAATGAGGTTAAAAATGAAAGTTCAAAATTAAATTACTTACTACGAGCTTTAGTGAAGTATTATTAAGTTGCACACACAAGACTAAGATAAAAATAAAAGATATTGTTACCTTAAATCTATCCATGGGAGGGCATTGGTGACCTGTAACTCAGGTTCTTCGGATACTTACTTCAGGCACCAAGCTCTCACAAAGTAGATCTTTGGTTATCAGTTCTTTATTTTGTAAGTAATTTAAGTCTACTGTAAGCTAAGAACATGTTGTGAGAGCAAATAAAGTATTTTATTATTATTATTAAGTTAAACTTTAAGTTACTTAACAGAAAGTTCTTCGTACATAATGTCCTTGAGATAATGTGTAATTTTCATTCAGCGAAATTCTTAGTAAAATGGTTTCTCTGCATTAATCTAATTTAATTCTTACCTTAAATGAAGTTGCGGTTTCACATACAATATATGATAATCAAAATTTTACTAACAAAAAATAACCGACTTCAAAGTCTCAAAAACTACTTTTCAGATCTCGTTCAAATTTATGTGGGACCACATGACAAGCACCTGCTTTCGATTAAAAAAAGAATCATCGAAATCGGTTGGCGTGATATTGAGTTATTCGTCAATTTGTCGCGCACATCTTATCACAAATTTATGGTGACTTATGGTGTTTTCTCATGGATGCCATTGTCAGATCTTAAAAAAATTTATGTGGGACCACATGACAGCCACCAGCTTTCGATTGAAAAAACAATCATCAAAATCGGTTCGCCCAGTCCAAAGTTCTGAGGTAACAAACATAAAAAAAAATACAGTCGAATTGAGAACCTCCTCCTTTTTTTGAAGTCGGTTAAAAAGGGTGATGAATGACAAAGAAGGTACATTATCATTAAAACAAATGACTTCCACACGTAACAATCGGAATACTTATCACCTAATTGTCCACAGGAAGTGTCGTTAAGCGTTTGAAATTATTCTTTCTCGTGTGAAATAAGGACTTAAAACAATAGCTATACCTAAATAATGATAGGATGACTCGAATAACGCTCATGACTTCTTCCGCAGAAATAATTAAAGTTCTTCAAATGTGACAAAATGTATTATTATTTTTAATACTTATGACTAGCTGACCCGACGAACTACGTATCGCCTAACAAACTGTTTTTTTTTCTCAAATAAAAGTAGCTTAAGTTACTCCTTGTTACATCAGCTATCTGCCAGTGAAAGTCCCGTCAAAATAGGTCCAGCCATTTCAGAGAATAGCCGGAACAAACAGACAGACAAAAATTGTAAAAAATGTCGTTTTGTACCGTGTATAGATCCAAATGCACTTTTTAAAAATCGGTTATTTTAATATTACAAACAGACACTCCAATTTTATTCATTTGTATAGATAGGAGGAAAGGATAGGAGTTAATACAGGTTTAGTCCATGTCAGTATAATATTAAAAAGTACCCTTACCTATAATGACGATAATTAATAAATTGAAGGGGTACATTTTGATTTAATTTGCATGTAAAATGATACAATGCTACCACCATACACAAAAACGGGCAAGTGAGTGTCAGGCCACGCGCAATGTAGGGTTAAGTAGTAAGTTTATCGACTATTACTTATTAACTTCTTATGCTATCATAGCCGTCATAGTTTTTTTTTTTTTGTAAATTCATCATATTATAACCTATTTTACCTTTACCTTTTTGAGAATTTTTTCACTTGTCTAACTCCAACCGTTTAGTCAGCAGGGGGGGACACATGACTCTAAAAAAATATTAGCACTTTAAAGCCAAATCACTTTAAAGGCAAATGGACCCATAATTCCAAAAATGGTCTTAGAAGACTCATAATATTTTTAAAGACCTTTTCAACGATATCCCACACTATAGGATACGCAACGAAAAAAAATTTATCCCTACGTTAAGGGGAGGTACCCTGAAAAAAAAATATTCTCAACATTTTATTCTACGATTCTAGAGTTTTAATAAATATGTATATCCATGCCAAATTACAGCTTTCTAGCACTTAGGGTCTCGCCGCTTTGTTTCGGACAGATGGACGGACGGACATGACGAAACTATAAGGGTTCCGATTTTACTTCGGAACCCTAAAACCCATTTTTACAGATTAAAAAGAAATTTTGCAGGTAATTTGCTAATGTAACACCTTTATTATCTTCCTTACTATCTCCTGGGATTTATTCTACGGCGTTTAAAAAATCAAAACCTTTGTCTGCCGAACAAATCCCGTATATAATATGAGGTACAAAAAAGTCTAAATAAATAAAATAAATGAACATCAGTTTACACAATCTACACTGTACTTGTAGGCACAATTAATTAATGATGTAGCTGCTAGAGACAGGCGTTAACTCGAAGATTATAAATTACACTGAAGAATTGAGAGCCAAGTAAGTATTAATTTTACTACTGAAAACATTTAAAGTGTCGGTACAACGTAGGTACTTAATTATTATCAATTTTTTTTAGAAATCGAAAAAATATAAAAGGGTTAGTTAAGTGACATAGGACACTTACGAAATTTTAGTATCAGTGTCGATCTCATTGACTCTTTTTCTGCTTGTTTTTTGTACACTAGAAATGGAAACCGTACCGTAGATATCTAATATCAATGTTAATAAAATTCTCGCCCTACCTAACGTATCTGGGGCATTCTGGCTTTTTAACCTGATTATCAGAAAATGAATTCACTTTACTTTAGTGAAAATGAAAAATATCGATTGATCTTAGATACGTATATACCTAGCTGAATATTTACGTGTTTCCTTTCAGTATATAACCCAGTTTAGAGTCCCATAAAGTTGACCAGTGACAGCGAGAGTTATGTTTCCACAGTATGGTGTGTAATTTATTGATCTAAAGTTTTGTGGTGATTTTAATCCAAGATTAAATTTATCATTATCATTATTATTATCCCAACTCATAAAGTAACAGTCTATAACTGACTTTGATCTCCTTGCATAATGATAGGGGTAGTGGTCAATGGTACACTTCTAAAGTACAACAACAAATGTACTATGAAATCTGCTATCAAAACCTAATATCAAAAAATAAACATTATTGAGATTAGTCATATTCAATAAAATTAAATGCTTACGGTAAGAACAGAAACAATGTACATACTGTGGCAAAAGTTTTGCGCCTTACAATATTGAGAAGACTCAACAAATATCCCTAAATACCTGAATCTTAAGACTCGCCGAGTCGCCGTACATTTTCATTTTGTGGTAAACGCTCCTCATTCTCCATGTAGGTATTAATTATGCTAACCACGTAATTTGTTACTTCGTGGAGTAGGTACTTTGTATGCTGACGTTGGTCAAAAAGAACACTCGTCGATTTTATGCAACGAAATACGTTTTTTATTTACATATCTAGGTATATTTCCTCATTTCCTATTATACTTAATAATACTGCTATCCACTATACTTCATAATAAAAATAAGATAAATATACAGTATCTAACTAGCTTTTGCCCACGGATTCGCCTGCGGTAGAGTAGTTTCGAAACGAATTAGATAGTTAATTAGATAGTACCCGGATGACCGAGCTTGGCTAGGTATTTTTTTAACAAACAACGCTAGTTGAAGTAGCTTTAGTGTTGCTACTCGCCAATGGATGTCAGGAAGAGTCTATCGTAGCAGTTTCTCATTGCCTGAAAACACGGATAAAACGACATTTTCTAAAAATAAATCCTAGCTACGTAAGCTAATCCTAGCTAACCCCATACTAAATTTCATGAAAATCGTTGGCGCCGTTTCCAAGATTCAGAAAATATTCAAGAATTGCTCGTTTAATAAAGGTATTAGCACAGAAGAAATAATAGTACTTGGTATTAGATTAGATGATGCCCGTGACTTCGCACGCGTAGATATCGATTTTTTACAAATCCCGCGGGAGCCCTGATTTTTTCCGGGATAAAAAGTTGCCTATGTGTTAATTAATCCAGGTTTAAAGGCTATTTCTATTCCAAATTTCAGCCAAATCGTGTTCAGTTGTGACGTAATTGACAAACAAACATCCAAACATCTCCACAAACTTTCACATTTATAATATTAATAGGATTGTCAACAACAACTTTTCCTTGTTTTCGAGTATTACACTTGATTTCGTAGTTTTATTTTGACCCTCTACTATATTTAATTAGAAATACCGTAGTATTTCTCGATTAACAGGATGTTGTCGGGTGTATAATATTGAATTTATTAAAACCCTCCGATCCCGCTGAAGTGGGAACGAAGTTATGTTGATAGCGTTCCTATCATCGCTGACCCCGGAAGGCATTTTGACCCAAATTCTAGAGCGTTGGGATGAGGGCCCACTACAGATATAACGATGCAAGTTAATGATTGATGATAACTCTTAACGTTATTCACAAGAAGTTTTTGAATTTAATAATAATAATGTAACATTATTTTTAGTCCTTAAAAGGGATTTTTGAAATAAATTTACCGCTGTCCATAGACATAAGAAACACTCAATTCATGCTTATTGCGATTCGGAAGGAAATAACACTGAGGAAATTATGACATCACCAAACACAGTTTAATTTGGATATTAAAATTTTAACATTTTTTTTATTATTTCAGCGTTTCAAAAGGCGTTTGCGTCTATGGCAACCGAGGTGCCTCCTTCCCATCCGGCAGCCGCGCATCTTCGAGTTCCGAGAGGTCTTAAAGGCCCTCACCACATCTTCGAGTGCCGTCGAACGAACATCATGGGATCATTGGTGCAGGACGCGTCGCCATTCCTCTTTCCATGCACCATCGAATATTCGCTCATCTGCGCTGCGATTCTGTATGTCATGTGGAAGAACATATCGAAGTACCCATCGAAAGACGTTGCGGAAGCGATTGCAAAAGCCCGTATTCTGGAAGGTCTAGCTTATAAAAAATCGCCACATCTGTACAGTGTGGATTGTGCCCGAGCACATAAAGGTCTTTTTTTCGGAATCCTGGTATTAGTGCTGACTATTATATCCCTTATATTATTCTTCGTTCTAATCTCCAGGAAGGAGTATGCAACTTTGGCTGTGGTGGAAGTGAACCTGTGTGAACTAGCACTATACGCAATGACAACATTTGCGAGTTTAGCAGGAATGATCTGTGTACGGAATCTCAAATATGATGGCAACCGAAATCTGGAACTCGATAACATCTTGCTCGTGGGAGCCCAAACTGGAATGTTTATATATGGCACATTCACTATAATCGGAGGACATTTCACCATTGAGAAGAATACTATTCTTATTTTAATCACTGCGCTTTCGTCGTTGGTTCAAACGACTTGTCAAACAATGTTTATTTTAGACGCTAGTCGAAGGTCTGCCAAGACACCGGAACAGTTGCGCAAGAAACCTGGAAGAGAAATCGTAACATTCCTTTTGGTGACAAATTTGGCTATGTGGGCTATCAATACCTTGGAGAAATCCCGGGCTGAATCCCATCCAGTTCAGCTTCACTTCTACGGACTATGGGCTTGGACGATCATAACTCACGTTTCGATGCCTTTGGCAATCTTCTACAGATTCCATTCCACCGTCTGTTTATGTGAGATCTGGAAGCGGGCTTACAAAATGAAACCTGCTTACATGTAGCGAACAAAAGCCAGGTACTAAGGCGCAAGTTTTGTGATTCAAATCTGAACTATGGTACTTGGAAACTATGGATATTATTCGTAGAAAATTGTCGTATATGTTTAGTGCCATAGATTCGATAGTCACCAATCATTCATATAATATATGTGTATGTATCAATTAAAATGTAAGATATTCTCGTGTTAAGGGACGTCAGTTCTATTTTAATCGATGGTCATTATTAGTAATGTCCCTTTCTATCGCTTTGAAATGAACAAGGACCTTTAATCATCATAGTCATAAATGTTACGTTCTTGATGTTTCTGGAGTGCACTTAATCGCCTGTTGGTTTTAAAGTTGACTGCTGTAATGTTAAGTTATTGTATTTAGATATTTTAAAGTGTTATTTATTTGTAGCTTTATTGAACGCTTTAACTATGAGTATGTTAGCGTCACTGATGTTGTTTATGATATTCGAATCTCAGTATTTGTCAACAACGGGTTAGATTTTATTGTGTTAGCGCTTTGAATTAGATGTTATATCTTCATCGACTCTTATGTGATATAGGGTGTATTTACATACGGTTTTAAAAAATGAAGTTAATTGATGAGATTACTTAAAAACTTTATCAGTAGACATAATGAATCTAAATTGCATATAGAGATAAAATATTACCACTCCGTAGATTATGCTGGCAGATTAACCTGACATTTACACCTCTGTTCAGTTTTCAATGCAATTCTTATGTAGAACGAGTGGATATGGAATATTTGCTACTTACCTAAAACCGACACCTTTTTACATAATTGTCGATGGACATTTTACAAGTATAAAGACATTCTTGTGTTCATACATCATCCTGTTTAGATATAATTAGAATTTATTAGAATTAGTTGTATTTAACCATAAAGTAGTTCGTCTTCACATTCCACCATTTACCAAACAGTATCACATATGGCTACAATGGCATATAAATCACGTCACGTATTCAGATTCAAATGAAGTCTTCCAATAGGTTACATTTTATTAAAAATATTCGAAAACATATTTCATTCAGTTTCCAATAACATTTCTAATCACAGAGTAGATTTTTTCAGCAAATTTTGACTAAAACTGTTTAAATCACTCTTCATTGTGTGCAATGATTTTAACTTCATTGGCAAAAATGGCTACAAAAGGAAAAAAGATGTAAGTGCATTTTACTCCTGTTACGGCTGATGCAGACAATTCATTGCGAGTTGGTTGCACTCACAACGAATAGAAGGAAAAATGTAAACCAATATCAGAATAACCTCCTCCTCGGAAATGGGTTGAAATGCGACAGTGATTGAATCTTTTTGATTGAAAATACATTATGCAAAAACTCCGTGAGTTTAATCTTAAAAACCTTGGTTAACCTACTCATATTGAAAATGTGATTGTTTGTATTTTTATAATCATAAAAGAATGAACGAATGAAGTTTAAAGACAATAATGTTTGGGATCACCAGCAAATTTATTCTGCAGTGATCCTCCGTTCAACCAGGTAGGCTGCATGCTTGTTATCACGTCACGGTGCTATCATAAAAATAAAAAATGACACTTACGTCTTTTTTCTGGCTCAAACATCTTGAAATTGAAAGACATTTTTCCGATAGAATTTAAGAATCTACAGACTTGCAGTTTACACCTTCATAATAAAACTTATGAGCATTAATTTCATACTATTTACAGAGGGATCAAAAATATCGACCTAATAATATTTTTTCGAAAGCTTTTTGTGTAACACCGTATAAAAAAAGATGTTCACCTCGATAATAACGTACTACGGTACAACGCGTATGATTACATAGTCTGAAAAATTTTAGAGATTTTGTAGCAATATTTTTGGGAAAATGTAGTGAGTACCCAGTATTTTGGATATACATTTTGAAACTAGCAATATTTATGTACCGAGGACCCTGTAGTTAGGCAAAAGTGACACCAAAGTTTATAATCGGTAGGAAATGTGGAGCTTATTGTATTATAGTCTGGAAAGTAGGGATTCTGCGTTAAACCATTTTACCTTTTGATTCTTTATAGACTTAGTTTTTTCGTCCATTTCTACGTTTTATAGTGTAAATGAATTCTGACTTGTAGTACATTTTGGTACAATAGCAATCTGTACGACATCACGTATACGTATTTTTTTATTGTGCAGGAATTAATGCACTTGCCTAAAACATCTGGCAAATATAATTAAATTTACTAATTAATCTTTCACTTTGATATACATACATTTAATGCTTTAAGAAGTATATTATATACCTATTTCTAGCTGTAAAATTTTCTACTTATGTAAAATTCATATTACAATGGCTTTTGGCCTTCGGGTTAAGTTCGTAATAAAAGTGAGATTTTTTATATACAATGTATTTTGCTTTTTTATAATTGAATTTTCTAAAACGAAAGTTTTTATTAATTATTATAATATTGGACGTGAAATAAATTATATACTTCATTTTTCAATTTTCCTGCCAGTACCAGATAATATTATTTATAGTAGGTAAATAAATGTTCACTTGTAAAATGCCATGTAGGGTTGCGTGTATTATGTACCCATAATACATTATAATGCTCAATGAAACATAACACGATTTTTTTATTTGCGTAATATTTAACTACATTTTTTGTAAAACCGAATTTGTTTTATAAAAACAGATAAATCATCGATTCGATGAAAGCCATCCTTATCCGAACGTATAAGTGCAAGTAGTGTAAGTTCACGTGTTTACGAGTATGTTTCTAGTGTAAGTAGATATATTGTAACAAAAACGCAACCCTAATTCCTCGGAATCTTAAGAAACACTGATCAAGTGTGTATCAAGTATATATATATTGCATTATGAAACGTTATTCATCAATCAAATGACGTAAACGACCAATGGTACTTTATACAGGCTTATAATAGTATAGCTACAATCAAATAGTTGATAATATACAAGTAATTGAAGAAGACACTTCACATCACAGCTACAGCGTAAAAACATACTTCAAACATTCTGAAATAACACTGTAAACAACCTGTAATTTACAAACCAAGTAATGTATGGTCATGATTAGTTAAGTATTATAAAATAAATTCGGTTTTAAAACTTTTAAGATGGCTATACAATGTTTTAGCACTTTATTTGTAAATTGTTTTGTGCAGGGTTTTAACGACTATTTTAAATAATGAATACAGGCATTATTTTGCTCATATTTTAACTTCAATAGAGGTTTCAGGAAACGAAATTTTATAATTATAGATGTGTAGTGTTTAAAAGTGGATTCAAACAATTTTTATAGCCATGGAATTAATTTTTATTAGTGTATCTTGTGCGTAATTTAGGTGTTTTTATAATATCTATACAGAATATTATTAACTCTTTTGAACTGAAATAAACATTCACATCAATATTGTTACTATCATTTGTGAATATTAATGAATAAATGAATATTAATATAATGACAATTTCAATAAATTGAAGATGCATCTTGTATACCTAGGTAAAACTTACTATAAGATCTGGTTGTAATTCAAATTAAATTCAGTGACTCTATCCTGTTGATACTTTGGAAATCGTAACACGCGCACGATTAATCGGTGGGTAAAATGGGAACTAAATTAAAACCTGCGAAGGCATAATTGTTAATTTAACTTTAATTTCAATTTCGAATCACAGGGGAAAGATTAATAGGAAAAAATGGCCTGTTTATCTGATCTACGTACACAATTTCTGGATTACAAATGCCCAAATTATTAAGCGAGTTTGTAAAAGCAATATTAAAATAAAATTGTGTGGATCCACGTATATTTTAAATTACATATAAGTAATTTGCATAATTTTACTTACGTATTATAGTAAATACGTACAATAATATTTGACACCAAATTCTAACTAATAATAACAATAACAAAATAATAACGATATTGTAATAAACTATTAGCAAGATTAAAATAAAACTGTGTGGATCCACGTAGGTATATTTTAAATTACATGGAAGTAATTTGCATAATTTTACTTACGTATTATAGTAAATACGTACAATAATATTTGACACCAAATCCTAACTAATAATAACAATAACAAAATAATAACGATATTGTAATAAACTGTTAGCAAGATTAAAATAAAACTGTGTGGATCCACGTAGGTATATTTTAAATTACATGGAAGTAATTTGCATAATTTTACTTACGTATTATAGTGAATACGTACCATAATATTTGACACCAAATCCTATAATAACGATATTGTAATAAACTATTAGCAAGATTAAAATAAAATTGTGTGGATCCACGTAGGTATATTTTAAATTACATGGAAGTAATTTGCATAATTTTGCTTACGTATTTTAGTAAGTATGTACGTACAATAATATTTGACACCAAATCCTAATATAACGATATTGTAATAAACTATTTTAATCTCTTCTATTAATACGGAGTAATTGAATGTTTATTTGGTAAGTGCTAAAATAGCTCAAAAGGATAAAGGTAGATTAGAATATTTATAGTGCTATTTCGTTTCAAACTTGAGATAAAAATAATTATTATTGTTTTTGTAATATTGTGTTAGCTATTACAAATCAAATTAATGAGTAT
Organism: Thymelicus acteon; assembly: GCA_951805285.1. Lineage (NCBI taxonomy): Eukaryota > Metazoa > Arthropoda > Insecta > Lepidoptera > Hesperiidae > Thymelicus > Thymelicus acteon. Next base: position 7,163,264 of record OX638219.1, on the reverse strand, counting down.
AAACAGACATTAAGATGAAACTAAGATAATCCACAATATATCTGGATAGCATAAATTCCTCCAACATATAGGCACCTAAATAATTTTCCGTTCTGATCACAAGTACACGGTTGTGTTGTACTTGACGAGTCATATTAAGATGTTAATGCGAAAAACATTTGGTATAATTATTTATTTGATATTCTAATTCTTGTTCCTTTGTTTTGCTATAAAGTTTTGTAACTATGTAACTTCAGCTTAATAATTATAAATAAGAAAACTTGAACAAAGCTGAATCGCGTTACCAGAACTTTAAAAAATTGGCATACTTAGTAACATAAACAAATATTGCCAACAATAAAATTACAGCCGCTTGAAATATTATTTAAACCTAGATCATAAAATACAGTATACAGAGTACAATATTTAAAGCCTGGTGGATTTAAAGGGTCTATTCCACTAGTCCCGTTTAGTTATGGTATATATCAATGGTAAAGAAGTTAATCAACGAAAATATCGACGGATTTTGCACGCTCAACTCTGAAATGATTTTTGTAAAAACATTATAGGATTTTTTCTAGATTATTCAGAATCGTGTATTTTATAATTCTTAGAAGCTTTTGTTAAAATTTACACTGTATTTGTTGTTTGTACAGTTAAATACAATATCATTTCTGTATCCTTTTATACACATACCAAAAATATTTGTTAACGTCTTTTTTAATATGTATTTATTCGATATTTTAAACGGCTAAGTTTAACTAGTGATACTAGACTAATGTTTTTGATTATATATTTGTATATCTACTATTTATTTGTTTAAGCGAGATTGTGGATAGCTCTAAGATTGTCTTCTTGGATGTTTAACGTTTACAAGCAAATAAACTTCTTAAAACTATTCAAATATATGGTTTATTTTTTATAATGGTGTTTCTGCTGAACGAAAATCTGATAAATAAATCTATTATTTACCAGGCCTACTAGTACACTTTCTGTATTCTTGGTGGGCAAGGCATCGGTGTTTTGTATATGAAAAAACGGGTCAGTCCCACTGGTCCACTGGATAACTGGGACTGTTTGGCACATCTGAGTCTCACTTGTCCCGTGGGACTAGTGGGACTAATATTATTATTATTTTTAGTCCCAGTAGTCCCGTTGTCAAATTCTTAGGCCTCGATAACACAACGGTCATAATGGGATGGAACAAATTATACCTGACACATTAAGTACTTAGCTGACCAGTTCCACGAAAATCAAGTACCTGATGTCAGCTTTAATTACAGAATGGAAATGGCTCTAATCAAAGACTTCTATCTACCTATTTATACTTCATGTAGTGTAGTTCTCGTAGTAGTATACGTACGAGTCTTTGGGCTTAATCTTTTGCCCTTTATCCATCACACCGTGCATGTACCTGTCAAATTAGCTTTGAGCTCACTAATCTCAGTTCATTTGAAAGGCTTCTTCAAGTAACCTAATTTGTTACATTACTTACCTGTTTCTAATATGATATCAGTGGACAGGTGAGTGGGCTGCGATGTTCATGTACTCGTATGTCTGCAACAGCATAGCATCTCGTAGTTAGCCAAGAAAGCGGACCTTGTATCATTGGTATGGTACGGCTGATACGGTGCTTTCTACTATGCCACTGCTAGACATTTTAACCACCACGATTAGTTGTGGCTTTGAACTGGGTGATCTACAATAGACTGTAGCGTACTCCAAAACGAGCAATTTAAGTAACCATTAGTGACTCTGAGTGCGGCCGACTCGATGGAGCTCATTACTCTTCTACCTATCATATTTTATACTTCATCTACACGGTATCCTGTATTTGTTATCACGGAAACCTAAGAAAACAAAAGACGTGTAATAATATTATAAGTTCAGAATCCCGGATTGATAGCTCAACCCTCAAACGTGAACCTTGCATTTAGGTATGTACATGAGACTTGTGATTTCTGCTTGGTTTTGTCTAGGATATTTTTTAATGAAAATATAATTTATAAACATTTTAAGTCGTAAATATTAAGGTCTATAACTTTTTTAGAGCTAATCATTCATTCATCTTTGGAGGAGCGTGTAAATAGCTCCTCCAGGGAAGAGGGGTGAAACTAAGGTAAGCCGATGATGGCTGCGCGCTGCGGAGCGTTGCGATGCGTAGAGTAAGTTCCCTAAATATGGACCACCATATCGTTTTCTTTTAATAAAACCCAAATTTAAGGAGATAATTAAAGTATTTTTATTTAAAGAATTAGGTAAACTATTAAAGAATAACAATTTTACATCAAAAAGTGATAAAGAAACAAACTTTCAATAAACTTAATAATTATTTGGAAAAATGCAAATTAGGAACTTTTGAAACAGGGTGGCAAAAATGGACCGCCTAGTTTTTAATATGGACCTTGTGCGTTTATTATGGACCACCGTTGTAATTCGATACTAAACAATCATCGTATCTTGGAAATTATACCTACAAAGATCTCAAAATGATTGTCTGTCTAATAATAATCAATCATTATTATATTAATCACTCCCACAATGTTCACACATATACTTGGTACTGTTATCAACACCAGCACATTCTTCATGAGCCCATCGATGACATGAAGGACATTGGATCCATTGCTCTCCGCTCATGTCTTCCGAAAATAAACCTTCACAGTAAAGGCATTTAGCATTACTACTTTGACTTCTTTCAGGGCTTTCGTCAGTGGTCTTCATCGTTTTTCTTTTTTTTGCATTTACTTTTTTATTTTGTTTTTTCTTGTTTTCTTGTGGTTTTTTTCTTGCTTTTTTTGTATTTTTTGTTTCTTCTAACATTTTAGTGATATTATTTTTCTTCTTAAGTGCTTCTGCTTCTTGTTTTGTCTTAATTGAAGTCTCGAAATCTAATTTGTATGGCGACGAAGTCAAAAATGTAGATTTTGTTGCTTTTCTTCCTCTGTTACTACTTTTCTTTCTTATATTTGGTACAGGAAACAATTGTTTAGGTGATAAGTAAGAGGAAGATGTTGAAGGCTCGGCTATTTCAGACGCATTTAGGAAATTTGGGATATCGGTTGCATTTGGTGTATCTGGTTTACGTTCCGGAGACTTGTAGGGGACCACCGATTTAGAAGTTGCTGCCATTGATAATTGGACCAAAGTTGGAACTTGATAAAGACCAGTCATTTTACATGAATCTATCGTTTGTTCTGTAGCAACAGCTGCTATTTCGTCGTTACCACTCGACTGAGGTAAGTTGACGATTGGTTCGTTTAAGTCGGTTTCATCTACGAAAGTTCTATCTGAATCATCATCCTCATTATTATCTTCTGGAACAACTAAATTTGAATGAGTTTGAAGAGTATCTGCTTGCTGACGTTGAATATTGATGGCGGAAATATCACTTGAGGACGCAATATCAATGAAATCGTGGTCTTGAAAAACACTTCTGTCTATGGGGTAAATACCTGTGGCACGGAAACCATTAATAGCAAGATCAGCACGCTGTGATTTTATATAAGCACGACCAAATATTTCCGCAATATCGTAGTGCGTAGCGGCTTGAACTTTATTTCGCATCCACTGGCGAATTTCTTCTGTGAAGTACTTCTTAAAGGGACCCTGAATGGACCCTGAATGTACGATCGAGGGGCTGAATCTTGTGGCTTGAATGTGGTGGCAACGATAAAAGTTGCACATTGTTCGCTCTGGCCAAATCGATTAATTCAATGTTACGCGTATGGCTAGCATAACCATCTAATAACAAAAGTACAGGGGAAGTAGCTGAAGGCTTTACATGGTTCACAAAGTGTTTAAACCATTTTGTAAAAAGATCGGCCTGAATCCATCCTGATGGGTGGCATGCGTGAATTGCACCGGGTGGAGCTCCTTTCATTAAAAGTGGATGATCGCGTTTCCGTGGAAATATCATCATTGGGGGCACATATGTACCACTTGCACTCATGCACATGATGCAAGTTACCGTTGAACCTCTTTCAGCTGAGGTCGTTGCAGCAATTTGCCTTTTCCCCTTCTTGGCCAATACTTCGGGCATCTTGGCAGGCACAACTGAAATTCCTGTCTCATCTACATTGTAGACGTTGTTGGCAGGGTAATGCTTTTGGTCCATTGCTGTTTCAAGTAATGTGAAAAAATTATCAACATCTTCCTTGTTAAAACCTCTAAATCTGGCAATTGACGTTCCCGTGGGACGACGGAAGGACACTTCTGGATGTCTTCGGAGAAACAAACGCAGCCACGTCTTACCCGCAGATTGTTTTTCATTTGAAAAATTATGTTTTAATTTATTTTTTTCAGCTAACTGATAGGCTAACTTCATGATATCGCGCCGAGTTAAACCAAACCCTGAAGCCTCCATTGCAAGTAGATATTCCACCAAATCGGTCTCAAATACATCAGAAAAAGTAGATTTTCGACCGAGTTTCAAATTTGTAACCTCCGCTAGTGGCTTGCTTTTTTGTTGACATAAACGTATTAGTGTGGTTTTTGGCACACCAAAAGTTTTCGACGCTTTTAGGTACCCCATTCTTTGTTCTTTTATGGCTAGTATGGCCATAGTCATCGAGTTTTTGTCTCATTGCTGTCTAGTAGGGTGTCTGTTCTTTGGTTTAGACGCCATTACCTAGAAATAAGAATTAAATTAAAATTTAAAAAACCTTCCACAGTTTTACTAACACTAAACATAGCTCACTCTCGATTAAGATTTCAAACCAAAAAAAAACTACATCAAAATCGGTTAATCCGTTTAGGAGCTACAATGCCACAGACATACATATACACACACAAGACACGCAGGTACACAGACAAGTCAAACTTATAACACCCCTCTTTTTTCGTCGGAGGTTAAAAAGCAGTTTACAATATGGACCACATGATCTTAATATTGACCACATGCTTGTAATATGGACCGCTAGTCCATATTTAGAACTTACTTACTAGTCCATATTACAAACGGGTGTCATTTTAAGGTTATTATTTTGTAAACAAATATTGAAAATAGGTACGACTTTAAGCGACATCAGAAATTGATCCTAATAATATGACGTTTGCAGTATATATATCATTATAACTAATTAACTGACAATAACATTATAATATTCTTCGGTAACTTACCAAAAATTTCCATCAAATTCGTGAAAAATCGTAAAATGACTGCCACTGACTCTGACACGGCGGTACGCTTGCTAAGTTGCAGGGACACTGAGAGGGGTGGCGGGATCACCGAGTGTAGCTAACTTCACTTAGCTAGCAACGATATTTAGCGAATTAGGACGGTGGTCCATATTACACGACTAGTCCATATTTGGGTAACTTACTCTAGCAATAAACAAAATAAATTATAACAGCCAAGCACATCAATCGACTCACCAGTCTCCCACGAAGCTGCGAATCTTGCGAAACCAGTTGCCACAGTCGGAACACAGGAACACACAAATCCAGCCGCGCGGCGGTATATTGGAACAATATGCGGGTGCGGAATAATTATGTGCGGAGAAAACTGTATGCGGAAGGAAAACTTGAGATGCGGATTAGAAGTAAAACTTTTCACAAGTCTTGCGTCAATCTTGACATTTTTTCTTCTTCCTTCTGAAGTCTTTCGCTAGCCAGTGGTAGCGCTGCGGAGGTCGATTAAATGGCATAACTAATATAACATATTCAGAATATCGCTCGCGCAACCAATCTTAATACATTGCAAGAAATAAAGTTATTTTACGTTCTTTTACATATTACCAGTGAATTGGTCTTAGTAAATTAATTATAATAAATACATACTCAAAGTTCAGAATAAATATGTAAAAAATGTACATTAATACAAATGAAAAAATAATTTTTAAAACACAAATTTTGTCCTGATTAAAAAGTATCGTATGTATTATAGAAGCGGTGTAGTATTTCGTAATAGTATAAAGCATGCCATTCACACAACTCCGTTTCGTGGAAAAGGAGTCATTCAACTTCGGTGTTTGTTTCTATTTCTACCATTAGCTTACGGATTGTCTCACTAGATAGGATGGTTGTTTATAGAATCAGAAACACGTTCGTAATATGTTACACGCGGTACAAGGAGCCGAAGTCTTGAATGCACAACGTTTTATTGGCCTTATTTAAGATGGTATTGAATATCAATTGACTAGGGTTGCATGCTTCTATTCGTAACATTGTTATTATTTTTTTGTAAATCCATTGACAAATAGGAAAACGTGCCAACTGGACTTAAGTGGTAATCTTCGTTTTTAAGCGGTGGTAAAATGTAGTACTTGGGTATCAACTAATTATTTATAGTAGGTATGTAATGCTTAAGGAATACAAGAAAGTAAAGATAAGTAAAATTCAATTAAATGAATCAATGAAATGAATGAAATAATATAAATAAACGTATTTAAATTCCTAACTTGAAATAATTTAGATACTTCAGAGGGAAATTTTACACACCATATTTTTTATTTAATGTTGACTGAAGAAACTTAAAAAACTACCCTGAAATTTACCTATGATGAAGATATAATATCCTCTGGTCTTACTAAAACGTGTGGATGACAGCCCTATTCTAGTTTTATACGTATCCAATACCACCAAACATGAATCCTAGATTGGCACGATATGTCTCTGTTCATGCGAGCTGAATAGGCTAGAGTCTAGACTGTTATCAATTCGTCGACCTTGCCACGCTTTCCCTCCATGTATTTATAAGTAGTTATACCTACTGGTAATTGGAGGAAAACATGATCTTTAATGCTTTATAACTGATAGATGAACTTCGTATAAAGGAGATCGCCAAAATCCCATACAAATATGGGCTAATAACATCTTTAATACATAAATATATTATAATTCATTAACTCACAAGTTTTCAAAATTAAACGGGGTTAAAGAGAAATAATAGTAGGTACCAATGGTTAAATATAGTTACTGCGGAGTACCTACCTACCTCAGGGTTGCAATTCCGTAATTAAGGCAATTCATCATCCATTCGTTGAGCAAATTCGGTTTTCAAGGAGGTATGAGAAGTCGTTCTCCGTTTGCTTACCATAACAATTATAATTATAAAAGTGATGACGGACGGTAAAATATTAAGATTTTTCACTGAAAAGGTATATAATATTTTATAAAATCGATAGTAAAAATCGATCGTTGAAATTGTTCATTCAAATAAACAAATTTTTAACTTTTAAAACACATTCCAGTTGTAACTTTATATTATTCTTTGTTATTTGATCAGGCAAAAATCTAGTGTTTTTCTGGAGGTATTATGGTTTCTGTAATGAACAATGAAGTAGGCCCAATCTCGGCGATCTCCTTTAATCATACTATGGAAAACTATTCCTTGCAGGAGTGCTCATAGCCTGGCGGTTTGTGTCAATCCTAAGTGATCGACCGAATTCAGCAATCGCGAGCGCGGGAGATGCACAGAGAGATTGAGTGACATAATTAGACATCATATAGGTACGTTCTTTAAACTACTTTGAATAAATTTGGACGTCATAAAACTTCTGACACATGGTTTGGCTACTAATTGGAGGACCTAAGTTCTAAGACTTCTCAGAAGGAGAGACCTATTAGTAATTAAAATAATACCTGTTTATAAGCCTGTAATATTCGTGAGTGCTACGCTAAAATTAAATAAAATAAAATAAATACTTAATCTCGTTTACACACTCATACCCTTTATCTGGGGGCACGGCAGTGCCCCCGCCAAGTCGAGCAAAAAAGCGGCACGGCCGTACCATCCTTTTCTCGAAGCAATTCAGGCCATTTTCGACCCCCTATAACTTCGTTGTGGATAAAGCTAGAAGCCTGAATTTTTTGTAACCAAGCAGGCATTGTAGAAACACGGTATATTTCAAATTTCATTGAATTTGAACCAGTAGTTTAAGAATTATAACTAGTCAAAGTTTCTTAATTTCGTCACTCACTGACTGACTGACCGATCATCAAAACTCTAAGGCACTTCTAGCAGACATAGAAGCTTCAAATTTGGAACACAATTAGTGTTTAGTGTATAGATCAAGGGAAAACTAAAATATTTTGCAATTTCGGTCCAGTTTTCTAGATACATCAACTGCATAAATAACTTTGTAATCCCATATAAATATATAGGATTACAAAGTTACATTTGCAGTTAATGAATTACTGTACCTGTATAACAAAATAACATTTGCAGTGAATGAATCAGTGTACCTGTATATAATATAATGGAATAATAGGTGTAGATAGGTACCTAGATATAATTATGTTCAAAGGTAACTTGTAAAAGGAAAAAAGTAGAACTATCTATAAAAAGAAATGAGATGCCATCAAAAACAAAACTTGTAAAAAAACCAAGTCTCGCAACTCAGTTCTTCTACCGTAAAAAGTTGTGAGATCCATGTAATATCAAGTCAGTTAATTTATTCAGTTCCTACTTAAGGGTCCTTCTGTCTTAAGTTGTTACGTAATTAGCTAACCTAACAAGTAACAACATCTTATAGTGACCATATTATCAATATTAAAAATCTTTTATGTTTTAAATAAATAGATTGACTTGGCAATCGCACTAAACAATCAAATTTAATACAATATGTAGGTATTACTTGTGAGGTACATTGTGTTTTCATGCGATTGTCAAGTCGATCTATTTATTTAAAACATAAAAGATTTTTAATATTGATAATATGGTCACTATAAGATGTTGTTACTTGTTAGGTTAGCTAATTACGTAACAACTTAAGACAGAAGGACCCTTAAGTAGGAACTGAATAAATTAACTGACTTGGTATTACATGGATCTCACAACTTTTTACGGTAGAAGAACTGAGTTGCGAGACTTGGTTTTTTTACAAGTTTTGTTTTTGATGGCATTATTATTATACCCGTTATTTACCTGTGTAGCGGGTGGTATAGACTAAACACATAACACAATATTACAATAACACCCATGACCCGAGTACGAATATTTATCTGTCACATAAATATCTGCCCCGGCCGGGAATGGAATCCGGGACACCTCGCTTCGCAGGCAGGGCCGCTACCAACTAGACTACAGGGTCGTCAAATGTATGGCAATGTATGAGTATTATTATTTAATCATGAAGAACTTGTTAGAAGTCATACAAGAAAATGGAAATATGACCTTAAATAAAGCTTACCTTCTACGATATGTTAAATGAGAGAAAAGATCCGAAGGGTAATAATTTGTGGTGTGGCCTTATATGTGAGGCTTCATAACTAGTACTTGACCTTATTAAGAGATTGCTGACTCTCTCCACTCCATTGCAGTGCCTGCTTAGATAACTTGACTTCGTGTTAGGCACTTTTGAACTAAGTATTTCTACGGTCTATTTTAATGTGAGATATTTTACCTAAGCTAAGCGTCTAGATCAATATTTGGAAATTATATTAGGGATTATTTTCTTTGAAAGTTTGCTAAGGTTAATCCTAACGTATAATTATGTATTTGGAAACTGATAAAAATGTGATATAAAACTGATTATGTAATAACCTCTTATTACAACAAACATTTAAAAAAAGAATCGAACTTCCTCCTTTCTTGAAGTTAGGTTAAAATGACTAGTTTCCGATTTCGTAGTAACAATACTAAATAAAATACTGCTTTATACAATATTGGATTCTCATTTAAAAAACACGTATAAATTATTACTTAGGTACAACTTAAAAGAAGTTCGGGACGTGCTAATCGTTACATGAGAAAATATCCTTAGATCTACATATTCAGACAACATCGTCATAATCAAACGCTCTTAAGATTTTATTGACAAGAGATCAGTAGCTCGAGCACGAATATTTGCGAGAAAGTATTCGTATGGTTAACGTAAGCAATCTGTCAAATTTGTATGGCATTTTAGTACCATTTACGTACGATAGGGGCGCTTTTGAAAAAATGCCATACAAATTGCTTACGTTAACCATACGAATACTTTCTCGCAAATATTCGTGCTCGAGCTACTGATCTAATAACTGTATTGAGTAAGTATTCACTATCATATGTTGCACATCAACCTTTCAAAACTAGTGCTATTCACCATTAATGTTTAGATTATGCGGCTTATTATAAACTAGTGGATAAGGGGCGTGTTCCACTACTCTAAAAAAATATCTGATGAGAATGACAGATCAGTGTTTTTTATAGATTTTGACGTTGTTGCGCCATCTTTGCATTATTATCTTCAAATTGTTGTATGGGAAAGGTGGAAAATCGACTTTATCAATGAACCAAATGTGCCTAATGCATTGTTTTAGTAGTCTCACACCTTCGGATTATTGCCTTTCAAATGAAACCATTTTGAGGCATATCGGTTGGATGGTTTCAGAGTATATAATGGACATCCGTACAATTTTTTTTGTGTTTTATATAATATTAGATAGATTAATCTTAGTACCTATTTTTAGAAGTGATCATGGAGTAAGAATTGTTCTGGGTTCCGAGTCGGCCTTGGGTCCAAGCCAACTTTTTATGATGTACTATACAAAAAGTCATGATCCTGATGGGGATCAGAGGTCTCCAAAAGGGGGCCTGTTGGAGGCATCTGAAACTTGAACGCCCAGTTAAATCCTGATGGTATTCGGGTAGATACGTTTTGAAGAGGTTATTCTTATTAATTTTTCTTTGTAGTATCTATCTTTTCCTTTGGGAAGACTAGGGGAATTTTCACCGTGTCTACAAGTTCACTGTACCAACGGTCAATATTCATTACGGGAATCCAAAAGTAGAGCTGTAATTACATTTATTGGAAAATGAATAATTATTTTATCTGCATAATGTTTTAATTATCAATCATATTTATCTAATTGTTGATGTAGGCATATACTACACGATATCCTTCACGATTCACAGCTAAAATAAGAATGAACAACATATGTGTAGTAAATATCTGTATTGCTCTCAAGGGGCTCACAGTTAAACAAACAACAATAGACTTGTAAGCTTTCGTTGTCATTAGTCCGATGCCCCGGCCTGCTCTGGACTGCGTTTTATTAGCACATAATAGGATCTGCTGTAGCGTGGCTCAGTGATTTGTCTGGCTGTTGTTGACCGCTTATTCTCTTGTGGTTTCGTTCTTAGGTAAATAGTTTACAGGTTGAGTGGGTGATGTAGTTGTATTGATTGGATTACTGTTTAATACTTGGTAAATGGTTTTGCGTTGGGTTTTTAACTTGTCGAAAAATGGGCTAGCGACTTCATCGTGATTATTGATCATCCTTGCTAGCCATAATTATTATTAGCTAGCATTACAATAGCTTACACTGCAACTGATTTCAGATTCGATTTTAGAAGCAAATAACATCCTAGAATCATTGTCGGACTGATAAAGTCTATGGAATCTTTTTTTATGGAAATAGCCGATAAACGAGCTGATGATCCACATGATGGTAAGTGGCCATCGTCGCCCATGGACATCAGCAACACCAAAGGCATCAATGATGCGTTGCCGGCCAAGAAAGAACGAAGAAAAAGAAAGAAAGAAAGAAAATGAAAAAAACCTTTTTGGATTCCGTAAACAAAGGAATTCTTATTATTTAGCCATGTCCATCCAGCCGTCCGTCTGTACATCCGTCCGGCATAAATATTACTTTTTATCTCGGCGCCTAAGTAATCTTATTGCACAATGTCGAACCTACGAAACGAATTTGGACAAATATCCATTAGAATTCATCAAATTAGGTGATTTATTTAATTCTGAGATATTTAACTTGTCCACTATGAAGCTCTGTGAGTGGAACATAAAATGTAATTGAAGTCGAATGCATTTGCAGACGAATTTGGCCTAATTAACATAATTACGTAAATTTTGAATTCCATTCACAGTACTCCATTGTGGGGTTCAAGTTAATTATCACCAAATTAAATAAGTCACTTAATTAGATCAGTTTTTCATACCTACAATGTTATTAAGTCAAAGTTTAATTATTTTCCGTCTCCATTTGGTACAAGTTTCTATGTAGCAAGGCGTCGCTAAGTTACCGATCGATATGGAGTCACACTGAGTCGACCCCTCCCGTGCAAAGGAAATGCAATGGTGCCGGGACTGAGATCTACGAAAGGTTATACATATTATAGCCATATATCTATACAACATTTTTATATAATAAACCTGTGAAATTTCATAAATACCTAGTCTAGCCATAAATACTGTTACAAACACTTCACTAAATATATTTTTTTGGAATTAATATATCTGTAAATTAATTATATAAAAACAAAGGTAGTTAAATGTTAATTAAAGTTTTGTATAGGTTATTCAAAATACCCTCCCTGATTTTGAATGCAAGCCCTCAACCTCTTAGGCCAGTCGTCAATCGTAGCATGCACCAGGTTCGTATCTATATCAGCCACTGCTTTAATCATGGATGCTTTGAGAAACTTCAAATTTTGGTGAGATTTAGCGCATGCTTTCTGTTTCCATTGTTGCCATATTTTGATTCCAACGGACGTAAGTTTGTGCTTTAAGAGGGCCCCTCGTTGTGCCTGATAAAGTAAATTTTATGACCAATCAGCCAGTTTTGTATCCCGCTTTCTGATGATCTGGCGCTGAATCTTATTGGAATACTTATTGTGGATTTTCGATAATTTTTTGAAGAAGATGTTTCATAATCTTTGCAATGACAGTATTTTGATACTCAAAAATACTGGGTTTCACTTCTTTTTCACAGAGAAACATCACAGATGAGCCCGAATATGAGACTCCAAGTCAAACCATGATTGATGCAGGATAATGCCCACGCTGGATTATTGGCATACGCCTGGTTGCTTCTTTATTCACGTGGGCATAATATTTTATTACTTTGTTTTTTGTAACTTTCTTCAATGCCAAAAATTTTTTCGATTGAAATAAGGATTTGGCGATTTTTTTTGGTCGCGTACCTTCTTAACGAAGCTGGTCATCTCTCGAGCCTTAATTTTTTTTAGAGGTTCATTACGGAAATGCCCTGTTTGTCGTCGATAAGCTCTGGGTCCAAGGTCTTCATTTAACATTCATTTGATGGTAATTTTTCTTATCCCTACCTAAGCTAAAATGTTTTGCTTCTGGACGGGAATTCGTTGGATTCGCGCCCGTACAGCTTGGGTGATCGCTGGGGTTCTAACCGTACGAGGTTGGGCGCTTCTTTTACGGTCTTCGAAGCTCGAATCTTCAGGGAATCATTTGATAGTATGATAAAAAAATCCCATGAGTTATTTTTCAAATTTTCAGCAATTTAAAAACCTCAAGCTGCATAGCTGTAGCGGTGCAACTTAATTACACGTCTGTGTCTTATTTTAACGTCCACTCATTTTTATTAAATGACACAATATCTATTATTTCTTTATTTTAAGATAGTGCAAAATTTCCTCATTCGTAATCAATCGAAATATTTCTCGCTTGTATTTGATACCTAAATTAAACAAGGCTGTAACAGTATATCTGGCAAGACTGTGTATAATATAAAGAAAGATCTGTGAATGAATTTGAAGTTCAAAAGTTTTTAATGTACAAATATGAAAAAGAGGAAATTTTGTTATATTATTATATTTATTATACCTGTGCGAAATTCTTGATAAATAACAGTAATATTCCTAACCAACAATGGCGTAATTAAAATTGCTTAGTTTCCTGTAATTATGTCATAATATCGCTCACCCAGTAATACAACGGAATCGCTCACCCAGTAATACATAAAACGGCACATCTATATTTGTCATATTTTACAGTCACGAGGTTAAATTTTTTTATAAAGATGTTTAAAATTAATTTATGGCTTCTTTTTACGTTTTTTACAGATTGTATGGGTTTGGTTACTAGTATTACATTTATACATATTTACCACAATGTAGATTATGCACTTTTAAACATGTATACCATATGAACTCAATTTCGCATTTTTTGCAGATGTGCCATTAAATTACTAGGTGAGCGATATGTTAATGTCACATCCACAGGTTCCGACATCGTGTTGTTCTCTGCACGGTTATTAATTCGGTAGTTCAGTGCATCCCTGCACGCCCCAGCGTTTGATTTGGCACCCTCGCCCTGATACCTCTATTTATATACGCATTTATACAAATTTTTAAGCAAAATGCAAAAATGTCTAAATATAAAACTGGAACGAGGTTCAATCTATTAATAAAATATTTTATGAAGAGCTGAAATTATTCATCATATTGAATTTTCACCCTATATCGCTTATGGACGGACAAATAAAACATTACCAATATCACAACAATTATTACACAATTACACTTCGCATGTGTTTCAAATAAATGTCTGTATACTCGGCAGGCAAGGTGCTGCAGTTGGCGAGGATCGTCATACAGACAGAAAGTACGAGTATAAGCAAAAAATAAACAAAACCAGCAATGTGTATTGGCTTTGCTCTGTAACAAAATATTACGAGAAAATTTTTTTGCGCTTCTTGTACGAGACTGTCAGTAATAAAACAAAGTACCTACCTAATTAAAATTTGTTACTACAAATAATGAAATTGTAACCTAAGTACATTACATATTAGAAAATCTGAAAGTTAGCTTATTTTTTATAATTATAATTTAAAATTGTTTGTATAGTTTACAACAATCCCTCCTTAAATATAGATGCATACAATATTTGTCGATATGGAGACCAAAACTTATTGTTTTGGAATACTTGTCTGTTCAGTTTTTGATACTTTGCATATTCATAGCTTTTATTTCATTAATAATAATACAAATTAATACAGAGTTAAATATTATAGTCAGTAATAATTCTAATATAGTCCTCTCGAACCAAAGCGACAGCGAGTTATTTGGATTTTTATAAAATTAGTACGAGACTTATTAAACGCCTATTCATTTACTGTGTACTACATAATATTTAATGAGTACTTACTTAAAGTTATTTTTCACTTTCCTATTAATAACAGGCGTTAATGGTTGAACTATATCGCTAAAACCATCGTGCATCACGGCTAATGACGATGTTAATAGCATAAGTACTTTCACCGATCGATTTCTAGGCCACGATCTAAATAAGCGCTTATTTTTAAACGTAGCGCATAGAAAGCAAATCTAATCTTGATATGCGTTTAACTCATGGTAATATTAATGACGTTGGTATAGTTAGATTTAAAACGACAGTCGACAAGTTTTAAAGCGCTTTATATTTCGTTAGGGACAAAATTTCATAACTTTGTGGATATAATTCCATCAGAAAATTTAAAGTAACTGTGAAAAAATTATAAATATTATGGTGTGGTATAATATTATAATGGGACAATTAAAAACAAATAAAATTTAAATTTTTAGTCAACCAAAGGAATTATGTACCTACAAATTTATGTAACTATTACTTTAGAAGGTTAGCAACAGGCGATATTCCGATTCATCATTACTATAATATGGAAAGATGGAAGTTATAATGTAGTTCATAGTCCAATGGCTTGTATTAAACTAAGTAATAAGCTATGCAAATGACTACGATGGATTGACTGTTATTAGTAGATAGGTGTTGTACGCGTGCTTCGAAGGGCACATTAACACAAATGTACTTTGTTTATCAGATACTTAGGGAAATACACGCACAGTACACAAGAACCCTAACGGCCTGCGTATTCCACGTTGGCCGCTAAAGACGTACATATAATAATTTAAATTTCATCCTCATTCGTTTATTGGCAGCCATTCATAACGCCAGAATTGATATTGACAAACAAACAATAGAATAGACGCTGTCTATAAATTTAAATGACTGCCCACGAAAATTTAATCACACGCAACTCACGCAAGAGCGCTTAGAATTTATGTCAGAGTCGTGGGTGTACGGCTTCTTAAACGTTAAGCGAGAATTTAATTTTTATACCATTGCATTGATACTGTAATTCATAATTTTTACATTTTTGTAGATAACAAAATCTTAGCAAACACAAAATACACGGCACTGCAAAAAGAGTCACGAAACATGTTGCACCGTCTGCACTCTGCAGACAAAACAAAAACTTCGGATTACTCAACTTTGGTGGCCGAAAAATCAATGGGAAATGAAGGAAAGACGTAGCTATAGTTAAGCTATAGATACACGGAGGGTTAGCGTGTCTGGCTTCCGCGGCACAATAGCCCCCGTGGATAGCTATGCTTGTATACCGAACACCGAACAGCGAACGCGCTATCCGCGAGTTGCCGTCGAGCTTTGGAATAGATCGCGCGTTTGCGCCACTTTTCCGAACGCATTTAATATTCTGTCAAAAACAGAGTCCACAGCGACGGGTTTCGCTGTTAAACTTTTGAAATTCGAATAGATTTTCGTTGTGTTTTGCAGCTGACTAAAGATTGTGACAGGAAAAGTTTTGTGTGTGGACAGTGAGTGCGCGTCCTTACAATAGGTGGATGGACAATGCACCTTCTTTGCCGGTAATTTTGGTGACGAAAAAATGAAAACGTAAGCAAGTTTTTTATATTGTTTGGTGTGTTTTAAAAAATATTGTATCCTTGAACGTGACTGTAATTTGTTCTGCTCTTGTTGTGAAATGAATTCTTCATCTTCTCGTCTAACGGCCGCAGACCGCAAGTTGATATAATTACACATAATGCGTACCTCATTCCTGGACCGATGGTATAGATTTACACTGAGAAATAGAACTACTGTATTTTTCGTACCTTATTTACTCATAAAGAAATATTATCAAATATATTTATTCAAAATTATTGTATTAAATCACAGAAATGTTATTGTTATTGATTATGACACGATATTAACACGTAAAATGATTTTTTTAACAGTTCTATTATTTTTCAAAGAATATTTAACACAAGCAGTGAGACAAAGACGAATGAAACCGGTCTCGACTAACTGGATGTTTATCTCTGGTATCTTAAAATTATGATGCGATTGACATGAAATGGACTTTATACATCCATTGAAAACTAATAAGAAATGTTTGGTGCCAAGGATCTGCAGTTAGCACTACGTTAATACTTATTTGAGAAATCGACAACGCTGATTTTCAGTACAGCGCATGAGCCGTTGACAAAAAGTTTGACTACTCTAGAAATATAGCTTGTAAGAAGCGTATCTAAGTAGGTTAAAAGTTTACCAACTTGCTGTGTTCATTAGTTAGCAGGTATGTATGGGTCAAATGCAAGCTAAATTAGAACAACTCATCTCGTGTTACGGAGTTAACAATGTTAACAAGAGCAGAACGAAGTACAAACAATGTTGGCTGAAAAAATTGCTGTTCAAAAAGTGAAGTTACATCACAAAAAGCCCGTCTGCGCAGTTAAGCAAAAGTGTTTTGTTCAGGCGGTACCCTCAAAACGCGAGTTATGAGCAGTCTTTGCTAGAGTAGGGAGTTGCATACATCCACACAAGTATCTACTGTGCAGTCATACAACTTCATTTATCTTCAAATCCACCGCCGGTTGAGTTCTCTGCAATTTGCAGTAACGTTTGCAACTGACAAGAATTGAATTTTCCGCACAAACTGAGTGCAATTGCCTTAAGGATGTAAATAAACTCAGTTGTTGTTCGATGAATATAAAATTCAATTTATTTGTTCTTCAAAGTTGTGCATTGTATTTAACTACTTGTGTATTTGCAATTTGCTTCAATAATATAAAGGTAAAATAGTATGTAAATGGTAAGAAAATATATGTACATACAACATAATAAAAAAACATGTCCGTTTATTTCTGCGCTTAGTTCGTGAAATCGACTCAGTAGCTCATAGCAGGGATCCGAAATAATTATAATAACATGTATGTAAAATATAGAGTATCATCTGGTATGAAATATGATATTAAAACATTTTATTTTACTGTAAAAAAAATATATTCAAGAAACGTGTTTATGACATTAAAATATTATAGCGCATCTGATATTTAAAATTGTATTAATACGTACAAGTTATTGATTCTAAAAATTAACAGAAGCCTTAAGTTGTAATAATATAAAAAATATGAAAGTCCCTACTACAAAAAGTCTATCAAAGAATACTGTTCTTCAATCTGTATTACAATTTATTAATGTCATTCATATGGAATTCTTTAATTCAAAGACACCGCGGCGCGACGATCTCTTTTTATCCGCTTTGGTAACGGAACTCACTATTGTACATGTTGGCTTCTTTTAATTAATCTACTTATAGTAGAACCATCAAAAGAAGCATGTAGTTGAGTCTACTTGTAAGCATTATGTATTGTTTCAGTTTTCAAGGATTTTCACGTACGAGTAGGTTGATAAAAGTAATGAATTCACGTCACTTAAAAACGTTTCATGTCAGCAATAGATATTTTTTGCAGACAAAATAATTTACCTACGTATTTGTGGTATGACTTCACTGACATCTACATTCTACACATCTATACTAATATTATAAAGCTGTAGAGTTTGTTTGGTTGAACGCGCTAATCTCAGGAACTACTGGTTCAAATTGAAAAATTATTTTTGTGTTTGATAGTCCATTTATCGAGGAAGGCTATAGGTAGGCTATATAACACCATATATTTTAGTAGTTAGTTTTTTCCACAAATTAACGCGGGTGAAACCGCGAAGCACAGCTAGTCGTTTAATAAAAATAACTCCTCTTTGCTCTGATTCGCTAAACATAATCTTTATTTTACCTACAAAGAGTATCTCATTCTCCTTATAATTACTATTTATACTGCAGTTTTTCTACTAAAATGTTCCATGAAACATTTATACCACAAATAATATTATTGTTTACGCAACCATTCAACAGTAGTCTCGGAGTTCAAGGCTCGGCTGTGGAATGACATAACGCCAATAATAACAGGTTGTGGTGATGAAGGTCGGAGCCGAGGCGTCCTTTGCAATTCAAGTATCATGCACATTTCTTTCATACGGCGTATTTAATAATGTGAATATCATTAATTTTTTTCGACGATTTTGGTCTCACGAGTCTTACTCGTTTATGATCTTGTTTTTGTTCTTGGTTATAAAATGAAAACGAGTATAGCCGGACCTTGCAAGAACTTTATGGAAGTTAGTCATTGCTTTCCTGTCTCGAATCAAAACTTCTACTACTGCTCAAATAGTGCGTCCAGAAAAAGAGACGTACGAAAAGAAAAAGAAAATACGTAACCATTACAGATATTTAACATAATTTGCGGCCAGAAGAAGGCAATCCATTGGGATTGTATCAGCATAAAGTCATTCTTTACGTGAAGTCTGAACCAAAGGATGCAAGCAAGAATTAAGAGCCGTAGATGGCTGGATTAATTTATTATTCAAGAAGGCAGCAGCACTTCCGCTCTCTTATACGTAAGGCTCTATACCTGCTTCGCTATTATGCAACAATATATGCATAATATTAATGCAGACGGTCTCCCCTCGCCACGCTGCCGACGGCGCATGACTATCTGAGGGAGCAGTCTAATTAATGTGGCTCACACTCCCAGTACTGTGAAGGACTCATTCAAAATAAACATCTTGAAATCTTTCTTTTCATTGCTGTCTTTATTTAATTGGTGTATGTAAAATATTTAAGTATATTACAAGTATATACTTTTGTAAAATGTTTTTTTTTTGTCATGTTTGATTTTTCGCAATTTGCCTGTTAGTCTGTGTGCCTGTTTTGTGCAAGTATCGCGCGAAAACCACTGAGTAGATTTTGATAGAACCTTTCTAGAATACATTTCATCACAAGATATCGAGCTGTAAATGGGAAAAACATTTAATTTGGTTTAGTACATTCTGATAAGTGGATAAGGGGAGTAAACAAAGTTTACTCTTAAGGAATAGACGATAAAGTTCATATGAGAATACCAATTTGTTATATTGTTCTTGGCAAAAAGAATCAAATGTAAAAGCTATAAATACTTACGCAGCAACTCAGAGTCACTAAGGGTTACTTAAATCGTTCCTTAGCACAGAATTTGTATGGCGATTCTTTACTAAGGAGCGATTTAAGTAAACGTTAGGGACTCTGAGTTGGGACGTTAGAGCTACAAATGATCGAAAAAACTGAATGCACAAGAAACTTTTACATTATAACATCATTGACACTAAATTGTTCTTCCTACTGGGTTTATAAAACCCGTTTAAATATACCTTACGATAAATTACGTATAAACAGCAATTATGTATGTGTTATATCGACTACCTATTACAAAGTCAGGGATTAAAAATGTAGTAGGTAGGTATAAATTATGAATGCATTCTCCCCTTTGTTACACCGTACTAGCTGTTGGGAGCAGTCGGGAAAGTGAGGGAGCGGCTAATTAATATGCCGAGCACTCCAATTGGGATTGTATAGGGCCCATTTATACGTCATAATACCTTAAAGTCAAGTAAGACATGTAGTGGAATTGTCAACGATATTTTTCATGATTTTTTTTGATAATAATTAGAAATATAGTCGATAACAAAATTTTATTTCCTTAAAAATATACTATATTATCGTGCCTATTATAGTAAAATGTGCTCAAACTGCTCAATACACGGTGAGACGACAAAAGTGCAATATATTTTTTAACCCCCGATGAAAAAAGAGGGGTGTTATAAGTTTGACGTATCTGTGTAGCTATCCGTCGATCTTTATGTCTGTCTGTGGCATCGTAGCTCCCAAACGCATGAGCCGATTTTTATTCAGTTTTTTTTGTTTGAAACATGACTTAATCGAGACTGTACTTCGCTATGTATAATGTTAGTAAAACGGTCGGGGGTTATTAATTTTTAATTTAAGATTATGTTTCTCTTTCTTTTTCTTCTCTCTTTCTTGGCCGGCAACGCATCAGTGATACCTTTGGTGTTGCTGATGTCCATGAGCGACGATAGCCACTTGCTGTCAGGTGGATCATCAGCTCGTTTGCCGGCTATTTCCATTAAAAAAATGTTGCATTGTTTACATCTCTTAGAACTTATTTTACTAATATAATATAATATATACTCAAACTATTTGTACAAATTGAAACTTGCAGTTACGTGGATACGAAATGATTGAAAAATCTTGGTCCGTCTATCTAGGTAGTAGGAGGATCAGAGACGAGGACATGAAAGAAAAGATCTTTTAAAGATATCTTCACAGATCGATAAAAAAAGGAAAAACGTATCAGAAGAAATTTTAGTCTTCCTTTGCAGCAAATACTCAGCTCTCATTGTTTCCGATACTGAAGTATCCGACAACAAAGGCAAGATGAGTTCTGTAAAAGTTAATACAACCGTAAAACTTGGAACGGAAACTGAAGTTTAGAACCGCCTAGAGAATTACAGCGAAATATGAAAGAAAGTTATCCAGTATACACATATAAACGCAAGCAGTTTGCGTTGTACTGTCTGCAGAATAAGATCGAAGCTTTTGCTCGTAGTAGTCGTCAATATCACGCTTTAAACAAGCTTTTTGGGGGAAGCTATCGATCGCAGTATTATCGAATACCATCTACAGGTGGCGTGGGCTCTGTTTTGGTGCGTTCATTAACCCCTACCACCCTTAAGGGCGCAGTCTGCCCCCTAGTACCGCGGGTATCAAAGTGGTGCGTAAATTACAACCCCACGCAAACGCCACCATACTCGAAATTTTCAAGATCTCATTCGGAGCAAAAGACTTCTTTAATGCTTTTTAGAGCGCATGACGCATGCACCCTCGATTTATTTGAAGCCCCCGCGACGAACTTATAATTCTAAAAGGTTTTGTGATGTCATGGCTTGTTTTTTTTTGTTTTTCTAATTAAATAAATTAGATGCATTGTTCCTGTACTTTAGGTTCTACAAAATGTTATTTAAAATTGGACACAGGTAACGTGACGATAATTTTTTTTCGTTGCGTACCCCATTATATAAAGGTTAATCGTTGAAAAGGTCTTTTAAAAATATTATGCGTCTTCTAAGACCATTGTTGGATTTAGGGTTTCTTTTGCGAAATATTTGGCTTTGAAGCTAATTTTGGTTAGAGACAATGTCTGCCCTGCCGGCTAAACGGTTGGAGTTGGACAAGTGAAAATGTCTCAAAAATAGGCTATATGATTAATTTACAAGGAAAACTATCACGCCTATGTACACACTTGCCCGGTTTTTATGTTTCAGTAACACGGGTTTGCACTAAGAACAATGATAAACCGACAAGTAGACATGTTTAAGGGATTTGACAAAGTCTTTAAATTCTTACTTGTTAACCCTTTGTTTGAACCTTTATGTCGTACTTACCTACCATTAAGGGATTAAAGGAAATGCCCATTGTTTACGTCACGATCTTTTATTTTAGGCTTTAAATCGTTCTTGAACATGTCCATGAGGCATGAGTTTGAAGAGTCATTAGAGCTTAAAACTGGCTATTCATGTTCAAAGAATCAAATTCTACTTTATGCTCAAAGACACAAAAGGCGTCGGCATTAAAACGATGAATACATCTTGAGAACTGTTTGATATCAGAAGTGGCCATTCGTGTTTAAATACGGTTTATTCCAGTTCCTATGATTTTATCTTTTATTTATTTTGACGACCCTGTAGCCTAGTTGGTAGAGATCCTGCCTGCGAAGCGAGGGGTCCCGGGTTCAATTCCATCTGCATCTGCCCCGCGATTTATGTGAAAGTTAAATATTTGTACTCGGGTCACGGGTGTTATTGTGATGTGTTATATGTGTCGTCCATACCACCCGCGACACAGGTTAAAAAACCTACTGCGGGGGTGTGTGTGTAAGCGTTTTAAAAAAATATCTAGAATATTGCTTTGCATGGATTTTGAATAATAAATTACCCTTATTCAAACTTTGTGTTTCATAACTTATTGGCATACGTATTTGCAACACTTCTAAAACATTATTCAGTTTGCAAATTTTAAAAAGAAAAAAAAAAATAATACAATACAAATAATATAATTATAAAACGGTTATAAAAATGTATAATTTTAATCATTATACATAGTAAACAGAAGACAGGTACTTACGCGGGCGTAAAGCTTTTGCTATGCAATATCCGACGTAGGCGTGTCTTATCACAAACGCATGGTATAATGAATCCGCCGTTTCAAACTTCATATCCTAGCTATTTTCATTCCATCTACTGTACTCGTACACCAAAAGGTAGACAACGTTTAAAATAAAAAGGCGTTTTTGTTGTTAGAAATTAGACAGTCCTGAATTAGTGTAGACTTATATAGCATTTCACCTAATACGAATGAATGCTTTACGTTGGCATAATTCTGATTTCTTTTTTATGCATGTTTTGAGGCGCAATTAGTTTAGTATAATGCGTATTAGAGTTATTAGACGAATATCTAATAGTGTAGAAGTGAAGTGTGGACTAAACGAAACTACAGTGAATTCGATAAAACACGAAATGGACTAACCATTAAATGGTGAATTGGACGAACCAAAAATTGAACAAGTAGCGCCCCAAAGCCTGAATTAAAAGCTTTTAAATGATGGTATACGTTTCACAGTGGCAATATTTTTTGCATGAAGTTAACGGTAAGACACCGTACAAATATCTATATTGTGGTAAAGTCATATTACATTACAAACTTGAGTGTTTCACTGTTACATGTTATAATCACTTTGGTTAAGAGCTGTCGTCCATAATACTGGCCATAAATATATTGTCGTTTTTAATAATAATAACAATTTATAGGGAACGTTCAGACATCAATTTACTTTTTCCAATTCTAGCTTACCGTTAGAATAAGTGATGGTATATTTTTATGATTAAATAAATGTTCAAATCCTCAAGTTCATGATGTGTAGGCGATGCAAAGAAATCTCTACGTGGGACTTAATGGGTTAGAAATATACAGCTGGGATTATCAAAGAAAAAAGCGGCCAAGTGCGAGTCGGACTCGCCCATGAAGGGTTCCGTAGCAGCAAGTAACATAATATAAAAGTTCTTTTAGTTCGTTGTAACTTTGATCAATGTTTTTTGTGGTTTACGATTTATGACGTATTAAAAAAAAACTACTTACTAGATCTCGTTCAAACCAATTTTCGTTGGAAGTTTGCATGGTAATGTACATCATATATTTTTTTTAGTTTTATCATTCTCTTATTTTAGAAGTTACAGGGGGGGACACACATTTTACCACTTTGGAAGTGTCTCTCGTGCAAACTATTCAGTTTAGAAAAAAATTATATTAGAAACCTCAATATCATTTTTGAAGACCTATCCATAGATACCCCCACACGTAGAGGTTTGGTGAAAAAAACATTTTTGAGTTTCAGTTCTAAGTATGGGGAACCCCCAAAATTTATTGTTTTCTTTCTATTTTTGTGTGAAAATCTTAATACGGTTCACAGAATACATCTACTTACCAAGTTTCAACAGTATAGCTCTTATAGTTTCGGAAAAAAGTGGCTGTGACATACGGACGGACAGACAGACAGACAGACAGATAGACAGACAGACGTGACGAATCTATAAGGGTTCCGTTTTTTGCCATTCGGCTACGGAACCCTAAAAATTGTCCATGGAAATAATTTAATACGTCTCTATATTACTGTTTGTGAATTACATTTCTTATTAACAAAGTTTTTGGACCAAAATTTAATAAAAATGTCTTTAACTGGCTTAAGTTATGATATAAAAATATATAGGTACATACGTACTTAGCAGTTTGTAAACTGTGACATAATCATAGTAAATTAAGGCAATGGCATATCAAACCAGATATGGTGATGAGCACACATAATTAAGTATCAAGTCACTTACTATCGCTAATTGGAGTTGAATAATTAGGTCGTGCGTCTTATACTGAAGCAGTTAATATGTACCTACTTCGGATGCTAATTTAAGCTAGGCGAGCATTGACATTTCCAGTATGAAAAGCAAGGAATGATGTCAGTTTTCTGATGAAAATTGCATAATTTTGGTACTCCCTAAAGGATTGTTGGAAAGAGTTACGTAAATTTTTCGAAGCTTCGATAACTAAAATATTTTCTTTTAATCCAAGAAGTTTTTTTTGTGCGAGTTGTAACAAAAAGTTCGTTAGATATTTTCTATCTAGTAGGTAAATAACTAAGTTATTATGACATAATATGACAATAATAACAGCACACATTTAGCATTCAAACCGTATTAATACTAGTAAAGAAAACAAATTTTCTTCGAATAAAAGTGTTGAGGTTATCAGTGAAATAAATATGAAAGTAATTAATGTTATTATCTATGGCGGCGCACTTGGCATCGTAATTACATAAAGCGAGCACTGAACTCCTTTCCGGTGTCCGATTAAGAAGCGTTCTCATGGTTAAACTTTTAACTCAACACGTTCAAGTGTTTAAGTGTTATCAAATGCATGAGAATAGTTTACATACTAATTAAAGTAACAATATATTTCAACAAGATTTTTTTTATTTAAACAGCTGACAAACGAGCTGATTGCCACCAATGATATTTAAAAAATATAGATACGTTATACCCTTCCAAATCAAACAAAAAATCTGTTCCGAAAAGAGCTACACAACACACATATTATGTTTATCTATTGTTTCACTACACCAATCACATTGGTATAATACACGAAGGCATTTTAACGCTGTACATCAAATGTCAAGCACTTCTGACAACAACAAAAGCGTGCTTATCGTCTTGTATTGACAGAGCGACTACGAGTAGAACGGTCAATTGTCTGTTCTTACGCTCTTCATCGTCGGCGCGCTAGTGACATATCTACTTCTTTTTTACATTATAATATCATTAATTGCAACCTGATTGTAAGCTACCAACAATGGACATCGGTAATAACTTAGGTATTACATGTGTTGCTGGCCAAGAACTAAAAGAGAACAAGAAGAGAAGTGAGAAAGAAGAAGTACTAGATTTAGCTTTTACTATTTAACGACCAATACAAGTACTGCTAGGATGTTGTGGTATCTGTTCGCTATAAGATCACGATAGTTCAACAAGTTGGTTAAGCGAGTTTATTTATTTTGAATTTAAATAATTTTGGGGATCTATTTGAAGTGGGTTAAAAATATAGTAAAATCGATGTATTTATGTATGTATGTATGTATGTATGTATGTATGTATGTATGTATGTATGTATGTATGTATGTATGTATGTATGTATGTATGTATGTATGTATGTATGTATGTATGTATGTATGTATACGATAGATGTATACACGGTACATATACCAAAACAATATTTTTTCCAATTTTTGTCTGTCTGTCTGTTTGTTCCGGCTAATGAATCTCTGAAATGGCTGGACCAATTTTGACGGGACTTTCACTGGCAGATAGCTAATATAACAAGGAGTAACTTAGGCTACTTTTATTTTAGAAAGAAATTACTTTGTTAGGCGATACGAAGTTCGCCGGGTCAGCTAGTACTCAATAAAATGAAACATGACAAAACTCACAATGTATTTTGATCTATTGCTCTCACGCACTAAACGATGAAAGTGATATGAACACGAATACCGCTACCGTTGTTATAACAGCTGTCGGTCACGTAAACAGCTCTAGGCGTGCGCACGCGCATAGATATACTTTGAATGCGATCTACCGACCCCGCACAACGTGCTTTCCGAAATATCTTCTCAGAACGCCGAGCGTGAGCTATTAAACTGATAAAATGACAAGTAGGGTACATTTACCATCAGATTTTAGGAAGGAACGGTAGGTCTGATTTTAAAATGACTTTCAGTAGCTTTTTATTGTCGTGTATTTTATTGTAAAAACATACATAAAAAACATACATGTTTTAGATTTCTGACTGTATACAAAGGTACTGATTCAGTACATACTTAATAACCATGATTTCTCAACAAAGAAATCACATTTACCAACGCATGTTGTGCATGAGACATGTGTTAGGAACGTAATGTGAAATAGATCTGGCAATAATGTTTAATGTTTATTATTTGATGTTAATACAAAGTAAAAAATCTCAGATAATTCGCTGTCAGTTGTTAGTTAAAATGCTTCGTGTTTTGACTTTATTGATAAAAAAATATTTACATAGGTCAACTGTTACGCGAAATCGCAAGATGTTATTATAACCACGCCGATTTCCGCTGCATTTTTCCGTGGATGACATAATACTAATTACAAGAAGGACATTATATTATTATGCTAAAAGGTTTTTAGTAGATACTGATAATAATATGTTTAGGACATACTGAGATATTAAGTAATATAATATGTTTTATAATGGTAGGTTATCTTTTGGGATGAACATTATTAATATCTTACTGTTTTTCCATGAGTGAATTGCATTAAAGTAATTTTACTGTATCTATGCATAAATACCATCGCCAATTCATAATTATGAGATGCAATTATTTTTAGGTCTCCAAAGTTTAACACCATTTTAGGGCTATATTTAATGCATAGATTTAATGCCACTTCGATATCTATTCTATACCTAGTAATTCTATGGTTACTTTACTATGGGACAGTTCGAACTGTGGTTCGAACCCCACACCATTAGACGCCCCCATGCGCTTTTACGCCATTCAATGTCTTAGTTAAGAACATGAGAATTGTGTGGATGTTGCCACAGTATACAGTAGGTAAATAGGTAATTCAGAAATGAGGATTGCAAACATAATATGTTCGTTGTATAATTATTTTCAGTTAGTACAAATGTTAAAAGTAATACTGCTTTAGGAACTTAAAATTTTACAAATACATTCGAATATTACCAACGTTTAAAAAAGAGCTTGCTCTACATTTTGAAAACTTTAGTAGTAATACTTCGAAACTGTTTCAGAACTCCATAATTCCAAATTCGAAGTAAAAATTGTTCAAACAAGTTAAATTGGATACTTAAAAGTTTGTTCCGGTTTTGTAAAATAGTTTGGCCCAAGAAAGTTGTTATAATTATGCATCATTGGTTCGGAGTTGTTTTGGAATAAACTTAAATATAAATAATTTCTGTTTGCAAATGTACCTACCTATTTTGTGTTATTAATCTCTTCTTACTTTATCGCAACACATTGGTGATATTTTTGGTCTTATTCATTTCATCCGTCCATTCCGTCCATTCCGTCCATAGACGACGGTGTCCATTTACCATCAGGTTGATCGTCAGCTCGTTTGACGGCTGGTTACAAAAAACCTAACCTTACTTCAGCGTCACTTGTTTCCAACATGAAATTACCATTTTCTCGATAAAAAAAATATTTTTATACCGTACTCGATAAAACTCAATCCAATTTAGTCCAATACATATTGCGTGATTCGTGAGCTTACATACAGACAGACAAAAAATCTAAAAATGGCTATTTTGGCTTTTACAGTTCCTATAATTAAGAACCCACAAATGATTTATCTACAATATCTGCTCTCATATCTGCTATATACAAACATGTACCACATACAGTTTTATCATAGGTACATATAAAATATATTATTATAACGTTTATGCGACTTTATGTCACAAACAACAGTTTTGCTTCCACTGCTTCCAGGAATAAATAAAAAGCGGCCAAGTGCCAGTCGGACTCGCCCATGAAGGGTTCCGTAGCAGCAAGTAACATAATATAAAAGTTCTTGTAGTTCGTTGTAACATTGATCAATATTTTTTGCGGTTTACGATTTATGACGTATTAAAAAAAAACTACTTACTAGATCTCATTCAAACCAATTTTCGTTGGAAGTTTGCTTGGTAATGTACATCATTTAATTTTTTTAGTTTTATCATTCCCTTATTTTAGAAGTTACAGGGGGGGGGACACACATTTTACCACTTTGGAAGTGTCTCTCGCGCAAACTATTCAGTTTAGAAAAAAATGATATTAGAAACCTCAATATCATTTTTGAAGACCTATCCATAGATACCCCACACGTATGGGTTTGATGAAAAAAACATTTTTGAGTTTCAGTTCTAAGTATGGGGAACCCCCAAAATTTATTGCTTTTTTTCTATTTTTGTGTGAAAATCTTAATGCGGTTTACAGAATACATCTACCTACCAAGTTTCAATGGTATAGCTCTTATAGTTTCGGAAAAAAGTGGCTGTGACATACGGACGGACAGACAGACAGACAGACAGACAGACAGACAGACAGACAGACAGACAGACAGACAGACAGACAGACAGACAGACAGACAGACAGACATGACGAATCCATAAGGGTTCCGTTTTTTGCCATTCGGCTACGGAACCCTAAAAATGAGGAAGTGCTGATTTGTATGCGGCGACGAATAACTTATCCATAATAATCTATCGCGTGGACGTGGACTTGTCGGCGTCTCTGTACGGAAGAGACCGAAAGCGGCCGAAAGTTTATGTTGTTTTTTGTCCGTCTCGTTCATACCAACAAAAACAAGTCGAAGCTCCGAGATTTTTACGTTTATCCTACGCAAACGTGTTTAACTGTACGTGTTTTTAAAAGCTCAACTTTGTTGCGATTTATTTGTGAAACACCGAAACTACATATAATAACATTAGGAATTTATAGACTCAGTTCCGGCCTACCTACAACGTAGAGCTTAGCAACAGCTAATATTGTAATTCGGATGTATTACTCTGTTTCGGAACATTATTCTTGTATGTTTCTGTATTAAACGTAATGTAAGTTGTAAATGTTTACGTTGGTTACGTTTGTTTATGTTAAGTAAGTGTTTATTATTGGCGCGGCGTTTGTTGATGTGTGAAGTGGTGAACGCGTGAGTTTTAATTAGAATAGCCGAGGTTAAGTGTTGTAAAAATAATTGGCATGGGACGCAGGTATGTTCAATGTTTATGTGATGGATGTTGGTTGGGTCGATGACGTTATGCTGCGACACCTGTATCATTTTAATTTATAGCTATAGATATTGATTGATTACATGCCCTATTTTCTTTTATGTTTGTATGTGCAAAAATAACTTCAATAAGAAAAACAAACCTGAGTTCCTTCAAGTTGTCTAAACATAATAAATTTTGCTACTTAAAAATTATAACCTGTTAATGTTAATAATATTTTATGTATTAACTAGCTGTGCCCCGCGGTTTCCCCCGCGTTATTTTGTAGAAAAAACTATCCTCGATAAATGGACTATCAAACACAAAAATAATTTTTCAATTCGAACCAGTAGTTCTTGAGATTAGCGCGTTCAACCAAACAAACTCTTCAGCTTTGTAATATTAGTATAGATAATATAGGGATAAAAAATCGTAACACCAGACTGCATAAAAAACATTGACATTCACAAATGTCATAATATTTTTCGAAAAGATTGTATATTTAGGTTAACCATTTTCCTCTAAGAAGATCGAGTAACGTAGGTAACTCGATAAGTTTTGAGACAAGAAAAAAATGTACAAGATATTAACAATATTTATTTTAATTTTTTTCGAAATACTCTCCTTCATTCTATATGCAAAGTTCCATTCGCCTAAACCAACTATTAAAACACTTTTGCCAGTCTTGATCTTATTATTTATGTTATTGACTGTACTGAATCCGACGAAATGAGAATCCGACCTTTTGCGAATCCGACGAAATGCGAACAATTCCATTAAATCATACTCGTATATTAAAACTTTTTAAATAAATTTAGGTACCTACTATTCCTAAATACATTTGTTTGATCCCCTTTTAATTTGCTTTATGAACCAAAACTCGAGAGGTTTTGGTATTTTTTTAATTAATTAATTACTATTTCACGCCCAAAAATCCGCCATTTTGTTTTTAAGACGAATATTATAAGATACCTACATTGTCGAAATCCATCCCACCCTTTAGAAGATGCGAGGTATAAAGAAAACAAATATAGGCACCTATTACCATCCTATTACATACAAGATATGCGCGAAAAACATAACCCTCCCTTTGCAGTCGGGTAATCGTTAAAGGTGGTTAATGCCATAAACTGTAAACAAAATCTGTCTTAAAATGCAGATGCAAAACAAGTCTTTTAAATATTGAATGAAATGCGACGTAAATTATGACTGAAGTGACTTTTTCGAGCCCCCGAGACGCGTCCCTATTAAAAAGTAGCAGCTGACTTGAACTCTTTAGGGAGAAAGTAGCCAGCTCTTCAGTAATTACTCCTCTAAAGTGAAATATTGTAAAAATTGCTATAACATCCACAATAATATTTTTCACTAAAGTTTCTTTAGAAATTTTCAATTTAAATCCGTTGAAAAGTAATTAAAGAATGCTGCTTAGTATGTAAGTACTCGAAAATTCTCACTTGAGCTCATTGGAGCATGTGTCCACGTGATTATAGGCGAGAGTCCAGTAGGTAAAAGACTTACAGGACTTTCATGTTTGGTGGCCAACGTACAGAGATGATGCAAAGCACTGACGAGGACCGGTGTGTTTAATGTGGTTCAGACTTTGGCAAGATGACCGACTGTCATTTAAGAGCACATTAGAAGGTACCGGATTGGGCCAATTTCATACTACAATTTCATAATAGGCAAGACGAGTGAAATGTCGCTTCGTAACAAGACTACAGTTCCTTAACAAGACTTGTCTGCATCTGACTGACTGCGTCCGACCAGTCATGATGCACTCCAGCATACTGGGTATGCGTCTACCCTTTACGTTAACAAAAATCGCTTTATGCGCACGGTCACGGGCTGCCCGTGGTTCGACTGCGATGTAGACTTCCACCGCGATTTAGAGCTACCAACATAGCTCAAAAATATGAAGTGGATCTCCATCACTTACTTTCAGCCGCAAACCGTCCCAACCCGTCGTTTCCCCAAGTCCTATGTCGCTGACAGGGGAGCCAATGACGCGAGGACCCATTTTTTACACGGCTGTCACAATCCGTTCGGCATCGGTCATCTCACCCCGATGTCTTCAATCAAACGACGTCCTAAGCTGATGTCCGAACCCCAAAGGAGGTGTTAGAATGCTTATAACCCATACTTCTAAAAGTGTGTAGAGATTTTCTCTGTCCGCGTGAAGCTATAAAAGCCGATAAGGCCAGCAGCAACTGTCCATTAGAAAAAGCTCTGACATTTCAACTTTTATGTGAAGGCGTATCTAAACATACAAACATTACGAACTGATAGCAGAAATATCTTTTTTTTTGGACAAAATTTATCAAACTACTTATCATCACTGAAAATAAATATAGTAAGATCTATTACATTTTTGTAAATTAAAGTTTATTGTACAAATTTAAAGCTTCTATCGGGGAAATCTGCAAAATTTCCTATTAGTTTTCCAGGTTCATGCCTCCTTTACTGAACGCTTCTAATTAGGATTACTTGGAAAAGAGCCAGTACTCTCTTCGGGTGCAGTTGAAGCAGGTCAGCGACATTTAACTTGTGGTATATTGTGTAGATATACCTACAGTAGCTTGCAATTATTGTTCCAGTTATAATTATTGTTTGCCGGTATCTAATGTGGATATATTTTTTATTGTAGCAAGAAGTACGCTCATGACTTTGGATAGGATACATATAAAGATACTGTTTTGTATTCGAACATTGACTCATATAATGTCTAAGCGACAAAGGGAACTTTGCGATAGAATCAAACCCTAATACCTATACCAACTTTTCTGGATCGTTTTGTCAGTGCCAAATCACTAAAGTTTCACTGTTGCTCATTAAAAGCCGTGTGGCGCAATGGTTACCATGGCGGATCGCCGCACCGAGGGTCCTGGGTTCGATTCTTAGCGAGGCGGAAATTTGAATGATGCGTTTGAATTTCTGTTCTCGGTCTGCTAATGTGTTGTCCATGGCATCTACGACACAGAGAATCCTATGTGAGCTATGAGTTTGAAGCGTTATTTATTACTTATTTATTATATATTTCGTAATATCTAATCTACTTAATATTTTAACATTATTTCGCCTTTTACTAAAGTTCTCTTGTCGCTAAATAATAATTACCTTTGAAGCTTAGGTATAGTCTCAGAATACAGGGTAGGTATAGTATAGCACTTGGCTGACTGAACTGTATTCGATGTTTCTTTATATTTTGTTATTCCTTCCTACGTTTTTCATAAAGAGCATAAACTCCAGTTCAGTTTGAAGTCAATAAAGCATTTATGTCCATTAGCTCAAATATCCACTAGTGATTTAGCCAGTTACAGCTATATCTAGTAATAATCGAATGGTAGGTATAAAGAGAAATATAATGGAATAAAAAATAAAAATCCGGTGCGCATTGGTAGAGGTGTTTGTGTCCAACCAAGTGTCAGAAGTTATTATGCCGCCCAAAGTCATACCGACCAAAGAATGCCGACATACTACCTACTGATAAAAACCGGGACCGAGCGGTTAACAGTCTCTGGAGGCCATACGGCATACACGATCAAGTGTACTTGATCAAGTCTGCAGTTTGAATTGTCTTTGCAGTTTGACTTGACGCGCCATCCAGTGTGCATGAGATAGATATATGGCCAGATAGCTATACCGTGGCCATACACGATCAAGTAGGTATACTGGATGCCGCGTCAAGTCCTGTTGACGCTTGATCAAGTACACTTGATCGTGTATGGCCTCCATAACACACGGAAGAGCTCAAGAAATTAGCCACTAGCGGTCGCCCATACCTCATACTACCACACTACATAAATAAGTTTACTAGTCACGTGCAATGCAATTGGGTCAACGAATCGGAATTCGGTAACAAAAGGAAATCCACTGTTAGGACAGTTCAGATAAAAGCGGAACCATCGAACCAACATGTAATTTTACCAAATGGAATGCTAATTTACTGTTCCATTTGTAAAATACCGGGCGTTGTCTGTAAGTAAACGCATTTAATGTATCGGGGGCAGGGCAGCGCGTTCTCGGAACATGATTGTTCGATAGCGTAGCGTGGAGCCAACGTGTTGACGGTTGTTGACTGTTGACCATTCCCTGCCCACTGTTTACACATCCACCGTTGCTCGTTACATTCTTTGCATTGGTATGGAAGTTTTTACGATTATTATCAGTCCATACCATGCACGTAGAGATGGTGCAAATAACAGAAAAATGACCGATATAAGGGTCAATTTCAATAAACATGAATTTTGCCTAATTAGGTACAGTGGCGAATTTAAATTTGCTGTTTCTGATAAATTTTTTTGGCCTAAATAATAGGTAAATAGTAGTATTAATTAATCATATACTACAGATCAAAAAAAAATTAGTTCATGAGATATTTACTTAAAATCCGAGCCTCCGAAATTGATTAAATTTAAACTTGCTGTTTCTAATACATTTTATTTGTTATAAATAATATGTAAATAGTAGTAATAATTAGTCATATAGTAGAGATCGAAAAAAATATTTGTTCCGGAGATATTTTTAAATTACATTAAGGAATTAGTATTAGATCCACCGAAATCGATTTATGCCAATGAGAATTAATAAAGGCAAAATCATTTAATACCTTAAAGGTACATTTTGAAGACTAGGAGTCTAGATGAACGGACTCCTTTTTGCGGTGATGAGACACGCTTGTGTTTTTGTGGCCTATACTTCCCTATACGCTTTGATTTGCCACCGGTGCCACCGAGATTGCGCCACCGGACTTAGAATTAGAGTCAAAACTTGAATTTTTAAGAACACTGTTATTCACAGGTTAACTTTTATTCCACAATTATGGCTGAAAACTTTTAGTGGAAGCCTCCATAAATTTTTTTGATAATTTGCTTGATAACTTTTACTTCTATACATGACATCGGAATTGGATGATTTTGTATTCCTGCGCCACAGCAGATAGTACTTACGTGTTTGGCAGGAAAATTGCGCAGCTAGTCGGTCATCCTAACACGCAGTTTGCAAGAGCACCACTGAACGGTGCGGGGAGAGCCAGTAAGGTGTCTTCCAAATCGTGTTGTAACAAGTAATTAAGTACTTATACAAACCGGTATTGCTTTTTTTTTGTAGAACATTTTTAAAAGATGTTTTAAGAGCTGTTGCACTATCTTAAATTACTCCGTAAATATATATTAATTGTGTTATTTCTAAAAAACATTCCTTTTAAGTGAAATTTATTTAACAAAAAAAAAATTAATAAAATATGTAAAATAAATGGATTTTGGACAGTACACCGGAATTAGATTATAGGTCTCAGATATTTTTTTATTAAGAATCTATGTATTAAATACCCTGAATACTTTACTATCATGTAGATCACTATTTAAACTACCTATAGTTTAAATAGTGATCTACATGATACGTTCTTATTGAAAAAGGTATTATTTATGTGTCGGGTACCTACTACTTAATAGATACCTACTGGTGTAACGTCACGTACAACCGTCTTTAAAAATCTTTTTTACTGGTTCCCTAAATAGCTACGCGTAGTTACCGCTTATTCACTGAACATGTAATCCTGAAACGGGGTCAGCTATTTAATTACTTGGGTACTTGGAATCCGTCCCCTTTCAACCGCTTCTAGGGCAAGTTTAAAAATATGTCAGTTAAGCATCCCTGACCCCAAAGGATGGTTCTCTCGTGTAACTTGGTTTAAACCTGTAGCGTCTGTTCTTGACATCTTCCACTTGCATACAACCTTGTTTCATTTTTAATGTCAATTGCTAGAATAACGTTAACAGTGAACTTAAACCCAGCAGAAAGAGAACTTAAATTATGCAATTTGAGTTCATCTTATATTAGGAATTATGTTTAATTGTAAAACCAAAGTGCAATTATAATTTTAACTCGTTGTGTCATTAATCCAAACCGTAAAGAGATTCCGTAATTGCTATAAAAGAAACGGGCGGGCAAGAAAAATTAAACGAGCATGTAGGTGAGCCTGTGTAAACAAAGACGCCACTGAAAACACTTGCCTCCTCACACATTCAGTTCAACAGTATATACAGCGGCTAAGGCAGCGCGCACGCCGCGATTGTGTAACATGCTAAACTGTTTTTGCGAGGAACTCATCCTCAGAGGCGAGTCCAGTCGAAGCGCTGAAAGGAGCGCAGTTGAATAGCGGCCCAGCCCTCGCGTCCACCGCTATTTGCAGAACAATGCAGGCTTGATGTGCGCATGCCGTCGGGAAAGCGCGGGAGGGAAAACGCGCGAATCCGGCAGTCTCGGCCCGCGAGCGCGACTGGCCGCGCGCCGAAGCGAGCCCTCGACGCTTGCGCCCTGGCGCACGACGTACGCCGCGCTAGACGCGGCGTAACGTTCTCCGAATCGACCGTGGACAACACTGCCACCGTGACTGAATTTCAGTGTCAAAAGGTTGGTGACCCCCTAGTAACTCAACCGAATACCGACCCAAATCCCACGCGATAAAGTCCCGTTTACAACCCCGGATGTCGTGACATTTGCTCGTTACCAGTACCTACTCGTAGTTTTCTCGTATGTCAATGTAATCTCGTCGTAGGACCCCTGAACGTAGCCAGGCGTGCTGACCGAACACGTACGTAGCAAAGCTCTCCGTTATATCTAATGTAATTATATGAATCCGGTTTGGTAAGTGTCTAAGTTAAAATTATCTATTTACAATTTCATACGTTAGCGCAACAGTTACTGCAAATCGATGTAAATAAAGTCATTCGAATTGGGTAATGTAACCGATTTTCACTATTTTCGAGCTCGATTTTGAATGAGAACAGGATGTAATAGGTAATCTTAGTATTTTTAGGTTGGCGAACTTCTGACAAAATAAATTATTTTTGCTTAGTATTATTTTTCTAAGAATTCTTGGAACCAACGTCATATCTACCCAGATAGATTCATAACTTTATAAAGAATAGTTTAAAAAATGTTTCAGGGATTATTAAGCGTGGTTGTGGTCACACTAATGCAAGTGTTTTGCTATGTTTTATTTCCACTCAATATCATAAAATAAATATTTTAATCGACCACGGAAGAGACTTTATTATTAATGAGTTTTACAAAATGATAACTTCCAACCAATATATTTTGGTGTTGTTAACTATATATTGTATACCTTTACATTTGAGCTTACCAGGAAATGGAAAAAACAGACATGAAATGGAACGACGTGGTGGAAATTAACATAAGGAATTGGGAAACGGTGACCCACATATCGGATCTTAAACTGAAATTAGACTGTGATGTGTGCATGGAGTTAACTACACCACGCCAAGGGATATGTCATGCCCCAGAATTATAATACCACCGTTTCATTGCTTCAAACTACGAATCTATGACATCATCGCGTATCGACGGAAATAATACTGTCATTCTGATTTTTAATACTAAAAGCTATGTTCGTGGTACATGAATTATAAATCATTCGTTGTAGCGTGTATTTCTTTATTAATTTACTATAGTGTTCTATTTTCGAACTGTTGGTAAAATACTTTTAAATAGTTTTGGCTTAAATTTTATCAACGAATTACTCAATGTATACTCATTAGAAAATGGAAATTATGTATAATCATTAGAAATACATACATAGAATTACATAGAAATATACACACTTAGAATTTTGGGACGAATAAAGTCGCTTAAAAATAATAAATTAATGCTGATGAAAATTACATAATGCACATAATGAAATGATGCAAAATTATTTTTGCCTGAACGCAATAATATTTCTAATAATCTGAATTTTAACAAGAAAAAATAACCGACTTCAAAATTCAATTCAAAAACTACTCGTCAGATCTAGCTCTTTAAGTGGGCCACATGACAAGCACCAACTTTCGATTTAAAAAAAATCATCAAAATCGGGTCACCCAGTCGAAAGTTCTGAGGTAACAAACATAAAAAAATACAGTCGAATTCAATACCTCTTCCTTTTTTGAAGTCGGTTAAAAAGAAGTACTGCTAAGCTGCAAAAAGCGAAACATCACGCAGTAACTTTAGATTAAGCACAGTCCTTTTATTGTTAGGTACTAACTTTACGAACGCTGCATGTATATAGCAAGTGTTTAACAATACCACTTTGTATTGTTCACTTGCAGTATATACTACAGCACATCTAGGTAAACGTACTTAAAAAACAATCTGAAATCCTTGGCACCGAAAAAAAAGAACCTTGAAAGGCGAAACGACGTTTATTAATAGTGTTATTTATTATGACAACGCGTTATTTGATTTTTTTGCTTTACGTAGTACTATTCAATACTAAGTATAAAATATTTGTAACTACATAAATAAGAGTGGAGTAAGATTTTGGTTGCTGTATTGTACATGTAGTAAGAAAAGATTATCTCAGAGGTATTATTATACTGGGTTTTCGATTGTACTCTGTTTTCTTTAACCATAGAATGGGCGTGTGCCCCATTTTTATTGTCATCTGTATTTAGGGCGGCGAGTATAGGGTGAATTGTTTCTGTTGCCCACAGTTTGGCTTTGGCTTGCTTGAATTTACTGCCCCAGTTATAGACTTTACAAAATTTAAGATGCGGGAGCTGTTTACAATGCTTGTACAGTATCTTTGCGAGAGGAATTTCTTGGTCATCTCAATGAACATAACATCAACAAAGAAATGTTACGTCATACTCGTACATAACATCACAAGGATTGTCGAACTGCAAATGACATCACTCCTCTTGAATTTGAATTGAATTATGTCAGCTATTATTTTCTAAGTAAAAATATTTGAATCAAGCGTACAAAATGTATTGAAAAAAAAATACTTTTTCTCCGTATCATCAGCAAAGATTAAATGATTATCCACCTGTTTAATATCTTAAAACATTGTTAGTATTCTATCATCAGTATAATGGACTGTCTATATGATATACCAGGCAACCATAAGAATTAGTTAGGAAGATTATTAATTAATGTTCTTCCATTAATTATTCCCAACATACGTGCCAAATTGTCGTACTACAAAATATATATAGTCACAGTATGCCATTCCCAGTATTTTTAATGACTGAAGCGATAAATAAATAATAGTTAATAGAAAATAAATTTTAATAAATTTTAATTAAGAATAGTGTAATTGTAAAAAAAGCGTGTGGGGTGATTTTTAAGATATTATCAAAATGATAATCCTTCTACTTATTGACACTACGTACCCCACGATTTTTTACAATTACACTATTCTTAATAATTAAAATTTATTTTCTATTTTTTAGTTTGATTTTTTGAAATGAAACTTAAGTGGTCTGCGTATTTTTTTTCTTTCCATTTTTTTTAAATATTGAATTGTCATCGGTCCTTGATAAGTATGCGAAATTTTGATTAAATCCAGAGATTTGAAGGAGGTCAAAACCATGTTCCAATTTCCGTTACATAGATACGTATGAAGCTAATAAAAGCGTGTCAAAAAGCAGAAATGTAGCTGCCGTTAAATCATATAAGCTGACAAGTAATATCCATCTCCTAAGCACCAGATGTTGGAACTGATTGATGAAACTATTATCCGACAGCTAGCACCAAGATTTAAGTAGTAATTCGAACCAGACTTCCTGTAATACATTTTATCCATATCGGCTGTTCGCTAGAAATTGATATTATGATTATGAATTAAAAACTAAATTGTAACTTTGTAGACAAAGAAACGTCTGTGAATGTAATTAATATTGTACATTGCAATAAAATTGTAATTCTATACAGTCATGCGAATATAAAACAATGTTTGGTACAGCCACTTATTAGTTACCTTGTTATTTATTTATCATTTTTGGCCGGCAACGTATTAGTGATGCTATTGATGTCGAGAAACGATGACCTCTTACCATCTGACGGCTTTATAATTATGTACATAAAAAATAACAGTATCTACTAAACAGACAATATTAATATCAGTTTAGGTACTTCAATATGTTTGTATTGCAAATCAAAAACTTTTCGTAATCCATCCTACTCGTAAAACAAACAAAAACCTGCGAACTCGGCAAATAAAAATGCTCCCACGTAAAGTCATGCATGTTTACGTAACGTGTGAGCATGCAATCCAATTTGCGCAACATTCGAATAAATCGTATCTGTCAATTTGGTTGAGGTTTATAATGGAGCTTATTTTCTTAGCCCATAAATAGCCCCTACTCTTGTGCTGTAATACTTTACGACAATATTATAATAGACACACAGTCAATGACCAATATTGGTGAGATGAGCTGAGATGTACCTAATATTATATTAATCAGTAGATAGTGTTTAAAAGCCGAAATCACCTCGGCCGTTTTTGTTTTAGGTAACTTATTGACGTAGATTTGCTCATGTTAACAAAAAAAATCTTAAATGTAACTTTTTTGTTTCAAATAAATATCAGAAAATATGGTTTAATCCGTATTAAAATATATAAAAAATAAGTGTTAAACTAAAATAATTAAGTCTCTTAATACTGAAACTATGTATTTAGGTAGTTACTCTTTATTGATTATTTACTTATTTCAGATGTAGATATAATATAAATTAATACACCACAGAGAGTGATTAAATAGGTACCTATAAGGTTTATAAACCCCAAAACGGATTATTTATTTAGCGTAATATATAACGAGAACAAACCTTGACTAAATAAAACAGATGATTCTCCAATAACCTGTTGATTGTATTACTCGCGGACCAGTTTTACAGTCTTTCTCTGCTCTCTTTAATTCCTTTTATTTTTTATAAATGCTTAGGTATTGTGAGAACTTTCATTTTAATCGGAACCGGTATACTAAATGAACCTAGATTTCTTTCACGCGTAAGTATAATCCTCTTGTCGTTTCTTTGACAAAAAATAGATATTTTACAAGACGCTGTGGTTGGTGTTCGATAATTAATGCAGTAAAACTAATTTATATGTATAATCTAAAATGTTAAGTTGGTTTGTGTATGCTTAAAAAATTTTTTTCCGATTGAGCTCTTTTGACACAATATAGGTACTAAACGCTTCAAGGATGGATTTTATAAATTTTACGTGTCAGTAAATTATCTGCGACCACAGAAGAAACAATAGTACTTCTGCGAGTAAAAACAGTTATTTTTAGTCAGCTGTATACCAGTAGCGCCATCTATTGGAAGCGAAGGGAACACTACAATATAAATATTATAAAACGTCGCAGAACAACGTTTGCCCGTTCACCTAGTTTTATAATATATGGTTATAATGTAATATAATATAATATATTGGAAATTAGCAATTATTATTAATATTTTTAAATATTGAATAACTGGCAAAACAAAGCATGGACAGAAAATAAAGTTAAATACACCGAAACCACAATTTTTATCATTAAATTAATTGTTTTATAATTATATGTTGGTTTAGATAACATAGAAAATAAAAATAATAATAAGACTAACAACATTTACCGTACATTTTACAAGTAAAAAATTGTAGAAATTTACTGCACCGACAATCTGCTACTTTGTGGTAAACTCTTAATAGAGCAGTAGCACGGTTAACGAAGCAGCAAGTGGAAAATTATCGCTCAGCAATAAACCTCCCGTGCGCTGTAACAAGCAGCTTTCTCTCATAATCGCATCGATGAGCTTTAACACGCTATACTTTCGGATACAAATACCTACAAATCTT
The DNA here is from genome assembly GCA_951805285.1 of Thymelicus acteon. NCBI lineage: Eukaryota > Metazoa > Arthropoda > Insecta > Lepidoptera > Hesperiidae > Thymelicus > Thymelicus acteon. Next base: position 7,122,088 of record OX638219.1, on the reverse strand, counting down.
AAAAACCCTGAATCAACCTTGTATTGAATAGAGTCTAGTACGTCTGAATAACGTCTCTCCATTTCTGAAGTTTCTTATGTATTTTTTGTTTATGTATGTAAAACACAGATTCATCTAATACAGGTACAACTTGTATTCTTTGCCTTACTCTTGCTTTAGTCCGATGTTTGCATTGTCACGTTTTTTGTAACTTTCTATGGAGAGTGTCCCATAATGAAGAGCCTTTGGAGCTCATGTTTTACATATCTTAGCATGGCTTAAGGCAGAACAGAAATTTATCCAACTTCCTAGACAGTGAAGAACGACGTGGATTTCTGTAGTTTTTAATATCTTCTGCCTAATAATTATATTCAAGATTTTTCTCAGAAACTTATGTAAGTATCAATTAAGGCTATCCAAGTAGTAAAAGATTATTGTTCGTCTGAAGATAATCCTTAAAGTGTTATAAATGAAGGAGATTTAGTGACGATGTTTTTCTTCAATGAAATGTAACTCGGATGTTTAGGTAGGTACAAAAGGGTATAATTAATAAAAATAACAATTCCTTAATAAATTCTGGCTTCTAACAGCAATTCTTTTAATAAACACATCGCAGACCGACTGATAAATAAACATTTAAAATAATCTAAATAATTTGAAGATTTTTATGTATACAGAGGATGAATATTTTGTTTCTTTAAACAAAAATGCGTGATCTATTGGTATACAATGGTACAACTGCAAAAACTCGCACCATCAAACACTTTGTGTTTTCATTCTCACTGTATTTTTTTACAAAACAACTGCTTTTTAGTGTTAATGGCTGGCAAAAATTTGGAAGTGAAGCTATTGTTTTTTAACCGACTTCAAAAAAGGAGAAGGTATTCAATTCGACTGTATTTTTTTATGTTTGTTATCTCAGAACTTTCGACTGGGTGAAACGATTTTGATGATTCTTTTTTTAATCCAAAGCTGGTGCTTGTCATGTAGTTCCACTTAATAACTAACATCCACTAATTAACTAAATAATTTGAGCGAGATCTGACGAGTAGTTTTTGAGTTATTTTGAAGTCGTTTTTTTTTAATATTCAAATTATTTATCTGGATTTTTATTGCAGTTACAATGAACTTTCATAGTGATCATAATTTAATATTATATATCGTTGATGTTGTTCAGTAACATAAAGCAGAAAATAGAAAATATCACATTTTGGGTTCTTGGATTGTAACCACAGAAGAAATAATAGTACTTATCTGAAAAAAATATACATTTTGTTGGAGTATTTCAGAGTTATTAATAACATGTTTTTATTGTATTTTTACGGTAAATGATCTCCGTTGCTCGTGGATATGAATAATTTTATTTAAAGACATCACCGATGGGTTGAAAGCCAAAAAAACTGAACAAGTGCGAGTTAAACTCGCGTGGAGAGGTTTCCGTACGTTGATTATGTATTTACCGTTATTTTTCTATTTTAATTATTTTCGTACTTTTTTAAGACCACATACTTCTTTAATTTTCCTGTAATATTTAAATAAACAACTATTCTCTGTATTTTTTCAAAATTCTAGCTTCAGTAGTTTCAGAGATACGGGGGAATGTTAAATTTTTGGCTTTAATTTTCGTTCTTTCTTGAATAATTTTAAAACTACCAACTGTAGAACTAGAACAAAAATATATTTGAGATCCTTGCAATGATCCCTTTAATTTGACATACACATGATACTGTTAGCAAAACAGTTTTTGTTTAATTTTGACTTCGTTTAAAAACCTATCTCCTAGAGCAGTGTTATTCTTTTTATCATATGAGTGACAAACACGTGTTAGTCGCGGGCCGCAAAACAAAGACATAAAAAAATTGGTATTGATTTCTTAGGTTTTAACGATTATTATAAAATAAAGTAATCCCAGATGGGCCAACTACGAAAGTCTGGCGAACCGCATGCGGCCAGCGGGCCGCACATTGAATATAGCTGTCCTAGAGTAATCACCAAATATTACATCTTGTATTCGTTTTTCACGTAACTACCTTAAAAATATAAAGATTATCGCCCCAACTTAGAGTCACTAACGGTTACATAAATTTGCTCCTCAGTAAAGAATCACCATAAAAATTCTGTACCAATTAGTGATTTAAGTAACCTTTAGTAACTCTGAGTTGGGGCGTAAATGTTTTACCTTCATAGACTATTACAACGTAAATAATACTTAAATTGTAATAGAGTGTACTAGTTGTAATAATTCGACGTGGGAAATATTATTATATACCACTGGTAAATACGCCTTTTATTGTCGTGAACTGGCATTTTCGTGTCAAGCTCTAGGGATTCTTGTTCACATGAACTGAAACTATTTTAATAGGAAGGGTTCAGGCATCTACCGCTTAAAAACAATTTATTTAATTGAATGTTGTAATTACAAACATAAAATTACCATAACCTATAATGTTACATAAATACATACAAGTAGGTAATATATATATTACCTACTTGTATGTATTTAGGTATATAATATTAGCGTGTATATAGGTATATAATATTAGCGTGGTGGAGTATGCTCTAGGCCTCCTCAAGAGGTGAGGTCCTTGCTCAGTAGCACAGTGGGACATTAATGTGTCGAAGTCAGTGTGTAGATATATCTACTTACTTTAATGTAGATTGTATACTTCTTAAGGTCGATGCATACGTAACGTGGACGGGACGGGGACGGGACGGGACGTGAAGTTTTGGAAAGATCGTTTCATAGAAAATGTAAACGATAGCGCATACGCCACGGAGGCACGGACGGAACGGGAACGGGAACGGGGTACGCACGTATATTTATGCCAAGTCCACGTCCCGTCCCCGTCCCGTCCACGTTACGTATGTAGCGACCTTTAATTATCGATGTTTGAAGTGTGCAGGTACACGATGAACATACGTTTCTGCTACCATTCCCCAACAACGGCTCTCCTAGAATAAATTTGGTCAGAAATAAACAGTACCTTTCTATACTCAATTTTCATGTGAGTACATAAGCTTTAAAAAAATTAATAGGTACATAAAATAACTCTTCAATCGTACTCAAACACGTGTTTAATTAAACCCTTTGAAGATCTTCTAAGGGTATTCTCTTTGTTATTTTAGTGTTTTATAGCTGTTTATTTTTAAGGGACCAACGGTAAAAGGGTTCGCTTAGATGCTAAATTTAAATTACGGCGATAAAGTTGACAAGAAATTGGTAAAGACAGCCTTAACAAGCTGGATGAAAGGACTACCAACGTAAAGTAAATTATGTACAGCTTGCTTTGAGGACCGGTGTTCGGTGGACAGAAGAGAATTATTAAAATGTGGGATGTTATCCAGCGTATAGCCCGATTTTTAGACGAATATTACTTGGTAAACTATCTCAGCACTACTTTTTATTCAAAAATTAATATAAATTAGTAAAAAAAATAATAATCGTAAACAGAAATTAGTTTTGGTATTAAATGATTATCTGTATTTCAATTATTACCCGGTTGCCAAGGAACGGTTATGTTATCGCGGGTATCTTGTAAGTGTAAAAGTGTATGTAGAATTCATGTAAATTGGTATATGTACCTACAGTTCTAGGTGTCCAAAAATACTTTGCTAAATATTTTTAAGGAAGCTCTCCTTGTAATTAATTAATGACTCCGAGCCTTAAATACGATGCTATTGGGTTAAAGCTATTTTTATACTAATCAGATAGGTATGATCTACCTAATTTTCATGGAATTGTACCCAGCTTCATTATTACAGGAGGCAACCAAAATTTTTTATGGACAATAGTACAGGGACAAAGACGTTCTGGTATACATTGTATATATGCTAAAGGTCGACTGGCAGAGAATGGTCTAACTTTTGTACCACTTAGCTTTAAGGGTAAAATAAAGTGTAAATAAATAAATAAACATGCAAAATCCAGGACGGCTTCATCCTAAAAATGCGATGCCGGTGGCTCTATTCTCATGTCCGGGGCTATATTTGGACAAATTCGATTGAAATGCATTAAACGTTCCTAAGACCAAATCTGTCTCAAGGCGAATGACTGGAACTATTCAATCCTTGGGCGATACCGTGACCGAGCACATGAATAAGTCAAATAGTATTATTATGCAATCATCTGATCTTCATTCATAGGTTATGTTACGTAAGCGGATTGTAATATCCTTTGTTTATTTCTAGATACTTTATATAAACGTATGAGCACTAATATTTAATCAATCGACTTTTTGAAATGTGTATAAATACAATAAATAGAATTTTATTCCTCTGGGAACAGTTACAACATATAAACTAGCAGTGATAGCCGAGTAGTTGAATCGGAAGCATGAGTTTTAGTCCCGTACAATTGTATATCTAATCCTTTATTGGCATTGACGAAGAAAACGTGAAAAATGTTACATATCTAAGATGTGTGCGGTTATATCAGAGGCTTTTGACTTTGATTTACAGGCGTGAAGTCTACGGGGGTAATCTATGTCTACATCATAATTTCTGCATTATGACCCCCTCAATTTGTAACTAATTAATGCTTATTGTTTTAAAAATTCCTTTCATAAATTATGTTATTTGTAAGTGATTTTAAATTAGTGTGTAACACTGTAACTACAAAGATGTGCATGATTTTTTGTACTGCCTAATGTTCAGTTTTGTAGCATTAATTATAATTATTGTAACTATTCTTTCTATTTTATTCTAATAACTGAAGCTGTTATAGAATATAATCCATGATTAATGTATATTTTAATTAAGCCTGCACAGCATAACCACAGTCTTATACTTTAATTCAAGGTGTGTCGTAACTACGAATGCATAATAAATTTTTATTACAACGCAACCTTAGATCGCTTGCAGATCCCATTCAGTAACTTCAATATTTCTCATTCAGTAAGTAAGTTATAAGCGTGTTGTTTAAGTATTGTTTGATGTGTTGGTTATATTGTAAACAAGTTGATTGTAAGTGAGGTGATATTTTTGCTCGTTAAGATCGATTTGTTGCTGGTTAATCATTGTGTTAGAAGAAAGGCGAGGTAATGGTCTAGGTAACTACATATGCTAAATATAACTTGTTTTTTTATTTTATTTTAACGCAAATGCAAAGTGATGTTTAAAGTTTAAAACGTATAATTGCTCACATTAAGATAAAAAATTCACGTTTTTTGTCGCTGATTTGAAATAAACCTACTTTCAGCTTACGATTTAATGAAGTTATTTCAATTATTAATGTCGAACGCCTCATTTTTTAATTTTCGAGAACATAGCTATAATATAAGTTAGTACCTATGTGCACGGCAGTAGCTAGGGGGGGGGGGGGGCATTGTGGGGCAATGCCCTACCTTGAAATCACAATGCCCTACCTTAAAAATACCAAAAGCTAAGATAAATTATTATAATTAAATTGTTTGTTCATAGTTTGAGATAAAAAAAATGTAGCGATAGGTATCCAAACTTTTCCGAACATACCACAGTTTGTGAGATTCATTTCATAAAATTCATAATTATAATAATTCTTTGTTCTGTGACCTAGAGATCAGTGATATGCATGGTGATTGATTAAGGATCCCGTGCTTCAGAGCAGATCAATAAAATTATGATAATTTTTTTACTTCCGCCCTACCTGTAACCAATGCTGCCCTACCTCAAATTCGACTCTAGCTACAGCCCTGCCTATGTGGTGAAAATGTTTAATGTTATTAAATAGACGACAGTGACACCTTAGCTCTGTTCTTGGGTATCCCATCATAGAGTTTCGTGGTTGATTACGACATAGGGTAAAATACCCAACGATTGTCACCCTAAGCGTTTTCTCAAAATTTTTTGTCATTTTAATGTTGTTTGCTTTAAAAATCCAATATTTTTTTGTTTTAAATATAATGTTTAATTATCAAGGAGACGATTAATATGAATTTTAGTACAGTTTAAATAATTTAATCAAAGAAAAATAATGTTTCAAACTAAAAGGGCGCAAAACTATATCGATTGACACCCTGATGTAACGATTGACACCCTGCGAGACTGTAACGATTGACACCTAGTGGGTACATTAATTCGCATTGAAAAGCTAAGTACCTATATGGAGTTTTAGAGTTTATGTAAATGAAATAATTATTATTTGTTACTTTTTAGTTATTTATGAGTACACTAGTTTCTACCCGCGACTTCGTCCGCGAGAATTTAGAATTAGATCCAGATCCTACTAAAATTTAGATGTTAGGTTTAGATGTTTGGATGTTTGTGAATTAAAATTACAGTATCCTGCTTTTCATCCCAAAGAATGGATATCAATGATGATGATGAATGGTTATGATGATAATGATGACTGGAGATGATGGTGATAATGATGAATGGTGGTGATGATGAATGGTGATGATGATGAATGATGATTATGATAATGATGACTGGAGATGATGGAGGATGATGATGAAGATGAATGACGATGCCATCATAAGATGGTGATGAAGATGATGAATGATGATGATGGTGATAATGACGATTATGGTGATAATGATGTATGGTGGTGATGATAATGATGATGAATGGTGGTGATGATGATGATGAATGGTGGTGGTGATGATGATGAATGGTGATGATGATGATGAATGGCAGATTTCGTACAACCTAACAATCAGTCAACAACGTACTCTAAAGAGTTACACTTAGATCTTAATTCTATTTCAATCGGTTCACAAATAAAGTCACCAATTTAAAAAATCGAGTGTAAATTTTTTTTTGAGTTGGGTAGTGTGGGTACTAAGGCATAGGATACCTGAAGCGAAGCGAGGGCAATTGCTCCCTACTGATAAATAACTGTGTATTTCAACAGTTTCTAATTTTTGCGTGAAAATATTTTGATCCGTACGGGGTGTTAATCGTTACAGCCTAGTACAAATAAAAATGTAATGATTGGCACTAGCAAAACGTGATGTTTCCTAAGGCAAAGTTAGTAAAATCGTGAAAAACCACATCTATTTACGATATAATTTAACAGAAACAACACCAAACTTCTATATTTACTTATCAGGGGCGATAAAAATCGTCACACAATGTTAGTCCCGCCTTCTGTTTTTCTTAATTTTCATCAGTCTACTGCAACCCACGTGTCCCGCTACTTTAAAAAAATCGACAGATACAAAATGGCGGGAAAATCAACTACGAAAATGTTGCCATTTCATGAAATGAAAATTTTACTAATTAAAAGTAAAGTTACCATAATTAAAAATAATAATTTATGCTTAGTTTAGGACATAATACGAAAAAGGTGTCAATCGTTGGGGCAGTGCCAATATTACTAGACTTTACCCTACATAATTTGGATCTGTTTAAGTGAGATAGTGTTTGTAAAATTGTTAAAGAAAAACTAATGGAATTGTTATTTTTAGATTGGGTCTGTTTGATGTACGAGTATGTTTATAATAATAACCATTCATAAATAGGGATGTTCGATCCAGGTGCCTTGTATCGATTCTCTGGATCGCAATGAATCGTATGGCAGTGTATCGATCTAGTATCGATTAAATATTTTTTAAATTTTTAAATAAATGTTTGATCCGGGTGTTTTTGTATTGATAATCCGGAGCATAATGAATATCTCTATATAATTAATAATCCAAAATATATCGAGTCATGTAATTAAATATCTAAGTATATATTTTTTATATATGTAACAATCTGACGATATAAAACATAGTACGTATAAACGTTCTCTCTTGAAGATAAATGAAGTAATATTCATGCAGAAATGGACGGTAGGTACATTGGAATATAATATGATGCACCAACAACTGATCTAAATAAATCTACCTCCATTCCATAATATTTTGATCCGATCCGATCCGATCCGAATCATCCTACATGTGTATCGATCCGCCATGGATTAGCCAGGTGGATCGAATTCCATTGTATCGATACAAAAATCGAGCGCATCGTATCCCATTGTGTCGATCCACACAAGTATCGGATCGGATCGAACATCCCTATCCATAAATGATCCGCTGACATCTACTTAGCGCGGTAAGTGTCGGAGAAAGTTTAGTCAGTCGATTACTCGAGTACAGCGTTAAATTATCTATCTTATTTCCTTATAAATAGAGTTCATATAGCAACGAATTTTTTTAAGATCTTCATCATCTTCTGTATACAAAAGTTATGTTTGCGTCCATCAACCGATCTGTTTATCCCTTGGCTTCATAAATGGCCGTATTTCATCACTACTGACCTAAAAATTAATATTTTCCTCACTGCCGATATCTATTTTAAGATTTAATGTCGTAAACATTGTTGAAATATACTGTTACTGTTATTTTTCCATGTTCAGCGGTGTCTTGGAGGTTATGAAACTAGCCGGTGTTTAACGGAATAGGAAATATGAATGACAGTATCCTCTTGTTAGAAGTGAAGTAACAGCACAAAAACAAGAGTTATTTTATCACAAAAAAAAAAAATCGGATGCCAAAATTGTTAAACATAATAATGGATAAGAACGATTGAAATTCACCAAACACAATATCCGAATATACGTAACGCCACTAGACCTGTATTCACCAAAGTGTTATCACCTCATTTGCATGTCGCAGTGAATGGGGAGCAGGTGTACCGTGTACCGCTCCAATCACAGCAGCCATACTACAATGTCACGTTTCTGTGCCAAGTTCTCAAGGCTCTTGCTCCCTACAAACAACAGCTATTATTGTTGCGTCACGGATGCTTTTGATTGGGGAAGCTACGCGAAATGATTAATTGACTAATAATGTGAATGACAATTGCATTTGATTGATCGATGCCGCTGATTTATCGGTTCTCAGTAATCTGTGAATACAAGAATTATTTGCTAATTTCTAATTATAATTTTTATATTCATATTCTATCATCAATTTTAGCATCTAGCATCAATTTTATAGTAGGTAACAATTTTGTAGATTATGACATGTTCAGGTCTTCGGTAATTAGGTATAATTTATTGATACGCGATCCCCAAGCTTTTCGATGAGTCCGAGGTGGTTAAAGTTTTTTTTTTTTTACTTTAGAATCTGATCAGTCTTTTACATCTCTTTAAGTAGTTTCTATCAAACATAGCCTTTTTCTTTTTTAGGGTTTTGCATTTAGGTACTATTTCTCACTTTATGTACATTTATGTCTCAACCGTATATGCGGCTTAGAATACTGACCCCAATCCATTTATTTTATACAACATTTATTTATTTCTTTTTCTTTTCTCTTTCTTGGCCGGCAGCGCATCAGTGATACCTTTGGTGTTGCTGATGTTCATAGGCGACGATAGCCACTTACCATCGTGGATCGTCAGCTCGTAATTATTTTCAGGTACAACTCATACCTACTATTGAACAATAAGGCAACATTTATTTTCTATTAAAAGTAAAAGCATAAAGTTATGCAATCATTACTGATTAAGTCAAGGTAAACGTAGTGGGCTGAAGAACCGTTAATTCATAAATGGGCGGTTGTGTGGGAGATCGACAGAGGAGTTAAATGCCGCTAACATTACCCAAATGCACGGGTCGACTTCAATTAATTTGTCGCCAAGTAAGATCAGGTTACGTCCCCGCGTCGCCTTGACGATTGTCTGTTATACCACAATAATATTAGAAGTTATAGATCATAATCGCCTCGTGCACACTATGTATGTAGCAACTGTTCGTATGAAGTTTATTACGTTTCCTATTACCAGTGTCATTGACCCGCTGCCCTCGTTTTATGTATCGATTGTGGGTACAAACGTCCTTTAACCGACATATCCGTGTTTTGTAGACCATGGAAAATTCAAAATTAGAATTATAACTCTTGTTTAATTCGTAATTAGAATTTTCATAATTAGATTTTCATGTACGGCATAATTTTAATTCATAATTAGAATTGTAATTGTAGTTCTATTCAAAATAATAATTAAATAAAAAATTAATTAAATGTAATTCTAATTTTGAATTTTAGGTACTATCAACAAGTGAAGTTTTAGCCAAAGCGCATGGGTAAATTCGTGCCTTCTGTTATAAACTGTACCTGGAGTCTTCAAAAAACATGTTATCTATCTTTTAATAAATATTCTATGGCAGCAGCTGTTTAATGCTATGTTTTACACATAGAAATTCATATTTTTTCATTTTGGTCGTTAGTCATACATATGCAAATATGATGTGAAGTAGGTAGGACCTTCCTTTAGCCTGAAACTAGAACATGTTTCCGTTGCCTTCGTTATGAATTTCTATGTCTGAATCCCTCATTTGCATCTACGAATGCACTGAAGAGCTACGACACTACAAACCGGAAGACAGGAGCCTGACTAGTACAAAATTCCTTCTTTTTAAAGAAAAAGTTGGCAGGATACATTGAAGTATTATTATTAGCATATAGAACCGACACCGCGAACACAATGTATATCCCAATGAATTGGCGCCGATCGGCTTCAATTTTCAATGGATTCGTTCGATTGTGAAAGGAGAACGGGGGCTCAATTTTGAAAACAGAACCTCCCGGCGGGACACACATTTTGTTCGAGTTGTCTGTTCTATGACATTATACTTCAATGGCAGGATAGCGGTTATTTTTCTCGTATATAAGTCACATATTTTAATTTTTTTTTGGTAAATATAATGTTTTTTCATGGAAACAGCGGGAAAACAAGCTGAATATTTACGTGATGATAAGTAGCCATGGACATAAGCTATACCAAAGGCATCACTGATGTGTTGCCGGTGAGAGTGAAAAAAAGAAAGAAAGAACTGGCTCCCATCCGGAACACAGTGAGTCGTTTGGCTGCTAGCTCAAGCAAGAGGGCGGTGGCTATCCAGCCGGACCCCACGGAGAAATAATAATAGTAAAAGTAGTATTAATAAAAGTATTAATAATATACGACACTCATCCGGTGAAAAATTGAGTTTAGTTTTCTAAGCCACTTGAATTGAAACTCTTGTCTATTTATTAGTTTTCGAATGGATTATAAAACTAAAACTAACATTGATACATGTTTTAAAATATATAACAGTTATAATTAAAACGATTAAGAATTTAATAGATAAAATTCTAAAAACAACGTACAAGTATACTAGGGTAAAATACCCAACGATTGTCACCCTAAGCGTTTTCTCAACATTTTTTGTCATTTTAATGTTGTTTGCTTTAAAAATCCAATATTTTTTTGTTTTAAATATAATGTTTAATTATCAAGGAGAAGATTAATATGAATTTTAGTGCAGTTTAAATAATTTGATCAAGGAAAAATAATGTTTCAAACTAAAAGGGCGCAAAACTATATCGATTGACACCCTGATGTAACGATTGACACCCTGCGAGACTGTAACGATTGACACCTAGTGAGTACATTAATTCGCATTGAAAAGCTAAGTACCTATATGGAGTTTTAGAGTTTATGTAAATGTTTTTTGTTACTTTTTATTTATTTATGAGTACACTAGCTTCTACTCGCGACTTCGTCCGCGAGAATTTAGAATTAGATCCAGATCCTACTAAAATTTAGATGTTAAGTTTAGATGTTTGAATGTTTGTGAATTAAAATTACAGTATCCTGCTTTTCATCCCAAAGAATGGATATCAATGATGATGATGAATGGTTATTTATGATGATAATGATGACTGGAGATGATGGTGATGATGATGAATGACGATGCTAATTATTATGGTGATAATGATGAATGGTGGTATTGATGATGATGAATGGTGATGATGATGAATGATGATGTACGATGATGATGACGAATGATGATTATGATAATGATGACTGGAGATGATGGAGGATGATGATGATGGTGATAATGACGATGATGGTGATAATGACGATGATGGTGATAATGATGAATGTTGGTGATGATGATGATGATGAATGGTGGTGATGATGATGATGAATGGTGATGATGATGATGAATGGCAAATTTCGTACAACCTAACAATCAATCAACAACGTACTCTAAAGAGTAACACTTAGATCTTAATTCTATTTCAGTCGGTTTACAAATAAAGTCACCAATTTAAAAAGTCGCGTGTAAAATTTTTTTTGAGTTGGGTATAGGATACCTGAAGCGAAGCGAGGGCAATTGCTCCCTACTGATAAATAAGTGTGTATTTCAACAGTTTCTAATTTCTGCGTAAAAATATTTTGATCCGTACGGGGTGTCAATCGTTACAGCCTAGTACAAATAAAAATGTAATGATTGGCACTAGCAAAACGTAATGTTTCCTTATGGCAAAGTTAGTAAAATCGTGAAAACCACATCTATTTACGATCTAATTTAACAGAAACAACACCAAACTTATATATTTACTTACCAGGGGCGATAAAAATCGTCACACAATGTTAGTCCCGCCTTCTGTTTTTCTTAATTTTCATCAGTCTACTGCAACCCACGTGTCCCGCTACTTTTAAAAAATCGACAGATACAAAATGGCGGGAAAATCAACTACGAAAATGTTGCCATTTTATGAAATGAAAATTTTACTAATTAAAAGTAAAGTTACCATACTTAAAAATAATAATTTATGCTTAGTTTAGGACATAATACGAAAAAGGTGTCAATCGTTGGGGGAGTGCCAATATTACTAGACTTTACCCTATCATCGTCGCGCGGTAGAATGACCTATAGAACGTAGAACGTAGATAATATCTTATTATAACTCACATCTATGTGTGTGGTACTGTATAGGTACTCAGTGAAGAAAAATTATCTACATATCTATTGTACTTACGTGTCCTCGCTAAGCTTTGTTACACCACATCGAAGCCTTACAGCAGTAAGGTTCAAGTAATGTAAAGAAATCGATGCTAGTGGTTTAACCTTTCATTATGTTTACTTCACCTAATGGAAAGTAGTCATTCTGAATGTTTTGTGGCTAAAGAATTATGACAAAGCATACATACTTGTTGCGGCTTGTAATAGTAATTTTTCTACCATTATGTAAAGCACTAATAATGAGCCATGGGTACTTGTTTTTACCCGACTGCCAATATGTTTTTCACGCATATTTTGTATATATACATACATATATATATATATATATATATGTATACATATGTATGTTTGTTTGTATGTATGCATGTAATATTCTTTATTACCTCGTATCTTCCAAACCGCTGAACGGATTTATATAATTAAGATATCGTTAGATTCGTCTTGATAACCCAAGTGTTCTTATATAAGTAAAATTAAAGAAAAGGAAATATGGTGGCTGTGAGATGCTATTGTTTGAAGCTCAGATGAAAGGTTTGAAGTATCAAAAAATAAAAATAAATCGAATAATGCAATATGGGTGTGTCAAGTTTAAGAGCTCACCATAAGGATTTCAAAAAGGTATAATATCATGATAGGTTTTTTGACAGCTAGCGGGTTTTTTCATTTTTGAATTTACATCAGTTTTATTATAATAGGTACTATAGGTTTTTAATCCGGGTTTAAAAATGTTTGTACGGATGTCCTTTATAGGCTCCAATACCATCCAACTGATATGCCTCAAAATCGTTTCATTTGAAAGGAAACAATGCAAAGGTGGTTTGAAACCATTAAAACAATGCATTAGGCACATTCGGTCCATTGATTAAGTCGATTTTCCACTTTTCCCATAGAAAAAATTGAAGATAAATACGTAAAGATGGCGAATCAACGTCAACGTCAACACAAAATACAGATCTGTCATTGTCATTGTCATCAGAAAAGTTTTTAGCGTAGTGAAATCAATGATATTCTGTCTTTGAGTGGAACACGCCGGGTATCCACTAATGTACAATAATAGTTGTCTATTTAATTAATGGTCATCAACAATCTTCAAGATTAATTAAATTGTTTATGTTTGGGAATTGTCGTATTGTTCATCCCGAAGTACAAAGAATAACAAGAGATATAATTAAATAAAGGCATTGTATGATATTTATTAGGTACATACACGGACCTAAAAAAAAGACGGACGTAATCCCAACAACAAATTCAGTGAAGCACCCATAGTAATACCAACTCTCTATTCGTACAAGTACACACAGCCACACATTGATAGGTACTTCACTGCTTCAATCGCGAATCAAAAATTACGCACACATGGTAAGCGGGCGGCCATTGCTATACTTCACTCTCGATTAGACGAGGTTACGTCCGTCTTTTTTTCAGGTCCGTGGGTACATATAATTGACACCAGGGCTGATAACATCATTTTGTGGTAGTTTTTATTAAACATGATTATAGCTAAACAAGCAGACAAAAATTTTGTTCCCGTCAGATCTATCACGATGGCGCAATGGCGCTACGAATACTCATGCAGTTAAACTATCTAAAACGCTAGATAATAATATTGAAGATTCTCTTGGTCCCTAAGTTATATTATAATATCCCTACACAATCAAAAAGATAAGTATTGACTTCACTTACATTGTTTTAAGATTTAATTTTTAAGAACTCTGGTCATTGAAAATTTAACCCAGAAGAAAGTGAAACGTTGGTAAAAAACTAAAACACAAGAGAATGTGAAAAACAGTTGAACGAGACGGTAAACCATTTATGGTAGAGCGTGGCTCGTACATGGATGCGGATGGAACTGTCCCAGTATTCAACTAGATAATAGAAGCGTTTCACTCGACAAAAAGTCGAGTGTGAGCTTGATTTGTGTGCTCAAGGTTCCGTAAAAATTTAGTTGTTTAAATTAATTTGGATCGTAGGTACACAGATGCATACAAAAAGACGCAGGCATTGAAAATTCACCTATCTTGTTGTTAATTGGTCACTGCCACTCGTTAATTTTTGCCAGTCTTGTGGCTGAAATGCCTCAAGGAGCAAGAGTGGTATTAAAATTATATATCTATTAATTACGCACAAAAAAAAACCAAAAAGAGCTTCAACTCTAGAAATTCGCTAGTAGAAATTGTAAAAATCCATTATGCTACTCATCTCATGATTCAATTACACCAAATTATTCTCAAGTTACAAATTAAATATACGTACACTTAATTAGAAATCTAAGCTACTAAGTTATACTTAGCATAAATTCAGTTTAGAGTCTCAAATTGTTAAAGTGACTATATTGAACACTGGAAAATGTGTTTAATACGTGGAAACAATGTTCTAACTTCCATAATAGAAAGGTGTCAACTCTATCGGGTATTAGTTTACTCAATGTTTCACACACGGACCCCAACATGTTCTAGGCGCTTTCCGCAAGTGTGGAACATTAAATTCTCTTTGGTGTGGAATGATCAACCGTGTTCTGTTTTAATCAGAGTGAGTACCTGGTGTTTTTATTTGCGGAGCCAGTTGAAATGAAAGTATGTCATTGTTAACAACGAAGCTCATAGTAGACGCGGAGAGATTAAAAATTATTACTCATTGCTGTTGATCAGGGTTGCTGCATTCTAAAAAATCATATTAGACATACTTAGTAGGTTTTTAATGTTTGCTATTATGAGCATTTTATCTTGCAGCTTGTTCAGAAATTACAGTTAGGTACTCTTGACTTTATATGGCGTTTTTAACTTATTTTGTGGCACGCACCGTACGTACGAGTAAATAGGTTAATATGAAACAGAAGGAAACCACATTACGCTCGGAATGGTACCATTCTTCTGTCAATCAAATAGCAGCATTTTGCATGAGTGATTGTCAAAGGACATTGTCCACTTTTTATGGGTAGGTAGGTACTTTAGTTATCGATGGAAGCTGTAACTATTATGCAGAGAATCTTTATTGTTTTTTATTTCTATGGTCGCAATCGCTGTATTTGAACTGATCTCATAATAATAAAGCTGTATTTGTATAGTCTCTTACTCGTTTACGGCTATGATTTTTTCATCACATTGAAGAATGCAATTCCACCAAGACCTTTTATACGCTTGGTTTTATTTAACTTGCCCTGTTTATTTAATTTGTATGTTTGGGTCAAATCTTTCAAGCCTAATTAGACCTACTTCCACTTATCCTAAAGAGTTGAAATTTTACACATTGCTTTAGTTCTGATGACAATGCATTTTTGTGATAAGCTTGACCTGATACTACACCCAGGTTTGGCTCCAGCTGAGGGAACTTCTTAATGGTTAATAGCACTGTCCCAATTTTTTTCTTCAGTATCTATATTGACAATATAAAATCGTATATTTAGTTTTTTAAACTATTACTTGTTTACTTATTTGTCAACTGTGTACTATGTACTAGCAACATGTGTCACGTCTTTGCATGAGTAGAACATATTTGACGCGTTAAGAAAGACATTTTGCGCGTGAAAAACAGTTCGCGCGCTAAAAGAAGCGTGGTTTTAATACTATTTATTATACGTTATGCGATAACTCTGGTGGCGGATGTTACGTCGCATCAAAAGATTTTATTAATTCTGTTGAGCACAGCGCTAAGAGCGCATTCTGGCGTAGCCGTTGATATTATCAGCGGATGTTAGCAGGAACATTTACTAAGTAGTGATGTTTTGTACATTGTTAGGAAAACTGCACACCTGGGATTTCTCTATATTCTTAAAGGTGTGTGAAGTCTACCAATCCGCACTTGGCCAGCGTGGTAGACTATGGCTTGTACCCCTCACATTATGAGAGGAGCCTCAAGGCCAGTAATAGGACAATTATGGATGATGATATTTTGTTACAGGTGCGCGTTCGCGAGTTCTACATCGCGATGCAGCGTTGCCCCTACATCCACGAGATGAAGGAGCGGCTGCTGGGCGCGCCTGTAGACGGAGTGGAGCGCGCGCCGGACCCGGTGGACCCCCAGGTCGGCACCATCGTCAAAGTAAGATTACACAACCATATTTTTTTCTGAAACAAGGATAGCAAACGAGCTTGCAGTGCCTCCGTCCTCAGCCGTCCATGGACGTGACCAGAGACAGTGACAAACCTCGAATAAGACTGAAGTCATTTAGTTATTTGTTAGTAGTTAGTAGATAATTGTGGAAGGTAGGTTGTGTAGATTACTCTATGACCCCCATAATAGGTACGTACTACGTACTACTACATAATACTAAAGGTGACCTTTTGTTTCGAATTATCAGATACTCGGCGTATTCTACAGTACTTATCCAAAAAAACAAATTGTATGGAAAAAGTCGAAAATGTGTCTAATGCATTGTTTTAGTAGTCTCAAACCATCTTCGTATTATTGCTCTTCAAATGAAATCATTTTGCAAACCATTTTTACTCTGCATTTTTCCTTTTCCACCCTCAATATACTCGTAGTGATCAGGAGCATATTACCTATTATAAAATCTATATGAAAAATGGATTTTAATTATTTAACTAATAATTCTTCATCAATTAGTGTGAATTGATATGTCAGTTTGTATTAAGTTGTATCAAGTTCATTATTCATGATAATTTCATAAGATTATTTAATTTTACAATAATAGGAAATTAGTTATATCTTGCACATATACCTTAGTAGATTACAAAAACGAAGCGTAAAATTCCATCACACAAATTATTCTCTGGGCAAATATTCATTAAAGATTATTTGTCCAAGCCTCTGGTTTTCTGTTTGTTCTGTTGAAATGAGAGGTCGTGATCTAAGTATTTGCATTATTCAATTAATATTCATACCAATTTCTCTAATGGTTTTTCCATGACAAAAAGAACAGGTATTTAAATATTGTTATTTCCAGTTTATTTTTGGATATGTCCAAAAATATCTTGTAACTTGTTATATTCATATAGCATTTTAACAATCGTCTTGCTTTAATTAGACTTGATTCGTTTAGGAGATGGCTTTAAGTTGTATGCAGAATTTATCACGTCCATAAGTTTGCTATAAAATCAACATGATCATGTCATTTATAAATCCTTTTACTTATTGGTATTATGACTTAAACGACATTAACGACATAAAGCTTCCCACATTCTTTTAGATACTTTGAAATGTTCCTAGATTTAATGGTGGATTTCAACGGTGTGGAAATTCCTAAAATACAAAGCAACGTATTCTAATAGTTTCGTCACCACTGGGCTGGGTATGACTCGGCCACAAGGATATCTGAGTCTTCATTACTACTTAGGCTAACGGTCGAGGGTATCAGACTACTATACTCCATGCGATTTGCAGCCGAAACAAATATAAACAAACCATAAAAATCGTTTTATAAGATTTTTTACCAACTGACATGAATTTGTACACCAAATGCGTTATTATTTAGACAAACTACTCATTAAGGTATTTGTGAATTCTTAAATAAATACATATTGAATTGATCCATAACAATTATAAATTCCGAGTAAATGTGACAAACAAAATTAAATAACACTGTCATCATTCAAACACTTTGCAATGACAATCTTATTTCCAAGAAGCGATTTGAAACTTTTTACATAATGTACTATTTTGTTTTAGTGAGTAGTTTGTCTAAATAAAACGCATTTGGTGTACAAATTCAAGTCAGTTGGTGAAAATACTAGATAACGACTTTAATGGTTTATTTACATTTGTTTCGGCTGCAAATCGCATGGAGCCGAATACTTGACTTTACTATAGTTACTACTTGACCTAGTATTATAAGTAGTGGTATTTCACGGGTCTGATGTTAACAGTGTGTGTGTGTGTTCCAGCTGAATTCGGACGGGTACGGGTCCCACACGTCGCCGGCGCGCGCCCCGCTCGTCACGGACGAGTGCGAGGCCCCGGCGGCGGAGACCGACGCCCTGACGCCCACGGAGGCCATCCTGCGGTACAGAGCCTGCTGTCAACCTGACACAACTCCTAAAAATGCCAAGTTAGTAAACGTTCCTATATGCCTGATTAATCAGTACCTGACATTTGAATTAGGCCGCCTTTTTTGATAGGAAAACTACTTGTCACGGCCTAATCGATTTGCGCGTGGCCTGACACGAACTTGGCCGATTTTTTATTTTACCTGTGTATCAACAATTTGGAGGCATTTTCACAGAGTTGAACTTCCTAAACCATCGAATTATCAATTCGGATTCGCATACAAAATTTCTTTGGTATTATTCCCATCAGACCAGCTGAAGTAACGACTGAATTTATTTCACGTTTCAGTTTTGGTAAATATTTTTGAAGTGAAAAAATTGATTGGTCTGAATTAATTTAAAGTTTTTTTTCATCTTTTTAGGGCAATTAAATAATAAAAAATAGGTTTTTAAAAGGTTTTTTTTACCATTAATTTTTAGGTATTTCAATAACTTCAGTATTAAACATTAAATTTATTACATTTTAATTTATAAATAAAATATTTTCTTCACATACTCGAAACTCAGTAATTGTTTTTCAAGCTAACAATTTGATTTTAAGTGTCGAAGAACTAAAGGAAATTGGTACTGTTATTTAATTATGAATAATTGTCTAAATAATTAAGAAATTTCTTACAACAATAGCTGGTGTATCATATAATGCACATATGTAGTACATAGCACATAGTAGGTACATAGTATATTTATTATTAGATGTACATTTACTTAGTAATAGTAATCTCGGCTAGAATCAACGATTGCTCATATTAAAAAATGTACATCGAAAAATAAATGGCTGTAGGTTTGAATTATAAATTCTGTTAAATAAGTTAACTGAGTTGGTCATATCATGTTTGTGTCATGTTAACCAATATGAGCAACGTAACATGACACAACGCAATTACGAGCTTTCCGTAAAATGTGCAATCCGTTGATTCCAGATTTAAATTAATTATTATTTTCTCACCATTCCTGATTGTAACGCTTCCTCATGAAGATGTTTATAAAAGGCCTGAATTAATAGCTCTTTAAATGGGACCACAAAAACTAGTAAACCCCTCCCCCCTTATTACAAGACGAGGTCTAAAGTTTAGGTTTAAACCATGACTAAATAGTCCAGGCTTGGTACGATACTGACTTTAGTAACATACTTTAAACCAAAGTTTATTACAAAACGCAAAATACTCGTTGACTTGTTAGTACTATTGGTTTCAAGTTTAGACCTTGGCTGAATAACTGACACGGGTTTGACACGAAACTGATTCAAAACGTCAGTATTTATTCGATTACGACGTTCCATTATACTACGATGCTGTTTATTGTTTTTGACATATTTAATGGAACACGTCTATTATGAATATTAAGAGCGTAAATATTATTGCAAATAAATAATTATACAGTTTTCAATCAATTCTATTGATTGTTGTTGTCTTGGATTTTATTACATGTTAAAACAAATTCGAAATAAACATGACAACAACCTCAAAACTGACTTTGACATTTGTGAAATAGTCCAACGTTAAACTAGGAGGCTCGCAGGTTTAGCTTTAGTCTCATGTTAGTCTCAGATGAAAGAAATAAAGGGTAGTTATAACATTCGCAAAGAAATGTAACGACTGACGTGAAGTCGCTTTTTTACTATGTGTGCATAACAACCATAATGACAAGTAGCAGCGGCATCGTATGGACACGTATTTCTTCGTGTGTGTAAGGTGTCAGACGTAAAGTCACAATCTCTCAGGCCATGGCTTAGCTTTAAACCGCGTCTTGTAATAACAATTTTGTTTAGTCCAAGCTTCAAATGAGGTTTAGTACCAGGACTAACGATAGACCTCGTTCTGTAATAAGACCGCTCGAGTTTGGGCTCATATGATTTGCTTGCTTAAGCTACTATAAAACATAGACCTATATGTATATACTATACTAGACAGGCTGTTCAGTACTAAAAGTTTCGACACCTACGTTGACACCATATGGTGCCAACGCATGTTAGTCGGCTGCGAGCAAGCGAGACAAGTAGATGTCATTTTTGAAAAACCCCGACCGTTCAAGAACACATAATAACGCATAATGTTTATTGTGCACAGTTAAAACGTCTTCATTATTTAAGATTGAACTTTAATTGAGTTTATTTAAATCATAATTTGTAAATAACTATATTTTTACTTGCATTAAAAAAAAATTTGTGCAAAATATTTGATATCCGCCATCTTAAACCGAATTTGACCTAACGAAGCGCTGTCACCAAGCTGTCAGTGAGTACGAAAAATATGACACGAATTTTGTTCGGAACAGCCCGTCTATTATACGATATTTAAGTCTATGCTATAAAAGCGTATATTTTAATTTTAAATTATTAACACTCAATTCCACTTTCATTGTAACTAGACATTGCAACAATGTTATCCAAATTTTGTTTTTTATTTCTTACAAACTTTGTCGCAAGCAACAATAGTTGCATGCGTGATTCAACAATATCGTCAAACGGTTATACGAGTAGCTCAAATCATAAAATGCAACCATATAAAGTGGACCGTGAAATGGTCAAGAATTTCATGATATTGTCAAGTCTACGAGCTAACCACAGCGTATATAAATATTACACAACCACTAGTGACAAGTTTCATTGACTAAATCTTAATGTCAATGGTGAGAACTAGGACAAATTGTTTAAAGAGAAACTTGACCAGGGTTACAGTGTTAAAGAACCTTAGTAGTCCAGTGCCGATAATTTTTGAAACGAAAAAAAATTATAGTAGAAGGAAACCTATTGCAAAAGGAAGAGAATATAACGAAGATTATAGGAAAAATTACGGGCGATCTGAGGTCGGGAACGGGGAGGGGGGGCAATGAAACAAATAAATGCAATAAAAAAATAGTTGTCGTTTCATTGCATTTTCTGAGAACATTTACCACAGTAGTGTATAGTTTTTATATACCATTAGAAAGTAGAGATTCCAACGAACAAAAAGACCACCGAATTTTTTAAAAAATCAGATTTTTTGACGTGAGATTTTTCGACTGAAAGTGAGGGTGCTTTTTCGATAGAAGGTCAAAATAAGGTGAAAAAATATATATTTTTGAATCAAAAAAATTACAGTATGTCAAGGACATACAAAGGTAAGTTTTCACCAAATTTCGTGAAACAAAAAAATTTTTTTGTAAGAGATAAAAATAAAAAACCAAAAACGTGGTTTTTTGAATTTTTCACATAAATTTTGAGGTTATGTAAAAAAGTGTTAAAACAAAAGTTGTAGATCTTTTTATTACCTACAACTTTGCCATTCAACTTTTTTCAATAGGACTTGTAGTTTTTCCGGAAATAATATCGAGAATACCGAGATAAACCATCTTTTTCCCTTAAACCCCCCTTCCCCCCCTTCCCGACCTCAGATCGCCCTTAATTTATTTTTCCTATAATCTTCGTTATATTCTCTTCCTTTTGCAATAGGTTTCATTCTACTATAATTTTCTTCCACTTTTTACCGTTTTTAGAGCTATCGGCACTGGACTATAGAGACATAATAAAAATATAATAATTTTATGCTGTCTGTACCTATCTTTACATAAAACATATTTAAGAAAATCTATTACTGGGGAAAACCATTGAAGTATAATGTTATAGAACAGACATCGCGAACAAAATGTATGTCCCACCGAGAGGTTCTATTTTCAAAACTGATCCCCGGTTCTGCTATCAAAATCGAACGAATCTTGAAAATTGAAGCTGCTGATCGGCGCCAATTCATTGGGACATACATTGTGTCCGAGAAGTCTGTTTTTATGTCAATATACTGCAATGGTTACTATAATAGTGATTTTAATGAAGGTATTGTTAACAAATACGTGCTGGACTTGATTATTCATTGGTCAATCAAACTGCAATTCTGTTAATGACATGACATGATGTGACATGCGACAAATGTGTTTAAATTGCAAATTTTGTTTGGTTTTCCAAATATATTTTGATTTTCTGCTGGATATTACTTAAATCGGGTCTAACCTACTAGTCCAGTTGAGTTGTTCCGTGACGGGACAACTGGCACTGTTTATACCTTGTACAAATTATGTAAATATTCTAAAAAAAACTTCGGCTTGTTCTATACTTCTTTAGTCTTTTTGGATGATTTCCGGTTATAGGTATAGAATTCGCTTTTTCGGGTTTAATTTTCATGCGGATCACCCACATCCTTTATGCTAAAAGCTCATCGGCGTTGCCTTTGGTTTTACTGAGGTTTATAGAAGACCAAATCGAACCAACCGACCAAACAGAAAAAACCTTATTGTGTAATTAGGTTTTACTACCCAACGTTCATAACGTTAATAACCTTGGCGTACTTAACTCTCTTCGTGAAAAAATGTTCGTCATTTTATCAGGTACATTAATAAGTACTCATACTTGCTTAGGTATAAAGCTCAACAAAGTAAACATAAAGGAAATGTTGCGTGAGGAAAGTAATACTCCTTGAATTTTTTTAATTATAAATAGGTAAGAAAACATTACGTTCATCGTGAACTACTAATACCAACCTTGAAGAAATTATTAATACCCAAAGCTACAATCACATACACATAATCCCAAAGAAGAAGAACACAATACGTCATAAATCGATCTATTAACAACAGCGGATAATATCGTCGCCACAGTACAAAAAGGTTCAATAGACAATTTAAAAATAAATAAAGGGGAGGAAGCTGTAATCAAAGCACTTCCATGTCGCACGGATGGTCAATCGATTAAATGGCTCCTGAGCGCGTACATCAAAAGGCCACGTGCGTTATTGACCAGAACCTTTAAAATTAACTTTATTGCAAGGATATAAAGTCCTTTATCAATGTGACACACCTGCCAGAGCTTGACCAGAAGTGCTCGACCGTAGTCTGATTCAACACGGTATTCGCACATTGGAGAGGCAGTGTACCTGGAAATAGCTTAAGGTTAAAGACCTCGTATTTTAAAAGCGGCGAATATTTAAACTTGTATACTTTTATAACTTATGAACTTTATTGTAAAAGAAACTTTGCATAATAATCTGCAAACTATAAAGAATGTTGGCATTTTTGAACCGAGCAATTATCTAGTTGAAATGGATATTAATAATATGGATATTATTTATTAGAAAAGGATTAAATCCGTAAAGTCGACTCTCTTCTTTGCTAATCGGTTATGGTTGTTTAATTTTGAATCGTACTTACATATTTATCTTATTCTTCTACTGTTTAGTGATGTAGCGGTTTTAAAAGGTAGTGAAGTCACTGTGTATCATGAACATCTTTGTACAGACTATTTGAAGTTACTCTCCTAAGCGTAGCTACTATTGAGTACGAGCTGTCTCACTTAGAAGAGAGAGCTAGCAAACACCTTTCAGCTCGAAGCGCATAGATCCTTCAAAGTAGGTGTGAAGATAGTAGGTACTCAATAGATACAGTCAAGATGGTATAAGTATTAATGCGTAGTCCACTTACGAATATTTTAAGTTCATTCAAGATCTCTGTCTATTTCTAAACAACAATACAATGAGGTCATAATTTAATTGCAACATTTGCCTTGCAAGTTGAAACAGAATCATCAGAAATACATATTATGTCACTACATCTCATGTTTCATGACATGTCGCATTGTTATGGAGAACAATCACCGATCTTCAACTTGCTATTGACATCATTCCCCGATCTTACTCTGAATAGTCAGTGACACAAATCGTGGCACACTGACACTGATTTATAACTAAGGTAAGGTTGCCATGCCAAGTTTTCGAACAGTTAGATGATCATTTTGATGCGTCATTTTTATAGTAAGTTAAATGACGAAGACATTACGAACTATGAATTTAAAAGGGCTTTGGTATCATTACATCAAACTTTATAGCGTCGTTACTTTATAGATATTAGATAATAGGCATGATGACAGATTTTGAAATACTGTTCTATATTGTTGGGAAATATCTTATAATTACAACGTATATCATATTTTCGCAAAAAAATAAGGTTGAGTATAAAATAAATACATTTCAATTTATAAGTTTAAAATTCGCACTAAAACGCTTCAAACTGTCATGGCGTCGATGTGACGTCACTCTTCAGGAAAATAGTAGATAAGACGTCAATATCAGTATGGTGATATTCATTTGTTTTAAGAAGTGTGACGTAATTCGCGCTGACTGAGACTGATTGGCGTTCAAGCTAACATGGCGGCTTGTCGTATTTTGTAGTTTTATTTTATCAAAAATATTGTTAATCTCGCTTATAATAATACGATAAATGCGTGTTTTGTAATCCATTAATAGGGTTTCATGAAATAAATACATAATTTTAGTGATTTTTACTTACTGTCATCATGCCTATTCTGTTATTTTTTAATTATTTAATGGATTGGTGTCTTGGATGGATTGTATCTACTGCAGTTAATTATTTAAATTTGATTTCATTGATTCAAAGTAAATTCTTACATACCACCTTTTTTTGAAACACTTATTTTTTTTTTCAATTAGGTATAATTGAATTTTAAAGGAGTTACTGTAGTTGCTTCTGTCAGGAATTTTATGTTATAAAGTTTTTCAGTACTGAAGCCACATGAAATGAACCTTCACAATATTGTTGCAAGTGAGAATAGAGCGTGGAATTTCAGAGCTGAGTAACTGTGACATTCATACATTATATTTCTATTCACAAAACCTGGAGGTCGGTTTTCTAAGTTTTGTTGTAGAAGTTTCTGTAACTAAAGACAAAAATATTCTGTTTACGAAGAAAGCTTAAAAAATTCAATACTTGAAATTGCAGCTTTTTGAATATGACTAGATTGTTAAGAAACTTCCTTATGCCTACCTACTTGCAATATCAGGTAAGTAGTATTTACGTTTTCTAAATAAGTATCTATCTATATAAATGAAATTTTATTTTAATATTTTTTGACGTGATGTAGCGTTCCGCAAGCGAGAGAGCGGCAAAAGCGAGAGAGAGGCACAATCGGCTATGATCGGCGTATCGTAGCCGATGCCGTAGGCGAGTTGTAGGCGATCGTAGTTGAGTGGAGCGGAGCGGGGCGGAGCGGAGCGGAGCTTTGTCATGACGTTGTCACGTTAAACTACTAACTATTTGTCCGTAAACCGACTTTACAGATAACCATTTTTTGTTATTTTCGAAAAGCTGTATAATATCATACTGCAGAATATTTTAATGACCTAGCGCGGCGTGAAAAATTAATTATAGGTGTAATGTCGTAACACCGGAGAAATATTTTTTTGCCAGCGAAGGTGCTGTATTTCAATATTTTTTGTTATTATTTTATATTGTTCACTACCGAGCAAGAGCAATTTCGCTACGCAATTAAAAATTCCGTTAATTTTAGTTTGCCAAATGTATCGAATTCGTGCTGTAAGATTATTAAATGGTGTTAGCTATGCTATTAACAGTTTTAAAAATATTTCGACTGTCGCAAAGATACAGAAAAAATATTTTAGATACTTACTTCCTTATTAATATTCCAAGAATATTAATGGATACAAGACGTAGAAGTTTTGTGACATACCTACAATACAACTAGATTTGGTTTTTTACCTTTAAATAGAGACAGACTCGTTTCAAACATCCCACAATAGTCATTTTACCACTCACAGCTAAGTGGCTACCATTAATGTTTCCCTCCAATTCTCTGTGTAAAAACGCAACATTAGCATTGTAAAGCTATTTATTGTCTAGACACCATTATTGCTTCATGAAGCAGTATGAGGATACTCGAAAACCAAGCCATCCGTAACGTTACAAGTAGCCATTGTGTGAACTCACAAGGACAGATTTGTCCACATTATGTCATTGATAAAATTAAAATTCTTGTGATGTGTGTTGTGAGATATTTTAAGATATAATGCAACTCCTGAGACTGCGAATAGACTTTCAGATTTAATTAGACTGAAAATAATCTCATGTAGTTAATTAGGGTCTACGTAATAACTAACAACTCAGATAATGCTATTTTCTTGTTGCATTGTGTAACGTTTTCATAATTATGTTTTGTACGTTGAGACTTAAATAGATGTTTGTCCTTATTTATGTCTAAAATTTTACAAAATTTCATTACACATAATTTAATTACATTCAATTAAACCGCTGAAAAATTAATTTGATGATTGAAACCTTTTTTCTCAGTAAAAACCAAGTTGAGCTGACTTAAATTAAAAAGACCAAAATGCCAATAAAAAGTGAAAAACAGATCATGTTAAATAATAATTTAAATAAAAAATTATGATAATTATGCGATACTATAACATTTTTTGGAGTAAAATAAAAAAGAAAGAAAGCTTGAATTTTGCGAGATCTAGCTAAATCTAGCGAATTACCAACAAAGATATTTAATCTTATGAAATTATTCAGACTAATTTCTTATTAAATCTAAAGTGATACGACCTCTAGCTGCGTGTGTGTGAAATTAGAAATGATACAACTTTTACGATAT
This sequence comes from Thymelicus acteon, assembly GCA_951805285.1. NCBI lineage: Eukaryota > Metazoa > Arthropoda > Insecta > Lepidoptera > Hesperiidae > Thymelicus > Thymelicus acteon. Next base: position 7,094,975 of record OX638219.1, on the reverse strand, counting down.
AGCGACATCTCGTGCTACACACAAAAAACACGTAACATTATCCTACAGAGCGCTCAGAAGTTTGCAGATTATTCAAAATATCTTTTGCGCCTTATTTACCCAAACTAAGTAAATAGGTTCATTACATTCCCAAGTATATCATTAAAAAAAGTTACGAAGGTCTAATAATAAAATTATAATCGCTAAAATATAATTCAAACAAAAAATGTTTCTAACTAACACTGTCGTAACTCGTTTTTAATACGCATGTGATAATTTTAACGTCTTACTAAAAGTAGGGTACCTATGCGATGCTAATTAAATTAATGACGTCCCAGAGTAACGGCTAAACAGCTTAATGCTTCTTTCATCATCGTTCTTGCGACTTCGTTTAATTAGCTACAATTATTATAACCTGCTTAAACAGGACATTTGACTTACTCAATATGGTTTACTTTAACTATTTATCAATCGGACTGTTTTATATATTATATAGGGATTATTATATTATTATATAGGGAGCTAGTGGTTGCTCATACCCCCCACTTCATTAATGAAATATGGCTTATATATCTATCTATACTGTATTAATTAGTAAGTACATGAATGCGTTTATTATAAATTCAAGGTTTATTGAAAAACCCATTGTTATAAAAGATGCAGTTTATTTTAAGCTCGGAAGAATTTAAAGTGAAAACTTTTTTATGTACGAGCAAAGGGAGAACTAACTTTACTTTTTGTTTTCCACCACCGCGAATACCGCACGTAAAAACATTGAACTCGCGTGGCGTAACATTACCAGGCCGGATCACCGAAAGGTCCTGGGTTCGTTTCCCAGCAGAAATTTGAATGAAAGAGTTTGAATTTCTGTCCTAGGTCTGAGTGTTGTTATTTTCTTTGTGGGTTTTACTTGGCACTTACGACACAGGTAATCGTAGTTTGGGGCTATGAGTGTGAAACGTTAATATTTATTTATTTATTCATGTTGCACTTTTGACAACAATTGTGAAATGTAAGGATTTGTAAAATCCAGTTTAATCTATACCGTAGATTCAGACAAAATTAGCTGTGAAAGACGTACAGACGTACAGACCTTGCAAAACAATTGTAGGTAATTTACTTACTTACATTACCAGATATGAAAATAATTTCATACGACAAATTTCAAACCCTATTTCCGTGGAATTGCTACAAATGTGATACTACTAAAGATACTAAACGTAAATTGTTAGTACGTAACTACATAAAGGTGATAAAGACGTGGGCAGGTTGAATAGAATAATGTTGTGATGCTTACAAACGAGTTCAGCGACCCGACCGGTGTCGGCCGAAGAATCGTTCTTTTCAGGCGGTTTAAATCCTTTCATCTATTTCAAACAGATTCTAAATTCAAAAGTGATTCGATGAATGAATGTTTTTTTTTCATCGCCGATCACCTTTGAATGTTCCACATCTGGTTCAAGTACTGTGAAGTAATGCGTAGTATCTAAGTTTTAAGGGCGTTTTTGGGTGTGGTGGGGGGAGCGGTAAGGCCAGGTCAGTGGGTCGCGCGCGCAGCCTCCCGAAGCTCTCCGGGAGACGCGCCTGTATCGACCGCTTGCCGCCAGCTCTAGGGTTGCCGATCAATTCGATCTAGATTCTATTTTGATTGGCAACTAAAATATCAACGACGAAGTGCACATTATTGATGACAATATTTTACATAGAGTTCACCAAATATAACATAACGGTTAAAATAATGCTTTAGAATTTAAGTGGAAAATTGGGATATCATGTCATTATTTGAAAAGAAGTTCAGAAGTTACTAATTAGGCAATTAGTTGTGAAAAATGTCAGGTAAAAGCATTTCGCTGTAAGTTGTCGCGTCGATATGTTTTGAATTTAGTTCTTAATTAGATACTAATAAAATTGCTTATTCCTATTAGTTTTTGCAATTCTAATACTGGGATGTACTGGTAAGGTTGTAAACTGCAACGCGGATACAATAAAAATATCATTGGTAAATAACTAACTCCAATACACCACTAACTGAAACGTTATTCTTAATAAGTTTTTAGAGTCGTACTGCGACGTTTATTAATACTTTTATTAACATTTTTGTTTGAAATAAAACTTCCAATCAGAAACAGCATTCAAATAATGCACTGGTGCAATCGACAACGGTGCATCGCCTTTATATGGCCCCTATATCGTCACATGGACCCTCTGGTTATTGTGAGTACAATTTAAAAATATAGGGTGCGCCCGGAGGGTCGTTGGCGCCCCTATTTCACCTAATCATCTCCGCGCAGCATCCATTACTGCGCAACTCTCGGCGCGTTGAAGCCGACCCCTCAGAACGCGACCGCGCCTCGCACTTTCGGGACATTTTGTGTCGCAAAAGCTCCCTGGCCTACCCTAATCCTTGCCTACCCTAGACCTTAATCCTAATGATGTGCTTCGTGTGAATCCCTGCTTTGTTCCACGACCTTGTGTTTGTGAAGTGGCCGCGATGGGCAAGGACAAGCACCAGCCCATGGAGGCGGAAGTGAAAGTGGCCACGGTAGACCTGGAGGCAGTCGACAACATGGCCACTCTGCCCGTTGGACAACACCGGCAGCAGGGCAGCGATATTGCCATTGCTGAGAAACATAACACCGCGAACAAAGAAATGGAGCTGAAGTGCGTCCAACCGAAACCATCAAAGAAGTACGTGTTATCTGATATTAAATAATTATTGTTTGTTTAGATTTATTTTCGTGTCTTTTTAACTGTTTAGATTGGTTTTATTTTGTGGTTTTATTAAATAATAGTCTGATTATGAATTTATTTTTAAATTTAGTATTAAACATATACAAATATACAAAATGTTTCTTATTTACTCTGTCCTTTGTAATTATGTAAAACCTGTTTTTGTTGCAATTTTATCATCATATATGAAGAGTTAGGTGCCTTTATATTATGTACACAGTAGTTACCAATATTATTTGTTCACAATTCACTATGTCCACTTGAAATTACGATTAATTGTCAAATTATATTTTAATTTTAAAAGTACCTACTCTAAAATTTATCATCTTTTATGAGCATTTCATTTTTCGTTTATAGGACTTCATTGTTCATCATTTCGAGCTTCATCTACGCGAAGCTGCTAGTGGTAGTATGCATCGCCTACGTCATCAGCGATGTCATCACCCACAATCTACCTCTCTACTACTACGAAGGATTCTTCACATACCTCTATGGCATGAGCATTTTGTTCTTGCTATATGTATTCTGCTTCTTGCTTCAAGGTACATAAAAATAATATTTTTGAAAATAAATTATATTTTAGGGCTAATTTATAATCGATTGCATACTATACTATCATGTCCATATTTCTCCATATAGAAAGCGCTTGCTGCAACGGCAGTCCCCCGAAACCGAAACCTCCGCCTAAAGAGAAGAAACCGAAGAAAGAAAAAGAAAAGAAGACCAAAGATAAAGAAGGTAAAGACGGAAAAGACGGCAAGGATGGCAAAGATGGAAAGAAAGATGGGAAGAAAGACGGAAAATCCAAGGAGAAGGATAAGGACGCTGGGAAGGAAAAGACTACCAAAGAAAGCAAGAAACAAAGTCAATTCCAGGTGCGTGAAGTTAATTAATAATAATCTTAACACAGCACATCATCAGCACATCCGTTTTATTACTTTAACATTATCCGTCCCACTTTTCGCTTTCCAATGTCGTTCAATGTTGGTTAACAACACGTTTACTGTTCAAATATTAATTTAAACTCCGTTTTGTTTTACGATTGTGCTTATTTATGTAGCACACGTTACTTAGCGTTCATTCTTGGTTTAAACCACTATTATGTAAATGCTTTGTTAGGACGTGACTGGCCGCATGACCCCTTTTTTGTTTACGCTGGCTACTTTTTGTTTTTTCCATATCATTTGGGCAGGAGGTGTATCCCCGTAAGATGCGCGATAAAGTACGTCAACAACAATTAGAAATGCAAATGGCGCAATTGTATGCGTCCGAACAGGTGAGGTTATCTTGACGCATCCTGCTTGTACACTTGTCTTGTCTATCATTATCATTACGATTACGGAAAGCTTTGGATGTGCTGTTTGTAGTTTGTTATTCGCCATTATGTATTCCGCTTCTGTTTTACCTGCTATTACACTAAATTTGCTTTTTAGAAACGTCGTTTAGTCATTTGTATCCAGCAAAAATCGTTCACACCAATAATTTGCATCAACTACTTTGAAACATGTACTAAAATCTGCTAGTATTCTGGACTGGCGATAAATCACAAAGGCCGGTACGGTAACTCTTCCCAAATAAAAAAACTACAGACTTCTTATTTCACAATTAGCATTTCAAGTCTTCCTTGTAAATTAGCTCGTGAGAAGCTATGTAAGGAGGATATCGCCAACATGTATTTACTTATCGACCGTGTATGTATGTAATTTTTTATATTCTCATATGTCGTGCAGCAGCAAGATGTGGTGGAGTTGGAAGCTGGACCCGTCGCCAGACCGATGCGTCGCCGCAAGACTTCGCAGAATGAACACAGCCATGGTAGCTTCTTTCTTCGAATTGGGGCTATTGGTTAGTGTTTATGTGACATTGTTAATTTTCGTTCAACCTGCTCTATCAATTTCTTATGTTAGATAAGTAAATAATCAAAGAAGTTCGAAGGACAGATAACCAGTGGGGAAGAAAAGCCCCGGACTTGGTTCTTGAATTGGTCCACGTCTCGGGAAAAGGAATGCGGGGAGCCCCCCGTTCAGGTGGACCGACGACCCGATGAAGTCAGCGAAAATCCGCTGGATTCAGATTTGAAATTCAGGACTAGACTGGCGCAAGTTAGGGGAGGCTTATGTCTAGCAGTGGACCTTCAAGAGATGATGGATGATGGATGGATGGAAATAAAGATTTTTAGGCATAAAAATAGTTAATCGAACATAAATTATTGCCTCCAAAACCTATGATAATGTTCAATGTTGTTGTTTATTTTTTACAGCATTTGGTCTCGGCACGATGGTTTACAATGGACTGGAATTCGGGACCTTTTTTGAACTACCATTGGAGTCTCCGTGCTACTTGATTCTCAAGGGAATAAACCCTGTTCTGCAAATGGTGTTTACTTTCATGCAAATGTATTTCATATTTATGAACTCACGGGTAAGCCATTCCTTTTAATTTATCAGTCTTTATTTGATTTTTCTGTCCACTTTTGTTTTGATCTTGTTAGACTAATTATCTTAAAAAAATAACCGACTTCAAAATAACTCAAAAACTACTCACCTCAAAAATAACACCAGCTTTCGAATAAAAAAAGAATCATCATAATCGGTTCACCCAGTTGAAAGTTCTGAGGTAACAAACATAAAAAACATCCTCCTTTTTTGAAGTCGGTTAAAAATGTCGAACGTTGGGGGTAGAAATTTCAATATCCTGATAACATTAGGTGAACCAATGACAAAATGTAGACCAGGTATATTTACTGAGGATAATTGAAAAACAAAAAAAAAAAACTGGTCGTGTTCAAATTCCGAAATAGGAGCAAAAAGATTTATAACATTTTAAACTGCACTTACCATTCCATTAACGACATTTACCATTCTCCACCCTCCTTAATTTTGTGAAAATTCAATTTTGTTTAATCCACGAAACAAAAATATTCCTCGAGATTTGTACGTACAGAACGGTAACCCTATGAAAAAATTCCATTCGATATTTAATTTAAATAAAACAGAAATTTAAAATGCATCATACATTTTATTTTAGCTCAATATTCATCGCTTCAAAGTCATTGCAAGATTTGGGTTGATGCATGTAGTTGCGACCAATATTTGTGTATGGATTCGTACTTTGGTATTGGAATCTCTTAAGGAAATTACTGATTATCACGTGAGGAACCCTCTAGGAGTGCCAGGGGAAGGTGTCCTTGGAAGTAAGTTTTTGCTGATTCATTAATTTATTAACATCTCTGTTTTATGTCGAAAGCTTTATCACTTTATTAATAAACTGTCGTTACACTTTCAGTAACTTTTTCACGTTCGCTGTAGTTAGACACACCCGTAATTCTTTTTTGACCATTTTTTCTGTTTGAATTTGAACCCAACAAAAAAAGTTACCATTTTTAAGTTGAAACACTAACATGTATCCCTACAATAAGGAACTGTGACTCGCTGGGATAGCACGTTATTAAATAACATATTGTCCTAAAACCGTCTTATCCCTTTCTTTTGATTTGATTTGAAAAACGATGCGTTTTTTTAAATTTTGACTAACTTACTTTTTCGCTCGTTCTGTCAATTTGAAACGAGACTGTAAAATTTAAACATTGTGGTATAATTAAATGGAAACTTTATAGTGAAGTAATACTAATATTTTGTTTTAGAAGTCATCCGAAAGCATACCTTGAGACATTCCGGAAAAGTTTTCGGAGCAGCAACAACAGCTGCAACTACGATTGCATCGACTGCTGCTAATGTTGCTAAAACTACTGGCGATCAAATAATGAAAGCTGTCACTACCACTTCCGCTCCTACTACCACTCCCACTACTAGTAAGTTAAAGATCACATTACCGTGTTCAGTTCTAACTGTTCATTAATCAAACACATTCACTTTACATCTTAATACCCTAACAACTTCCAACTTGCATGTATGTTAATAACAAAGCATTCTGGCCTAAATTTTCAGCGACTACTCCTTCACCGTATTATAATATGGGTGGTGGTTTTGTTCCAAAATCTAAATTGATTGACACTATAAAGAGTACTATAGGGTACGAGAATGGGATGGGTTATGGCCGCGAGTTCAAAGATGCTTGGCCTAACGATAACCCTTTCCTAACATCCACTGTTGCACCAATTACGATCGAAGCCGAAAAAGCAACACAGACCCAAACAGCCATGCTGGAAGTTTTCCAGTGGGTCTATTCTTCTACCGTGAAACCGATTGTAAGCACATTGACCACTACGGTGGCACCTACGACTTCCGGATGGTTGGCAACAGATAGAGACGAGTGGGGAAATAGTGTTGAAACGTACCGCGTAGATGAACCACCTCATTCGCCAGGTTTGTCGGAGTGTCGACCACAATATTCACGTTTCGTTAACAGCCGTTGCACTTTTTATTTGCGGTTTCTGTTGTTACCTTCACTACTTTTTTCACTAGGTACCCTTAGGTGCACAAGTCGTTCCATTTAAAGCTACTTTAGTTTTAGCATGGAGTTATTTAGATTTTTGTTTACATTGTTATCAATCGTATTTTTATTTGTTATTTACTACTTGTCATTTTAATAATACAATTGTATTATTTCAGTGAGCAATAACACGGAGATTTTTGAATCTTTTGACAACCTGAATCCTGCAGCTTTGATCGCAAATATTGATAACACTACTGTTTGCGGAAGAAATCCAATAATGGGTACTATCGTTACCGACTCGGCTCCATACCTCTATCCATTCATCATTGAGTACTCTCTTATTGGTGCTGCAGTCATCTATGTAATGTGGAAACACATCGGTCGCTATCCCAAGTTTGTATATTTCTATTTTTATATATACCATTTAAGTAACAAACTCGTACATAATACTAACACAAAAAAGTAGCGAGCTCTTATAAGCACAATTTAATTTAAGTATTAGAAAGATCAATCTTAGAATTGGTTGATCATTAGATTCATTTAATATTCATAAAAAAGATTAACTAGCGCATGCGAAATTGATGTATGCGTACGGGTTTGGTTACAGCGTGGCCAACGACGAAGATCTGGAAAGACGTTTGGAGGCTGTTCTCTCCCGCAGGGCGGCGGCGTTGGCGGCGGCTCAACGTGGAAACCGTGTGGACTGTGCTGGGGCCTCGAAAGGACTTTTCTGTGGACTGCTTCTCCTGGTCGCTTCTCTCATCTGCTTGATTCTCTTCTTCGTTCTGATAAGACACCAGGATTTGAAACGTTTGTCCATTTATCTGGCCGATGTCTCACACTGCGCGTTAATGGTCCTATCGATTCTGGCAATCTTAATTGGATTCATACGGTAAGTAATTCATTGCTGATATCACACGATAATTTTATTTTTTTGGTTATTGGTTTAGTTATTGGCTTGGTCTTGGTATATAATTTATTATACGCTAAAAATTTATTCCCCATTTGTGATTAACAGTTATTGCATGTTAATTAGACCAGGTATTTTTAATTTTTGTTGATCCAATTTTTATTTTAATGTTTTTCTTTCCATTCCTTTAACCTTTTCGTTTACCCCCTTTCCTTTTGTCCCCTTCTATGTTGGCTCCGATATTAATTACACCACGCAAATGTTGCGCCACCCCAAATATTTTCAATACCTAACATTAATTCCCTTTTGTGGTAAAAATATATTTTCTTTTTCTAAAACTTTCGTTCACCATGTTTGGTTCCTCCTTGAGTTGCTTACATGAGTAGAAGTAGAGAAATGAAATGGAGCTCAAATCCTTCTTCCTGTACCGAACCTCTCCGCAGGGTACAATCACTGAAGTTCCGTTCTGAAGAACAATCTGACCTGAACGACATCTTGCTCCGCGTCTCTGCGTTTGGCCTCTTCGTGTATGCCGTATTCAGCGTTATCGCTGGAGGAATGGGAGCTTTTACTCACGAGCCCAACTTGTTGGTTATGATTACTGGATGCTTAAGTGTTCTTCAAGTAAGTTGGTATTCAATTGTGTATGGTAAAATCTATTAAATTCTTTATAAATTGTGTAAGCAGGTAATATAAATTTTGTTTGTTACCTAATTTCAGGTGGTTCTTCAGCTCTTGTTCATTGCGGATGTATCTCGTCGTCGTGTTCACTTGCCGGAACAGGAGCGTAGCAAGCCCGCGCGCCAGGCCGTAACTTTCTTGCTCATTTGCAACGTCACTATGTGGTTGATCTACACTGTCGAAGCGCAAAAAGTTCTTGCTAACCCGGTAAATAATATTTTGCAGTAAATATTACTTTCTTTTTACCGTTTTAGTTATCTTAAATAGTTTTATCATTTAAACCGTTTTTGATTTCAGGTTCAACTGGACTTTTATGGATTTGTGGCCTGGTCTCTCGTACAACGTTTCACTCTCCCGCTTTGTATCTTCCATCGCTTCCACTCCGCTGTCACTCTAGCTGAGATTTGGAAGACCAGCTACAAAGCGCGCTTGGAGTGAGCTTATTGACACACCACTTGGAATCGACGTCCAATCGTCAGCTTACATTTATTCCTAGACGTAACTGGACAAAGTAAACATTTCGTCCTTGTCCGGGACAGCATTTTTGTAGGTAGAGTGAATAAATTTGTTGTCAGATTTAAAATCATCTCGCTACTTCAATATTATCGTAGTTATAGAGGGTGTGACGTAGGGTGATGTACAATATTTTTTGACACAGTAGTTGCCGATGTATTTACTCTCTCGGAGTACCTACATCGTAAATAACACGTACGATTATTGTTTATACGCCATGATATACGTTGTTATTTCATTTATTTATTTGTAAATTATTTTCTTCATGCTTTTCACAATGTTTTCTTTCACATTCCACAATCTTTATGTATGTTAAAATTATTCACGCAATACAATTTAGGTTTCTTGGAAGACTGAGTGTGGAGACTTTGAACTTAAACAAACTTTACAGTTAAAATTGATATGCGTAAAATTTGCTCACATTTCTATATTTTGAGGTTCTACATATTATTTGGTGGAACAAAAATAACTTGAACAACATTAAACAAGATACCAGTTGTGAAGCGTTCCCTCCTGTTTTAGAAATAATTTGTGTGCCATGGTTTAGAGTTAAGACTTTATTCAAATTTGACAATATTTTACATTTCTTGCTTTTTGTTGAATTTCTTAAGTCCTTTGAGATGTTTGTTTACTCCAGTCTTAATTTTGTAACACATTATATATCTACGTCTATATTGTAGAAAGTATATAAAATATAAAATAAATATCTAAAATGGATTCGTGTATTTGAAAACGTAGAATATTTTAAATATTAGGGATAATACTAATTGCTACATTAAAGTTTCAGAAAATTTATTAGCCAACTTAATATTTAGGCTAAGCGCGTAGAATTATATCGAAATTTTAACAAACGGTTTTTAATTGTAAGATGGTTATATACCTACATTAATTGTACTTAAATTTAAAGGAAAGGAACAGGACCGTTTATTGTGAGCTGCAGTTACTGCTTGATAAATATTGATTGGATAAAATATGATTTAAGATATTTTTATAGCAAGGGGCCATAAAAATTTAAATTATGACATCACATCGCACATACCTACTTCTTAAATAGCGTACTTACCAATTTATTAGCGTTTTATAAATAGAGGTAAACAAAAAGTAATAATTTATTGTCAATGTCGTTTTTTCTCTGATAGATTTCATGAAAATCTTATACAATAAAAATAATAATTACTACTGATAATTTTAGTCGCGGCTATTATTTAATCTTTAAGTATTTAATCTTCAAGTATTTCTATATATATATAGTACCTTTTTGTCTACTTGTATTTTATTAGAAAAGCACCGTTTGGGTGAAACCACAATTAGACCTATGGTAAGATTGTTGCATACGCAGTGGATAGTTCAGAATGAAGGACTCTAAAAGCAACCTATGCTTAAGGAATGATAATTATTTGTGAAACTAATTCAATTATTATAGTTTCACTTTGTATATTAAAGAGAACAACTGAAATGAAAATGACGTGTGTTCACGTCATTTGGCTATTAACTACTTGAAATTCGGTTTAAGCGTGGAACTATGTAAAGTCAGTCAATAAAACGTGAGATTGATGTTATATTATGGCGTTTTATAACGTGATGTCATATTTTTGCAACAATTTTGTAATTATGATGGACACAATTTTCTTTTCGATTGATTGTGGTAATCGATATAATGACAAACGGCGACTTCTGTAGATATTCGTTTGAGTATTTACCTAATTGCGTTGCACTTAAATCTCCACTGCAAATATTTTCGTAATAATCTTTATGTGCAATCTATTTTTATAGGCTGACTAATTTTACAGAGTAGGCATACCTAGGTACCGTTTGTTTGGTATCAACGAAAGCGTTATGCGCAATATCATTTCTACATTATGAATTTTGTATAATATTATAGTTGGTACAAAATTATTTATAACATATTTATTAATTTTGTATTTAACTTTAAGGTTTAATTATAATTGATCGCTCTAAAAATCGGTGTAATGTGCTCAGGGCGTAAATGTTTTGAGTGCGTGTAGTCGATGTTTTTGAATGATTTAATCTATTATTGTAATGTTTTAAATAGTATTAATGTCATAAATCTAGATTGAAGTAATGTAAGGTTGAATCACAGTGGTTTCTTCAAAAGCTTAAAGTCGGTACACATGTCCTGGTATAGGTATAACAACAAATGCAAGATTAAGAAATCTCTTTTATACACAAGTCATATTAACCTATCAAAAGGTATTGGCTGAAGAGCGTGATAAAGAGTTATTTTAGTAAGACAGTCCCTGTTGGTTGTATAGATGGTTTTAAGGCCTGGTCATAAGGCATTTTTGTGAAGAAAGATGGTCCACTTTTCATAAACGTTATGAAACGATTGAATGTATAAAGCTATATTCCGGAAAATAACGAGGTACGGAGTACTCTAATTATGTACGTTCCCTTTTGGAATCCATCAGGGAATTTTAACAAGCACATCAGCTGACCTAATGAACTCTTAATTCCAGCCATGTTCCAATGTAAACGTCAAATTCGTGTTACTAAATCGGTCACGTGACACTTTTTAGCCAATCACACGTCGTTCAAAGCATGATAAATGAATTGCCTGGGACATGAATGGTTTTTAAGAGTTGATAATAGGCCCGCAGATTGGAGCAAATTGTGTTGTCTATGTGGGTACATACATTTCTTGATTGTATAAGTACCTACCTACTGTTTTGTGGCTATGAATGAAAAATGTGAAAACTACGCAAATAAACCGGCGCAATATGTTTATATCGTCATAACAAGGTTTTATTGTATGTTTGTTGTAAATTAGAAGATCGCGTTAGGCTTGTTTTATCACTGCCGATACTTATAATAACACGTATAAATTAAAATAGTAAGTCCTTTGATAAACCTATACTATTTCTAACTCGTTCAATTTTGTAGGTGATATTTACTCTGTACCTAAAATTAAATGTTTGGAACAAAGTGTACCGATGTTCGTATCTTTAGGTTTAAATTTGTGGATACTCAATCAGTGTTAAATAGATACCAAAAATTAAAATTTGGAAACTACTTTAAAATATATAATTATTAACATAAATGTCTATTTGAATAAATCAAATAATTCATACAACGTAATATTTATTGTTCGTTTCATTTCTTACAACCGCATATTTTCCTATAGTATTTAAAATTAGTTGATGAAAAGTATCTAACTTCCAAAGATTGGCTCATACGAGTCATACCTTACAGATTGACGACCCTATAGCTTAATAATTTAGTAGCGACCCTGCTTGCAAAGCTAAGGGTCTCGGATTCGATTCCCGGCCAGGGCAGATATTTATGTGACAGATAAATATTTTACTCGGGTCATGGGTGGTATTGTGATGTGTCATCCATGCCACCCGCGACACAGGTAAAAACCTACTGCGGGGGTATGAGTGTGTAAGCGTTTATTATGATTATGTTTCTCTAAGTTTCTCGGGTCCTAGATGTAAGTACCTATACCCGGTACTTTGGTAGGCTTGCGTGGGGACACAGGTCCAACGTAGAGGCCCCTTTGAGAAGATTAATGATTTAATGTTATTTAGCTTTACCTTTTTACGTTTTTTATATTATTTATTTTAATTGGTATGTGTACGCCTACTTAGTACTTCTCTTCGTCAAACTGGGTTGACTGGTAGAGAATGCCAATAGGCATTAAGTACGCCCTTTGTTAAACCTAGCATAAGGTGAATACAATAAAGATATTAAATTAATAAAATAAATTTTAAAGTGCGTGTGTGTAGACACAAGGTGGATACTATCTTCGATTGCGCAACAACCGAAGATAGTCCCCACCGTGTGCACAGCAACTATTTTAGATCTACAAAAAAATTTATATCAATACTGGGATATTGGGATGAAATTTCGAGGGACTGGTTCATGGGTTATGGGAAACTATTGACATCTGCAGTTCAGACTGTATGACAACTGAAAAAATGGTGACTTGCTGCTCACTAGATCGGCCCCCGTAAAGCGGTGTATGCCTGGGGGCAACATTGGCGTGAGCAGCTAGGTATGTAGAGAGGTGCGGCACAGATTTCATCATCTAGGGGGGATTCGACACTTCCAGCCCCGAGCATATAGCTCTAGCACTTCTAGCGACTCCACTCTGGCCGGCCGGTGGGGTCCCGTTCCTCGATCCTCACTTGAAAATAAGAAAAGGTGGAACCCCGGGAACACTCGGGTCCATGGTGTCGCTACTCACCACAGCTCGCCACGAACTGCCCTGTGGGAAGTATTATTATTATTATTTTCCTTTCGTCAACTTTGGTAACTAAACTCACAATACAATACAATAACTTTTTAAGATTATGAGAAATAGTCAATACTATTATTTAGAGACGATAGCGACTCCACTTGGGTTGCATATAAAAGCGAATAAAGGTGAGTGACTACAGAGGTTGGCCTGTTCGATATTCACCCCGTTTACTGAAGGTAAGGGACAAAACTCAAAGAAACTGGGTGTGCTCAACAGAGCAAAGCAGTACTTCACATCCGAACATAGGTTGCTGCCTTAGAGTATATTATAATATACTCTAAGGTTGCTGCTCTATAAAGCGCAAGTCCGACCTCACATGGAGTACAGTAGTACTGCTCCCATATTTGGGCCGGAGCATCAACAACTCAAGTGGATCCCCTTAACCGGATTCAGAGACGGGCTGTTCGTATTGTCGATAATCCTAAGCTCACGGACTGTTTAGAATCGCTGGGATTACGAAGAGATGTGTGTTCTCTGTGCGTTTTCTACCGTATGTACGTAGAATGGGGAATGTTCTAAAGAACTTTTTAACATAATACCGGCGGTCAACTTTCACCATCGCTCAACGCGCCGCAATGCCAGGTTTCACAAACACCATATCGATACCTTGGCATTCGTCCACGGTAAGATTTACACGACATTTCCTACCACGTACGTGCAAACTGTGGAAGTTGGAACGAACTACCACCTACGGTATTCCCAGAGTGCTACTACAATATGGGGACCTTCAAGAAGTGGGTCTATCACTTTCTTCTTAGCCGGCAGCACACTGGTGGCGCCTCTAGTGTTGCGAGTGTCCATGGGCGACGGTGACTGCTTACCATCAGGTGGCCCGTTAACCAACTATCCTTTGGAAATGGAGTTTCCGAGTAATTTCTGCATAATTATGCAGAACTACGTCGGCACTGCGACAACGGGATATGTTCGTATGAATACGAACCTTGATCCTTTAAGGATGGTTCTGTTAACTGTAATCCTTCATGATTCTCTGCGTTATTCAAAAATACACATGTCATACGCTTTTCTAAGTTTATCAGCGGCAATAGGCGGTGTAAATCATCATCGTTGTCATAAATATTTTTTTTGGCAATTCCCTGGCAGTTCCCTGGCATTTCCTTGGCATTTCTTTGGCATTTCCCTGGCATTTCCCTGGCATTCGATTCGATTCCATTCCATTTCATTCCCAAATCGAAATTTTAATACTAAGGCTTTATTCGGTTAGGGTGGCGACACTGGCGACTTATCGACCCTTTACTATACTCCATGCGATTTGTAGCCGAAACAAATATAAACAAACGATTAAAATCGTTTTCTAGTATTTTCACCAACTGACTTGAATTTGTACACCAAATGCGTTTTATTTAGACAAACTACTCACTAAAACAAAATAGTACATTATGTTACAAGTTTCAAATCGCTTCTTGGAAATAAGATTGTCATTGCAAAGTGCTTGAATGATGGCAGTGTTATTTACTTTTGTTTGTTTCCACATTTACTCGGAATTTATAATTGTTATCGATCAATATGTATTTATTTATTTAAGAATTCACAAATATCTTAATGAGTAGGTTGTCTAAATAAAACGCATTTAGTGTACAAATTCATGTTAGTTGGTAAAAAATCCTATATAACGATTATAGTGGTTTGTTTACATTTGTTTCGGCTGCAAATCGCATGGAGTATAGAATGTGACTGTTTGATCAAATCTGTTACTATAGTACTATAAATTATTGATATCTGTGAAAATCTTAAGCCTTTCTGGCTGTCTCTTTGTCACATTGACAATTTGACAGTGACGCAGTCACTTTGAAGTTTTGAAGTTTGACATTGACATTTGTCACTTTGTCTACAAATAAAATAAATAAAAATGTGAGTTGCACAAAGCGGTAATTGTGTTATTTTCCTCAATCTTCAATATTTGAGAAGTTAATGAAGTTATAAAAACGTAACTAATTAGGTTATAGTGTTTATATGTATCATACTTTTGAATGTTGGGTTTTTGTGTTTGATTTTTTTTTGAGTTGTTGATTTATGTTGGACCCGATTTGATTATCCTGCAATTCGCTGTCGCATGAGCGAACATCGTGCGGGATATTAATTATTGCACTATATTGCCTGTTAATTGTAAAATCAAGTGCTCAAAACACCTATTAATTATGTTGATTCATTATGTGTTACTGTCGTGTTTACTTACATGTGTAACGAATAAAGCTTATGGCTGGGAGTTTCGGAATGATTTGGATGATGTGTTCCCGTCTTGGCCGTCTATTCATCATGTGTCGGAGGTTACGCTTGAGAAACGGCAAGCAGAAATAGCTAAAAAGCCTGGTCAGAGTGAGATTATACCACTTCATGTGGCTGCTGCTGAAAGTCAGGGTACAGAAGTGGCAGGGAAAGGAGTAATCGCCCAAGCCAGTGAAGGAAACGTGGAGCTTAAACCACTGCCACCTCTTCCTCCCCATCCATCAACCAAGGAACCTGAAGCACCTCAAGCACCTCAAAGCAATTTAAACACTACTGCTAAAGTTGTACCTACTAGCACAGGTGATTTTATTCATTTATTGACAATATTTCATCATCATGTCATCATCAGCCAATATCACTTCACTGTTGAACAAGGGCTCTCTGCATTCTCTTGTTTGGGTATCAGCATATCCAATGTTTAGTATCTTAATTTATTTCCTGCAATATAGTTCTACTGCCAGCAGGAAGATGGAAGAATTATCCTGTTTAGTTAAAGTTCATCTTTTTTATGTACCTATTGTAAATAAATATTATAAATTATAATCATTAATAATGTTGAATAAAAAATTGATCTATTTCTTAACAAGACTCCAAATGTATTTCTAATGTTTAAGCCTTTTGGTTTTAAATGCATTAGCTTGACTACACCCTAAAAATTAAAAGTTTTTATTATTGTATTTTTATTGTGTAGTTTGAGTGGTATGGACGCATGGTGTGGAAATTAGCTTCAACTTACTTCACTATATGTTTGATATACACATATTATAGTTAAGTGTATAATTAAATTTTAACTAAAAAGTCACAAAATTTTCTATTTACATGTATTAATTTACTTAAAATTTAGTTATCTACTTAACAATACATGTAAACCGGACTTTAGTGATCCATAGATATAAGTCAATACTTGTGTTTGGTCCAATGCTGATTAGTGGAAGGAGACCTTTGTTTGCTCATTCAAAAGTTTATCCTTTTATTATTTTACTATTTTATACTTTATATTGAATAGATATATACTTTGTTCCTTCCAAATATATTTAAGCAATTGGGTAATTAGCCAATAACTTTCCTGTTGATATTCCTCTTTGCCATCTACCAACCTCGACATCAAACAAAGTTAATCTCGTATGTTTTAATTATTTGGTGGTATTGTTTCCCTTTTAGTAATCATATTAAATCATACACAAAATTTTTTAGTAAACTACTTATTAAAAACTGAAGAAATTGTTATTATTCTTGGAAAGAATCACTGATAAGCAATAAACATTGTAAAATTTTCACCATTGAACTATTCAGTATGCAAGCTACAAAGGCTATTACTTTAAATATACCTAACTGTTTTTTCTGTATTCAGTTTCAGGCAATGCAACTCACAATGAAAATATTACCGTTACTAGTTCTACTGTGCCACCAGACAACGAAACGAAAGTATCTGACTCTACCGCACCAAGGGCACCTTCTTACTCACCAGATCTTGGTAATCCTGGTGTAATGAAGAGAGGCCTTATAGTGTTTGGAGCATTCACACTTATGGCTGTAGCATATTTTATATTCTACAGGTATGTATTTTATTTATTAGAATTTAATACTCATCTCTTACCACTACGTCAAGTCTGTTACCTACTATTGCTCGGAAGATTGCATTAATTAATTTGTTTTATAGAATTAAGTCTTTAAAACTGTGACCTGTGGAGCCTGGTTATCAATGTACTACTCAGCTTCGAAGCCAGCTCTTACATTATATTTAATACAAATCACCAATGGAAATCGCTTTGATATACAAAATGGCATGTTATCAGAATTAATCATAGCTATATGGCGATATATTATACAAATATGTGTAGCTTTAGTCATGGTCATAGGTTTTAGTCATAGGCAATCAACTGAGTTAAATATTGACAGAATTAAAAGCTGAATGATTACTAGTTATATTTCTTAACCTGAATACCCAGGCCACCTTATGGTACGTGATTATCGTCGCCCATGGCTATTAATGCCCTAGGCATTATGAATTCATTGTTAGAAAGAGAGAAGTCGCTAGAAAAAAGTGTTTGAAAACCAAACCAATTTTGAATAAAATATTTGAATTTTAAAAGAAAAGAGAAGATTGAATGCACTCTCAAGCACCCAGCCAGAACACGTTTAGTTGTTTGCCATCTGACCTAAGCAAGACTTAAGCAAGCTGACTTAAGTGTGATACAGGCAAGCAGGCTCCATAGAATTCAAATTAAATTTTCAAGAGCTGTTCTGTCTTGTCGAAAGTTTTCATTTGAGATAAGAGTCTCGAAACTAATGTAGTTTCCACTCCAATATTTGCAAGGAATCGGAACTATTAGCTTGGTGAAACATAATGAATTAGCATTGTGGAGTAGTTGTGTTGTACTGCTGAAGCCTCAAACTAGAGTTGTGTTTATCAAAATTTGTGATTGTGAATAACTCTTATGTCCTTGTGATACATCTGTGATATTAGAATGCAATGAATGACTAATAAACATGTCCTATTTAATTGATTGGTTAAATTGAATGTCATGTAATGTGAAGCTCTTTGAATGGCATTCAATTCAGTTGTACTTACTGCAATTTTTCTATCATTTTCAGGCGAAAAAGCAAAAACAATGATTCTAACAACACACATGGTAATAGCGACACCAATCAGTTTAGATATGGTGTGCTACAGTCCGAAGACAGAAGAGACAATCTAGAATTATCTAGAATACCATTGACTATGGAATCTGATGATGACGAGGATGAAGATTTAGAAATATTTGATTTAGAACAGAAGAAGAAATCTCTTTCTTATGTTAATCTTCAGACAAGTGACGATTATATAGTGCATGAATCCAGAGAAAATGGGAGGGACAGAGACAATCTATTACTAGACATCGAAGATGCAAATTCTGATACATTGATAAATTGGTCAAGTAATGGCAACAAATCAATATTATAACTAACAACAGAACAATATGAATGAAGTACAAATTACAGTGGTCTCTCTTGAATGTCATTTTAATAGCAAATATTTGTGTTTCATGATTACATATATTGATATTCAATATTAATTACAGATAAAGGATAATTCACATACAATATATTAACGATTTTGAGGTTCATAACGTGCATAGTAACATTGCAAATTTATTGGTTTATGCGATCCTTTCATAACATAGTAACTATTGTCATAATATTTTGGTATAATTATGTTAATGACATATCCTTGGGCTTTGTTAATGATGTTATTTAAATACTTAATCGGTTGATGAATATTGTATACAACTGTAAATATGACATTCTTGAGACCTCATAAAGGTAACATTTATGATTTTAGGCATTTTTTTATATTAATACGTTCATTACAATTGTTCAGAGCCCTACTACAAAATGTCGAATGACGAAATTTTTACGAAAAATAAGTTAAGATTGTGTTATTTTTCGTAAGAAGTTCGAAGTATTTACTTTTTTGACAAAAGTTTTGTGTTGTGTAAAATAAAACGAGAACACTGATATTTATTGCATCCAAATAGACATATTTTTGATAGGACTAAAAACAATAATAACTTCAAAAAATAAAAAACTATAATCAATACTTGTTACAATGTTTTATTGTGTTAAAAACAAATTTGGGTATTTTACATTATGCTTGGACATGGCTTGGACATAACAAATACTTATTATATTTTAGTATTAGGATCAAAAAAAATTCTAATTTTGTAAAAGGACTCCCAAATCAGGTAACATTTAGTATTAACATAAACAAGACAGAAGTATTGTACTTAATGCGATAAAAATGAAGCATATTTTGAAACTAAACTGCATTGCGTTGTAAAATTTAATGACTAGCTTAAAATGAAAGCAGCTAATGCTTAGTGAAAGGCTTATTTAGCATATCAGATTTTTAAACAATCACTATTTCGTGTGTCTACAAGTAGGTTATTATTGATGAAATCAGTCATATTCGTGTGTCAAGAAATTGATAAAGCCAGTTATTTAAAGCCAAAATACTTAATAAAATTATATTGTTTAAAATTTGTCTGCAAGGAATGTTTAAAATATTATACACACGATTACATATCTATTTTTATATCTTACTTTATGATTAATGGCAAAGATAAAGAAAAAATATTTTGGTTAGATAATTAATAGATAAAAATAACTTTACGAATCGTCAACATACGGTGTTTAAATGTAAAATGAAGAAAGACGGAATGGTTGGACCATACCATTCTAGTATATAGAAATGCTGAAAGTTCGTACTTATTTGATCCCAAGATCAGAAAACTGGTACCTTGATCTAGATCAGAAAAGGTACAAAATTGAAAAATAAAATATCTACTTCTTGAAGCTACCCATATTATTTTTAAACTTTTAAATTATTATTAAAAAGAGAATATGGTTTTGGAAAGATCTCGAAGTACAGTTATAACACTAAAGATATCTTATGTATGATATCAGTATGATATTTTTAACGTGGTTATAACGTAAGCTTTTTCAGTAGTCACTTTGATCGTCAATTTTTTATAACTGTATCGAGTACATACGTACTACTTTTTTGTGTTCAATATAGGTACGAAATATAGTATGAAATAGGTACTTCATTTTTTATCCCACTAATTTAAATTTGACTTTGAATGCTTATTTCTGTACGATCATTTGGTAAAACAACAACATGCCAGTTGTTGCCTATAAGTCAGGTCAGTTTTTCTTGTTTAAAATTAATTGTTCTTCTCATATTTTAAAATAACTATTCTAATTGTATAAAAATAGAGGCTTTTATATTTATAGTATACCCTTGAACTAAGATTGCGTGTTGCGAATAATATGGAGCTGGAAACATAAAGGTATCATGATGAAAAAAATATTTATTTTAAAAATGTTTGCATTGATCGGGAATCTAACCTAAGAATTTTGTGCTCTGTCTAGTCAACTGGACTACAGGGTCGTCTGAAGATAATATAATTTAAAGTTATGGAAAACATATTTGATTTTTTTTGTGATTACAGCCTTATTATTATTATTACAGCCTGTTAAATAATATGTGGTATGCTAAAGTTGATTGCATTTAACATAAATGTTTATGCTATTAGTAGTAGTTACTCTGTTTTAGCACTATGTTTTATAACTGTAAGATTTCCGAAAATACCCTTAAGTATGAATGTTGGTGGGTATGGGTAAAAATAATACCCAAAGTGATTTGTGTGAAGTTTATAACTTCGGTTTTACCCGATTTTTTCTTTGAAAATTAGGGCTTATTCAAGTAAAAAGCAGGCTTAGCTATGCCGGTCCGTACAGGATGTTAGTGCCACGTTTGTATACTTTGTGCCGGACATTTGGCCGCACTGATAGATTAACATTACAAAATGCTTTTTATGTGAATACGACTTTATTTATGAGGCGGTTTCTTCTCATCTTTAATTAGGCACATTTCCGAAACGGTGGTAGATTCAATATTTGACGTTCCTATTGTATTGTGTTGATTAATAGGTACTTCCATGAAATAATTGATTTGAGTTTGTAGTTTGTAGCCCATATCAATAATTAAAACATTCCGGACTTTTTTACAGTTTTCTTTGAATTTATTAAACAATACACTACAATATCTTTATCTTTATTTGCATGAATACACAATAATAACATGCAATATTTTGTGTCATTTGGTTTTATTTTCCATGGTTAATTTCGTTGTTGCCATAGTAATTATTTAATACGCATTTTCATAACTGACAACCAAATCATGCTTTTGAAATATAAAATCTTATAACAATTCGAACCTTGCACATTCAAAAGACCCTTTAAGCTATTTACACTGCATGGGAGCGGAGGCAATGCGGTGCGAAACCGGTCCACAGGCAGTGCGGAGTTACACGTTGTAGGCTCCTACAGCTTGATTTTCCCTTTTATTTTTATTTTGTGCTAATGCACGTAATAATAGTTCTTGGTCATTTTCCTACGCCATGTTTTAAATGGAATGTTCTACACACACGGTTAGAAATCGTCTTCGTATCGCATCCGAATCGCCTTCGGACTCTGTGTGTCTTTCATACTCTATTATAACATTAAAGTTTGCATACACCGACACCGTGGGCGGAGACTGGTCTGAGTCGATTTTTTTTTAAAGTTCGAATTAGTATGAAGAACTACATAAAGACTACGTAAACTATACTAAGGGCTGTCACGAAGGTACAAACCAAGGCAATGTGTAGACCGCACCACTTCAGCTCCCGTGCCAGTGTGTAATCAACATTATACCCACATAAATACCTAATATTGTTGTTTTTTTTTTTTTTTTTTTTTTTTTTTTACACTAATAAGTTAATGCTTGACCACAATCCCACCTGATGGTAAGTGGAGATGTGGTCCAAGATGGTGAGCACATTAACTTAGTAAAAGCCTATTCACTCTTTTCTTGAAAACATCCACGTCATAGTTTTTGTTGTTGGCAAGCTTTATTATTAATATTAATAAGTATGTAAAATTGTTATAGTAAAATTACATTAACTTAGTAAAAGCCTATTCACTCTTTTCTTGAAAACATCCACGTCATAGCTTTTGTTGTTGGCAAGCTTTATTATTAATATTAATAAGTATGTAAAATTGTTATAGTGCGTCGGATAAAATTACTGTGAATACATGTAGAATTTTATAAACTCGAAAATCAGATAGTAGTGAGTAGAAAATAGTACCTACTGCAAATGTCATTTAACACAGTCATGTTATATAACATATCTACGTCATATTGTGCCCCACCTGGCTCTATTACAGATAAGGGTGTTGCCTCTTATTTTTGAGAGTTAATTAAAATTTGACATGTCTTCACATTTATTTTATCCGACAAACTTTAATCGGGTAACAAAACATGTTTTTTTGCCAGTGTCCATTTCACATGTTTATTTGAGTCGCAGGGAAATGAAGGAATCCGTGATTTGATAAAATCAGGATCTGTTGATGGAACTGGAAGGTAGAAAAGGGAATCCTGGAATGCCTCTGAGCCGTTGATTATATCATCTAGCGGGATTTGATCAAATCCCTTAGGGAACTGATCAAATTACGGATTCCTTCATTTCCCTGCGACTTATACATGGCAGTAAAATAGGATCATGTATTTTTGTTACTTTTTTAAGAATGCCTAATTTGTTTAAATAAGTATTAAGAACGTATTTTTTCAAAAATATTATTATAAGAATGAATGGGATGGGAACAAAACAATTTATATGAAAATACACATAACTTTTGTAGCAGATTGATGTTATAACAGAGTGGAACACAAATATGTTTTATAAATAAGTAGAAAGAAAAAAAAGATATAAAAGTGTTTAATCAGAATCAATATTTACTTTCATTGTGTCATACCTTGGTCTTATAGTAGTTGCAATATCTCGCTGCACTCGTTGACGTAAAAGTGCGAGCAGGGCGAAGCATATTGCGCTTAGGTGCGAGTCAGCGCGCAATATGCTTCGCTCTGTCAACGAGTGCTGAGAGATACTGCGACTACTATTAGATTAGACCCAGAGCGGTCAGACATAACTTACTTTCACATGGATGAAACCTTAACTACTCAGTAGCGTCTAGTGTACTTTGAATACCTTGCATGTTTGTGAAGCTTGCCCTGTGACACCTGGGCAGGTACCAGGTGAGAAAGGTAACTAAAAATAAGAGTTACTTTACTTAAATTCACATGGCTGATTTTTATATATATTTTGTAGAACATTATTCTAAACTAGTATCATAAAGCGTCAGACACTTTTCATTGACCAGAGGGATTTTAAGACGCTTTAAACGCAAAAAACTGACGAATTTGTTTAGCGCCTGTGAGAAAGCGCTTAAAGCGATCACTTGGTTTACGCGTAAATACTTAAATAATGCACACCGTCTACTATTCACTTTCTACAGGCGCTAAACAAATTCTTCAGTTTTTTGCGTTTAAAGCGTCTTACAATCCCTCAGGTCAATGAAAAGTGTCTGACGCTTTATGATACTAGTTTAGAATAATGTTCTACAAAATATATATAAAAATCAGCCATGTGAATTTAAGTAAAATAACTCTTATTTTTAGTTACCTTTCTCACCTGGTACCTGCCCAGGTGTCACAGGGCAAGCTTCACAAACACGCAAGGTATTCAAAGTACACTAGACGCTACTGAGTAGTTAAGGTTTCATCCATGTGAAAGTAAGTTATGTCTGATCGCTCTGGGCTCTGGTTCTATATGGTGAACGAACATAATATATCCACATATGCGTCCGTATGTCATCCGCACCGGGCTTTCATATGATTTCATACAAATGCGGGCGTTCGGCGCGTATTGTGCGGTCGTATGTGCGTTCAGCACTATAGTTTCCTTTCTGCCAGTTATATTACAACAGAGAATAGAATGAACAGTTGTATCACAATATATGTAATAATCTTTATTTGTGCACCTAGTCGTCGTAGACAAATTGCGCGGTGAGACGCAAACCCGATTTCCTAAGTTTTATAATTAATTTTAAACTTGTATTTTCAGTTTTATGTATTTAATTTGATAGGTGATATGAGAATGTTGAAAACAAATTCATTCGTGGTTTGCGTCTTTCTTGTTGAACGCATTTGTATCAAAGTGAAATGAAAATTACAATAAATAATTGTATTAGGAAAGTTTAAACTAAGGTTAATTCGTATCGATTTGATACAATTTCATTTCAGTAATTTATTTGACCACATTAATTTAAAACCCCCGTAAAATTTATCGATTTAGTTATGTACCTACATTATGTATAAATAAACAAAATGTTATTAGCTAGCATTTTGTTGTAATAATGTTAATCTGCACATTCTAAATTAAAAAGATTGCACAAAATATTTAATGGGGGTCATTGGATACTATTTGTATTGCACTCTTATATAATGTGTCAAAATTATGGCAATAATGAACTCTACACTAATACATATAAGGATATTGTTCTTGCATAGCATTCTATGCATCTTAACTTTGACCCTTAAAGCTTTGGACTGTGATAGTAGAAGAGAGATTAGGTAAATTGTTGTACAAAAAACTATTTTTTCAAAATCCATGTTATTATTTGCCAAGTAAGGTTGTATTTAATTAGCTCATTGTCTCGCATAACTAAGCTGTTATCTACTAAACGCTAGTTTGTAAGAAAAATATGTTTTTGACGAATAAAAAGTATAACATTTTAAAAGGAGTTATTAATATTTTTTCCTGTGATATAGTTGTATATTATTTCCGATGATATTTCTTGATAATTGAGCGCGAAAGGGAATTTCAGGATATTTCTGGCTTAAGACATTTATTTTCTCAAAGAAATACATAAATTTCACTCACAGAGAAAACTTAAGTAACTAAGTATGTTTAACTTGATTTAAGCATTTCTGTTATCGTTCTGTTAGTTTATATTATCATTTGTTTATGGTGACAAAGAAAGCAATAACAAAGACGGGACGGTGATAGAATAGACAACAGAGGGTAGAATCTATTAGTGGCATGACGAAAAACCTCTAAATATAGGTTGTAGATACTAAGTTTCATTAATAAACCTTAAAGCAAAATCTATACATAATAGAAAGAGAAGAACAGTCGATTTTACAGAAAAACTACACTTAATAGTACATAGAATAACTAATTCTTTGTTTATATTTATGTAGCCAGAGCCACCGGGTGGTCAGTTGTCGCTATGGCCCATGGACTTCAGCAAGTAA
This sequence comes from Thymelicus acteon, assembly GCA_951805285.1. Taxonomy (NCBI): domain Eukaryota; kingdom Metazoa; phylum Arthropoda; class Insecta; order Lepidoptera; family Hesperiidae; genus Thymelicus; species Thymelicus acteon. The sequence goes on along the minus strand of OX638219.1, from coordinate 7,069,580 downwards.
CACCATAACTGATGCGTTGCTGGACAATGAAACCTTCAGTCCTTGTTGTGGGTGTACCAAATAGCAAGAAGGTTAGTCTATTTGTCTAATAATGTCTAAAAAGGGATGTGCAAAATACTTTTATCTATGGTGCAAATAAGACTATAAGCTGAATGCGTTGTTTGTTATGGCAACTAGACGAGTCTTATTTAGTAATAATTTTAGTCTTTTTTATTTTTATTTAAATATTTATAATAATATATAAAACAAAGTTGTGTTAGTTACACAACTCAAGAACGGCTGAACCGATTTTAATGATATTTGATTTGTTGGATTCGTATTGGCCAGGAATAGTTGTAATTTGCTTTGGCATTTGTTCTCATAATGAGATTTTAGTTTTTTTTTCGATATTTTAATAGTCATTCTGCTATTCCGACTGTGACGAATCCGATAAATCAAATAATCATAGAAAATGTTTGGCAAAACAACTACAACAAATAACAATTTAAATGTAATATTTTAAATAAATAAGACTCACAATTTAAAATAGTTTAAACACAAATAGTAATCATTTAATGCTAAAAATAATTTATGTTTTACTTAATTTAAATTAATACTTATTTGAATGAAAAATAGAGCCAAGATTGTAGGTATACCAAATTTATAAGGCTCCTCGAAAAAAATGATAAATTATTAGACTACTTACTACAAATTATTAAATTCAATGACGTGAAATTTTGTATAACGGAATAAGTTTCCAATTTTTTTTTGACAGCAGTTACAAAGCTCGTCAGTAGCTACTAAGCAAAATATAAAGCGTGTAAAAAAAAAAAGAAAATCGCTTGAGAATCAGTCGAGAACTGTTCCGTCTTTTTTATGTTCTATCTAGATGACAGACGAGCTGATGTTCCACCTAATGATAAGTGGCCAACGTCACCCATGGACATAATTAACACAAAACGGATCACCGATGCGTTGTGGATCAAGAAATAAGAGAGGGAATGAAAGAAAGAACTATCATCCTTACCCTGGTTGGAACACTATGAGCTGACTTTAGCAAGAGACATATAATATATACACAAGTCCGTCTTTAACCTACTGGAGGCCCTGGGCATACCTATTAGGATAATGGGGTCCATATGACTTTTTCAGAACACTATTTTGTCAGAAAAGTAGATAAGTAAGCCTCTAGATTTATGCAAAAGCTAATAAGCAATTTGGTATTGTGGTCAGTAATTTAGGTTCCAATTATTCGAATTAAAAAAGTTTTTCGGTAATAAATATCGGTTATCGTTTAGTGATCTGGCAGGAACTAGGGGCCCCTATCGATCACGGGGCCCTGGGCACGCGCCCAGAGTGCCCAGTGGGAAAGAGGGGTCTGCAGATACCTAGATATTAAGAACATTAAAAGCAGTCTGGTTAGATAGTGTTAATTCCCGTGTTAGATAAATAAACTAAAATACTTATTACGAATTAAATATTCTGTGGTAAAGCCTCTGATTCGTGCTAAGCAAGGCGCAGCAAACGCATGAATCGCGTAAAGCCTCTACTAAGTTCAGAGCACGTAGCCGTAGACAGTCTACGATTCCTCGATATTGAGACAAACGAACTGGCAATGTCTGATGTTATTCAACCGTCTTCCGTCTCGCACCGTATTTGTTTTGGATCACTGAGACGCACTGCCTAATTTTGTACCGACGCCTAGACGTGGGCTGTATTATTTTATTTTCGGCTTTATTTTCTCTTGCAGAGGTCATATACGGTCAAAAAAATTAAACTACCCTAGAGCTTTGTATCATTAGCTTTTGTGTACGGATGGGTGCCCAAAGTTTTAAGAAAATCCTATACAACCCACCAACTTCGCTAGGATGTAAGATAAAGAAGGTGTCCTCTACATTTAAATAATACCTATTGTTACCAAAACAATAATCCTCGGAGGGTGTAGTATCTGGTCAACCCCCAAGCTATCTTCCCGTCCAGTTTGTCGTACCTACTACTTTTGGGCCAACTTGTTATACATAACTACTTGTACCTACATAAGTAGGTATGCCTACCTAATATACCTACCTGTAGCTACGTAAATTAAGGATTAAGTATACCTTCTTACCTATAAACAAAGCCTTGTCAGAATTAGATATGATTACGACTATGTACATACCTTTGGCTTTGAGGTATGAGCTCGTATTGAAGCTAGTGCTCGGATGTCGATCAATGTCAAAGGGTGGTCTGTGATTGATATTGACAATTTACGTTAGGGCAACTGGTTACAGGCAAGTTGACTATAAATCGATTTGATGCGAAATGTAGCAAGTTTAGTTTTTACGATTCGATTAATTTTGACATTGTTTTTAAAAAACCAATTCTACAATGGATTATTGTTTTTCCACGTTTCACTTAGATACACTTAGCCATAAAGGAACAAACCATCTTCATTCATTTAGGAGATTTACCTCAAACTAGCTGACCCGGCGTTTTTTAGGCGATACGAAGTCGCCTAAAAAACTATTTTTTTTTCTGAAATAAAAGTAGCCTAAGTTACTCCTTGTTACATCAGCTATCTGCCAGTGAAAGTCCCGTTAAATTCGGTCCAGCCATTTGGGAGATTAGCCGGAACAAACAGACAGACAAAAATTGTGAAAAATGTTGTTTTGGCATTGTACCGTGTATCTAATTACCTTCCAAAAGTATTTAGTAAAAAGCAGTTATTTTAATATTACAAACAGACACTCCAATTTTATTTATTTGTATAGATGACTGGGAGATGAATAATTTATTGTAGGTTACAATCCTACTAATGTTAAACTCGTAAATGTGAAAGTGAGGATCTATAGATCATTATAGATGTTTGTTACATTTTCACATCACCTAATGAACGAATTTTCATAAAATTTAGCACATAGGTAGTCTGGATCTGGAATACCTAAGACATAGGGTAGGTACTTATTATCACGCAAAACTCTGAAAAAGCCGCGGCAGAGGGCTAGCTTAAGATAAGTGTTATCCATTACAAAAGCAAAATCACGAAGCTCGTTATTATTTTCAACTAGTTGACCCGGCGAACTTCGTATCGCCTAACTATTTTTTTTTTCTTAAATAAAAGTAGCCTAAGTTACTCCTTGTTACATCGGCTACCTGCCAGTGAAAGTCCCGTCAAAATCGGTCCAGCCATTTCAGAGATTAGCCGGAACAAACAGACAGACAGACAGACAAAAATTGTAAAAAAAATTGTTTTGCTATATGTACCGTGTATAGATCCAAATGCACTTAGTAAAAAGCGGTTATTTTAATATTACAAACAGACGCTCCAATTTTATTTATTTGTAGGTATATAGATGTATAGATAAGATTTTTACATCACTTAAAATGAGAAACTTAAATACTTACTATACATAGATAAGGTTTGTGTCCGGCATGCATGCTTTTGTGTGTGTGGTATAAACATCTACAAACAGACACTCCAATTTTATTTATTTGTATAGATAGTAACAAATTCAAACATCAATTTATGTTCTTCATGAATAAAAACACAAGCTCTGAAATCGGAACGATAAACTGGAAATATTTTGAACCCGAGCGTGCATTGGCGAGTTTCCGACCGAGTTGTGGTTTCAATTCAATCGCGTTCATGTTCAGTTTTTTCGATAAGTAAGTTTATAACGTAGAGCTTGCGTATCGGCATATTCGTAAATGTGTATTACCTAGGGTGCCTAGTAAAAACTACTGAATATTTATGGGTGGAAAAATCCAAATATGAAAAGAGACAAAGAAAAAAAACTTGAGAGGTGTCAAGCGACACCCGGATGGAACGAAGTTCCATGCAGTCAGTACTAGGATAGCAAAAACATGTAGCAAGCTACTAGGTGAACAAAGCCGATGAGAAATTTAATACCCCAGATTTGTTTTGGCACACTCGCTGCATGTTTTTGCTATCCTAGTACCTACTTACTGCAAGAAACGAAAATATCTGGCTTGCTTTCTATAAGAGAGAGAGAGAGACAGACAGAGAAACATGCGCACGCCGCACGACATGTAACGATGCCGCACGAGTTGTAACGACTAACGACGACTAGCCCCCTTTCGCAACGCGCGATAAGAAACTTCGTTCCAAAAACAAGTTTTTAATGTTGAACAATTTGTTTTGTAAGTAGATAATATAGATAACAGCTCTACTTCTAATTTGTTACAGTTTTTTTTTGAGTAAGGTGGGCTTAAATTGGTTGGTATGGTTGCTATTGTAGCATCAATTAAATAGATTTGACTTGTTGCTACAATGTGACAAAATAGGTAGGTATGTATGTATGTGCGTTAGTAGTAAGCTTATAATTTGTTTGTGTATGCTCACCATATAGACCATGGCACTCTTAATACGGAATCAGATAAAATATAATAGGACAGAAATAGAGTGGGTTCGTAAGCGTTTATTTTAAGTACCTATCTGTATTATTCTTCCTACACCGTCTTACAACCTCAGGTTTCTTGAGTAAGTAGATACCTTGAAAGAAACCCCTTCAAAAGCAACTGAGTTCATAAACCGTATTTCATTGTGAAACAGCATAAAAATACATTGTAAAACAAATTCTTACAAAACAAGGATAAAAGAAGCATTCGTCTCCGTACTTCATTCCTTTTTATAAACGCACTGTAACAATTCCACTGGCTGTGCATCCATTTTCTTTCATCTAGTAAAATGAGATGGCTTATCATCACTCACTCGGATTACGCGCTACGCGCACTGCGTAGGTTAGCCAGAATGAAGGGATTCGGTTATAATGTCCTTATTGCTGGTTCTTCCTTAACACATACCTCAATGAAATTTTCAACTACAGTATTTTAATGTGTCTGAATTTTTTTAAATTTAGTATGCTTTATGATTTACTTGTACTATTCAATAAACTATGTTTTTTTCGTTAAAACCATTTGTTTCATTAAGTAGGTAATACCTGAATTTATAATTACAGTGCCGTGTGCTTACAATATGAATAGGTATAGTCATACAAGGGACGAGTATGTGGACCAAATTAAGTAGGTACTGTACCTTAAAAACTGATATTTGTCTATCGTTTCTAATGTAAGAATATGTTAGACATTATGACATATTACATTATGTATTTTATCCCAACATTTTATCCCAACCTGTCACGCTCGCCATGGCAGCCCTACAACAGGGTAGAGGGGCGCGCCGGAGGGTTCGGCCGGGCAGCGGAAATGAAAAATAAACACGTTACGATGTCGCATGGCGCCGCTCGCCGCCATGGAGGCTGGCCCGCCAGGCAACATACGGCTACAAATTGAAACAACCAGCTACAAATTATATAATGGATGGCCACATAAAGGGAGCGTACACTTGCATTAATTTTGTTCTACGTTTCAATCTTCTTGATTGATTTATTTTAAACATAATGATATTATAATGTAAAAAAACAGGTAGATATGTCACTAGCGCGCTGACGATGAAGAGCGTAAGAACAGGCAACTGACCGTTCTGCTCGTAGTCGCTCTGTCAATACAAGACTATACGCACGCTTTTGTTGTTGTCAGAAGTGCTTGACATTTTACATACAGCGTTAAAATGCCTTCGTGTAGGTATTATACCAATGTGATTGGTATAGTGAAACAAAAGATAAACGTGTATGTTGTAGTTCTTTTCGGAACAGATTTTTTGGTTGATTTATAAGGGCATAAAGTATCTATATTTTTTAAATATCATTGTTTATACCTAATGAGTAGAAACTAATCGTCTTGTGAGTATTTTGGTGGTTTCTTATAAAACAAAAAATAAAACAATTTCTTTTCATACACACAATATCATTAATTACATTATAATATGGAAGGTTTAGTCTGAAATTCGTAGTGTTTTTGATAAATAATTCGGAATGAAAAGTTTTCATTATCATTTAAATATCGAGTAATATTAAACTATTATATAATATTTGTGAAAATAAACAATTTTGGTCCTCGGTTATTGGGTATTTATAAAATTGTTTGCAGACATTCGTAGAGAGACTCAACGAATGATAGAGGAACTGATCCCAACGGTTGAATGTATGTATAGCTTGTGACGATGAATACCATTATTTAAACAAGCATACATCGGTAAATATTACCTAGTCACATGTATTCATGAATATGGTAATACACTGCGTCGAGGAAATGTTTTGCTTTCCGTGCTCAATGTACCAAAAGTCTAAAATCAATATAAACATCACACCCCAATGAGCATGTTCACACTCATTTAGCCAGTCTAACGGTTAGTTGATAAATAAATTAATTGAGTAATAATTTTGTGTGAGTTCATTCACCTTTGATAAATAATTTTCCACAGGTCACACCGTAAATGCGGAGAATAATCGCCCCATCGAAAATTTGCGTCTATTAACTGTCCTATTTAGTAGAGTGAAATTTTTGGCCATATGAAAGAATTTCAAGAGCTTATTATTTTTGGCTATACATAAAACACGTGGGAGTATTCGTATTGTACGTGGCAGACTGAAACTAGAGAACTAAAAAAAGCTGTATCGTGTATGTTCTGTTACTTCGGTCTTTATTAGCAGTTCAAACCTAATGGAGAAGGTGCAAAAAATAATCAGTAATATTTCATCATAAAAAATGGTGCTTACTGCGACTAATATATGATTAACACACCCTTTAAATGACCCACTAATGGACTGCCTAGACTGAGAGTTTGAGAACATTATGGGGTCATGGAAACTCAGGTAGGTACGTCTCCTGACTGTTTTCTTTCAAGCTTTTATTCACAGATAAGTTATAATAATTTTAATAGGCACGCACAGAATTCAGAAATCTTCAGAGCTTTCATGTTTTAGATAACGAACTGAATTCAGTTCCTCAAGTCTAGTATATCGTGCACTTAAAGTCCTTTTAAATTGAAGCTACGAAAGTAAAAGAAAAACAATTGGGGAAGTTTTACCAATTTACTAGAACAAAGAGAGTTTCAATCAAAGTTGCAGGCAACACAAACTGAAAGAGTTGTCGTACACCTTCGACAAACAGTCGACGACAAGCTTGTCAGTTTGACGAACTGGGTCGACATATCACGAACCCATGGTAAAGCGAGTTTACGGTTTACGATATTGATTGCTGGCCTTAATCTGCTAACATAAGCCATAAGCGTATGTATGTCTTAATAGAAGGAATATAAGATTAAACCCATAAGGATCTGTAATACTGAATACTACCATGCATCCATTCATTAATATTTTCAAGTCCAATGCTGGACATAAGTCTCCCCTAACATACGCCAAACTGATCGCTCTTGAGCCTTCTGAGCTGATGGAACTTACTGTCTTCTTCAGTTCATCTCCTCAAGAGGTTTTAGTCAAAGTTTTTAAACCATGCTATGTTCTTATCGCTACAAAAGAATTTTATGCTTTCTGAAATCCTTGCTATACTCTAATAGTTCTTTCACGTAACTTCATGAGCATTACGTAGTTCATTAGTAGCTATATCCAAATGGTATCTAAGAAGAAAATACGCAAATTAATTTAATACCTACCATTTACTCGCTGTGTTGCTAATCAATCGAATGATCCTGGTAATTAATTTGCTTTGACGTGCTCTCCGCTTTGATAAGAGGTCTCGATTAATTGGTTCAATCAATACCCGTCAAATAATATGATCGTCATTCGATAGATACTAAGCCCATCTACAGCAAACGTTATTCTACCACGCAAAATAAATATTTTAATTAGTTCAATGATGTTCACTATTCACTTATGGGTTCACCGTACCTAAGTTGGCCATTCATAGATATCTAATTAGTTGTTATATTAATCACGAGTAACCGCCCTCGCTTTGCTTCGGTTTTCTTATTTTTTTACACCTTGGGTTACATTATTGGAGTTTTATTAAGGATCCCTAATTTTTTTGAAAATATAATATAGCCTATGTTACTCGGGGATATTGTAGCTTCCCAACAGTGAAAGCATTTTTGAAATCGGTTCAGTAGTTTCGGAGCCTATTCAATGCAAACAAAAAATCAAATCTTTCCTCTTTATATATTAGTATAGATAACTTAATATAGCTGAATATCTCATTTGTCAATTCCATTCAACATTTCACATTGAGAATTATTATTATAAACTCTATAATTTAAAGGTTGAAAGAACTTACCTGTAAGTGAATTTCAACCGGGATTATACGAGATGTTGCATCCGAAGAGATTTAAATAACCATGTAGTTGTCCTTCGAGACACTGCATCGTCACACATTTGGAGTATATGAAAATAAAACAATAATAAGAGTCAATTATTTAGTCTGTGTTGTTGCCATCACATCACTATTGTATATACCCAGCCCTAAAACGTCATTCAGTTTAGAGTTTCGTCCTAGTTGGTCATTCTGCAACCATACATGGGGTGGCAAACTGTAGTGCTTTTGAGCGCTAGCACGTGTACCACCGGGTGGGCGGGAGTTTAAATCTCTTCGGATGCAACATCTCGTATAATCCCGGTTGAAATTCACTTACAGGTAAGTTCTTTCAACCTTTAAATTATACTTCGATGTTGCATCCTCAAGATTTAAATAACCATGTAGATGTTTAGAGGATGTTGCAGAATGTAGTGTATAAAACCGCACAAATAAAGTGAAATTTTTATCAAGTGTTAAATAACATCTTTCGTCCAAAAATTTAGGCATTAGGTACATACTATTACTTAATACCAAACACAATTTCAGCAAAAGGATTTATACTCCCCGATATTGACAATAGGTTGGTTATAGGATTTTTCGGCGAGGATACGAGGACTTTCTTGTCCAACGAGTGGCATTTCAGAAGTCCAATCCAGCTTGCTGCAGATATAGGAGCGTGGCAGGTACTGTGTGCCGTGAGTACGATCACGTTCACGCCGCTATCGCGCAATATTTGTCTGATCCATTGGTTCCATCGAATCTATTCGGCTTGTGCTCTGCGAAGTATTGTGGAAAGGCTTTTTAGCAGAAAGTACATAAATTTTTGCCTGTTTCAACAGAATTTCGGAACCGAGCTGTCTTTTCTATCTATGAGGATAGTCTTTGTCGAACAACTAGAAATAGTCTACTTGCTACTGAATTTTAAAAATTTTACAATTTTTTATTGGAGTGAGATAACCAATTAATAACAAATAATGTTTGCACACGTTGCCCGGTAGACAACGCGATGAAAGTTAAAACTTTTTGAATTTCATTGATAAATTCTCATTAGAATAACGTTGAGCCAAATAGGATAAAGTAAGATTTGGGTTAAAAGATATTTGGTTAACCTTGTTTTAATCTTAAAGACAAGTTTGAAAAAACTTGTAATACAATAATAAAATTATCGTTACCAATGTCTTATTAACAACAGATATAGGGCTGACTGGTGGGAATTTGTAAAGTAGCTTATTACTTTCTGTAACATATCGTTTAAGAATAAGAAAATAATCCAAACTGACAAGGTAAAATAAGACGATTTTATGTTTATATTGATCAACTGTTGTAGGTATCTTTATTTACGCAAATAATGAATTTGAATTGCTTTGCATAAAAGCATATAATATGTAATATGAAACAGTGCAGTTCTGGATGTCTTTTAATGACAAACAGAATTTAAACCAAATCTTTTAATAAGTATATTACGTTATACTGGCTAAGGGTATTTTTGATAAGAAATTGAGGATTTTGATATGGAATACACCTATTGGTTTATCATTTGGGGTATCCCTTGAGAAGGTTTGTCGGATAAAACTGCAGACGCTAAGTTCTGTTACATTTTCTATTTAGAGGAATTAGAAAAAAACGATGCGATGCAAATAAATCGACATCTCACTAACCAATCTGGTCTAGTAATAGTCTAATAATTTTATTGAGATGAGGAAATCTGATACCATTCAATATATTTCTGAGATGGCAGTGGTGGCATAGCATACAGACTTAGGGGGAGTAAGGTAAGGGGGAAGTCAGTATATTATACCATGTGTTCAAATCAAAAAGTATCTGACTACCATACTTCATCTTGATAAGGCTAAAGACATATATACGAGTATGTCTCGCGTTCTGTTTGGTGTATTAACAATCCTTAGCAAGAACGGGGCATGCAGCAGTAGACAAGTGAACCTAAAATTTCCCTTAAAATTTTCGGATTTTTATAGATTTTTTAGAGTTCCGTTCCTCAATAGGAAAAAAACGGAACCTGCTTGTCTGTTTGTCTATCAATGCCGTTTTTCCCAGGGACGAGTGGATAAAATTAATATAATAATTATTATCGATATCCAATGTAATTAATGTCCATTATATAAATATAATTAATATAAAATACTGAGGTCTGCAATCCCTTCAAAATCAAGCTCCTATTCTACGTCAGCACAACCAAAAAACTACAGCGCGGCGTTAATGCGATATACATAATTTTTTTATTTTTAATTATGGTACTTGCAAGGGAAGCAAACCCTGTAGTGTTCTTCCCGTTGATCTCAAACCATGAAATTTGGTAGAAGCAAAGCAAGACTATTTTATAGCATAAGTAACGGAGAAAATGCGTAAATCGAACACAGTAACATGTGAAGGCGACAGCTTTTCAACTGCAACGTTATGTTTGTTACTCAGTTCAGAATACATCAGTAATGTTCGGTTCTATAATCATCAGGATCAGTCTGAAATAAAGTATCGTTATTATTATTATTATACATTTGTACATAGCCCTCGGCGCGCGAGTCCGACTCGCATTAGGCTGGATTTTAATAAATCTTAGTTTTACTAAATATACATTTTGTATTATTGCACCCCACTAATACTACAAACGTGAAAGTCTGTATGGATGATTATTACTCTTTCACGCTAAAACTTCTAAAGGGATTTTCATGAAACCTAGCACATAGCCAGACCATGATCTGGGCCAGATATGTCCACTTATTGTCCCGACAAACACGGGCAAACTCGCGGCCAAAGCGCTAGTATGTCATAACATAATTATCCCCAATACAAAAATATATTGTCAAGGTATACTAATACTGTAGTACATACAGTTATTACTTAAATTATGACAATTATGTTTTTTAAATGTTTGTAAAAACATAATATGGAGTAGAGCTGAGGTTGGGATTTCTTGGTGATCTGTGAGTAAGTATTAAGAAAGGCTTCTTTAAATGTTCGCATTTATATCAGCCATCTGGCGACGGTGTATGGGTAACTATGCACACTATTTATTCGGTTTAGATACAAAATGAATCTAAAGAGAGGCACTGAGCTCTTGGATGCTAAGAGTATCAGAGAAATAAATGAACAGGTATGACAAAACACTCAAATACAAAAATAATGTCAATGTAATGTTATTGAAATTATTTGTTTCCGATTTGAACATGGTGGGTTTATTGTTTCCATTGTTCGAGTAAGAAAAATGACTTAAGAGGATCTGTTATCCTCATACATAGGATAGTTCAGTGGGTTTGCTCACCAATTATTACAATGAAATTGTGTACGGCTGGAATTTGGTACCTCCAACTGCATCTCTGGTCTGCTTGGCGGTCACGAGGGGTCGCGGCAGGCAGCGGCGGCGCTTGAACCCGCAGCTGCGTCGTGTAGTTATTCCTCAAGGAATATATTAATATAAGGGGTAAAGAGTGCTCTACTTATTACATGATTTTTGTAAATAAATTTCGATGCGCCATCAGCGCCCTCAAGTTGCATAGATGGCGGTAAGACATCAGCATGATGTCAGTTACAACGAATTGTCCCCCCTGGTGTTCCTCCTCGGTACAGCAATTGGCTGTCCGTCGTAGTAGCAAAATTTTACTCCTATGGCTTTTAGATATATTTTTGATATTGTTGTTGTTTAGTCTATCTGACTAGTCATTTATCTCTATATTTTTAGTACATTTTACTTTTTATCTTCCTTATTTAGCCAACCCTGGAGGATTTTTCCCAATGTTCAGAGATTTAATCAGCTTCTCTAATTCTGCTCCGTGGTTATTGTTCCAGTTTCTTAGCTTCCCCTGGCATAGCTAGGATTTTCTCTGGTATTTTGAGGAGTACTGGTTCATCTGCCTCAAATATATTATAATAGCCGCCTTTCCCGCAGGACATATCGGTGTTTCCGAATGGAAATACGATGCTGCAAAACTAGGTACTTATGTGATTTACTTTCGGATGACATCTCGTGTCACCACATTAAGAAAGTAACATATGTATTATTTATGTTTCTGGATAATATAACGCAAGGCCTGGTAAGCCTGTCTGTGGTTTACTTTCGGGTGCCATCTCGTGTCACCACATTAAGAAAGTAAGATATTCTTGTTTCTGGATAGTATAGTGCAAGGCCTGTTAAGTATGTGATTTACTTTCAGGATGCCATCTCGTGACACCACATTAAGAAAGTAAGATATTCTTGTTTCTGGATAGTATAGTGCAAGGCCTGTTAAGTATGTGATTTACTTTCAGGATACCATCTCGTGACACCACATTAAGAAAGTAAGATATTTTTGTTCCTGGATAATATCGCGTATTACCACTTTATGAAACAAGGTAACTGAACTGGCAAGTCAACAGGTTACAGGCTACTACGACAAGGTTGGTGGACAAAATAATAGTAAGTACTTTTCGAATGACATGACATCACGTGTCATCAGTCATCACTCAGGAATTTTTTTTTTTTTTTTGTATCAAATAATATGAAATAATAAAAGATTCCGTGTTTGGAATCAGATTTAACATTTTAGGATACCAAGATTTATTGAATTACTAACATTTCAAGTAATCAAAACGTACAATAATTCGTCAGTTAATAGACAACCAAACTTGAATTCCATTGCGAAGATTGCATATCTTCATTTATTTCTGATTCAGTTTCACTTATTCTTTTCTCATGTTTTCCGCCTATTAGATATGAGCCAAAATAATCCAAAGCACGAGTTTTTAATGTTATTATAATATTATTTAAATTATTTATAAGTAATGACACTAACGACGATGCAGCACACGAAAAACGAATGACGTTTTAGGGCTGGGTATATACAATAGTGATGTGATGGCAACAACACAGACTAAATAATTGACTCTTATTATTGTTTTATTTTCATATACTCCAAATGTGTGACGATGCAGTGTCTCGAAGGACAACTACATGGTTATTTAAATCTTGAGGATGCAACATCGAAGTATAATTTATTATTAAAACCTTTAAAGTAACTGTAACATCAAAATATGTAATTGTTTGCAGAATTGCGTTGAGTGTATTTTGATGAAATAAAATATTTTCGTTTTTATTAAATTAAATAAGGTAAGTTTCCTCCAAGCGTTGCTTTTCAACGAAATTCCTGTTAGGAAAACAACAGACAAACAGTAATAATCCAGTTACTAGAATGCAATGAAATGCGAAGAAGTTTCTATTTAAATACTACTCAACGGAAAGCTGGGAAGGAACATTGCATAACGAGTTTCTGCATCAAAGCTGACATTCCTTTGCTATTGCAAAAATTTTAATTGTCTGCCGATACACGAGATGGAAAATAAAAACGGCTCACAATGAGAAAATAATAGCGTGGATTAGCATTGCGTTCTTTAGACGAGCGAGAGAGATAGGAATGGAGAGCGTTCGTTTTGCGAGAATACTTTTAGATTCCTTTTGGAATCAGTATTGTGACTGTTCAATTTATAGCATTATTCTTTTTACTCAACTACAGTGAAGCCAAAAGGAAGTTCATGATTCAGCTCGTATATGTACAATGTATCATACCTATTATTATTATGTTCATCTGTTCCTGCAGTGGCAGAATTTCTTAGTTGCATGAAATCGGAAAGAATGCAGAAACCTAAAATAATTATGGTTAGGACCGTAGATAGGGTAGGCATTTATTCCGGCAAGAAATCCATAATTTTAAATATATATGACGGAGAGTGCTGTAGGGAGCCGATTATCTTTTGGTTGAACACGGCGGAGTAACATAAAGAATAGTACGTACACCGAGTTCAGATGTCCACTTAAACAATCCATCAACAATTAGAGATCAGTACTCAAAGATCAACGAGATTAACCACGATTAAACCTGGAAACGCGGCAAGTTCGGTGCAGCCAACGATCGTACCTCCATCGATGTCCGCGCTATATACCCAAGTCCCATGGCGGCCCATCCGTTCCCTCAATGTCAACGTTCCTGTCCAGTATCAACTGTCAACTCTCAAATGTCAACTATCAACTGTCAACTGTCACGCCTCGCCGCCGCACCGACCATGCCCAAACGATAGTTTGACGTTTCCTATAGTAGTTCCGGGAGTTCATCACAGATGGCGTTAAGAGATCGATGCAGAACTTGTGCTGCGCTCCGACACGGCCATCTTGACAATTCTCACACGTCCTCGTGTGAGGCAACGGGGAAACAATCTGGAAAAGAGATGAACCTCCACAAAGTAAAAGTTTCCCACTCGGCCTCCCTGACCCCGAGTCCCGAAGGCTTCAAAATGAAAACGCATGTAACAATCAATACCTTCTCTCCTCCCACAATTAGGTTCAACATAGCTTGGCTTTACACATGATAAAATTGGATTGCAATCATGGGTGACCTCTCTCCGGTACCCGCACGCAACTCCAGGTACAATTCAAGTCATCGCTTCTATCCGGCGGCATACACCTCATCGCCTACCTATATCCCGCCGTACACACATAAAGTCACGGTATTCAAGACATCACCGCTATCCGATGGCATATACCTCATCACCTATATCAGGCGGTAAACACATAAAGTCACGGTATTCAAGACATCACCGCTATTCGATGGCATATACCTCATCACCTATATCAGGCGGTAAACACATAAAGTCACGGTATTCAAGACATCACCGCTATTCGATGGCATATACCTCATCACCTATATCAGGCGGTAAACACATAAAGTCACGGTATTCAAGACATCACCGCTATTCGATGGCATATACCTCATCACCTATATCAGGCGGTAAACACATAAAGTCACGGTATTCAAGACATCATCGCTATTCGATGGCATATACCTCATCACCTATATCAGGCGGTAAACACATAAAGTCACGGTATTCAAGACATCACCGCTATTCGATGGCATATACCTCATCACCTATATCAGGCGGTAAACACATAAAGTCACGGTATTCAAGACATCACCGCTATTCGATGGCATATACCTCATCACCTATATCAGGCGGTAAACACATAAAGTCACGGTATTCAAGACATCACCGCTATTCGATGGCATATACCTCATCACCTATATCAGGCGGTAAACACAAAGTCACGGTATTCAAGACATTCATCCAACAAAAAACAACACATATCACCTGATTTCCAGTAGCAGTGGCACACTCAGCCCTCATGAAGTCCCTTAGTGGACTTATATCAGCTTATCCGGGTACAACAATGTAAGCTTGAATTAACTCACAATACAACACTTGTGTAAACTTACACACAACAGATATTCAAAAGCCTTACGAGCTTTGAGGGCCCATGAATAACTTTCTCTTGGTTATAGAACTCTTTGGAGTTCTTTCATGTACTTAGTAGGTTAATGAAATTGGTTTATCTTTTCTGTTCCACTACGACCTCGTCGCAGAATTTCGTCGTATTTTCAATAATAAAACGCATTTATCGATGTTACACTCGCTGATGTACTTCGTAAAACTTTTCGTCAAGTTTTGCAAACCAAGTCAGGGTCTCGTTTGCCGGTCTATAGGTATTGTCAGATAGCCTTTTCTTGGGGCTTGAATTACATCGCACTTCTGATGACGGAGAGTGCTGTAGGGAGCCGATTATCTTTTGGTTGAACACGGCGGAGTAACATAAAGAATAGTACGTACACCGAGTTCAGATGTCCACTTAAACAATCCATCAACAATTAGAGATCAGTACTCAAAGATCAACGAGATTAACCACGATTAAACCTGGAAACGCGGCAAGTTCGGTGCAGCCAACGATCGTACCTCCATCGATGTCCGCGCTATATACCCAAGTCCCATGGCGGCCCATCCGTTCCCTCAATGTCAACGTTCCTGTCCAGTATCAACTGTCAACTCTCAAATGTCAACTATCAACTGTCAACTGTCACGCCTCGCCGCCGCACCGACCATGCCCAAACGATAGTTTGACGTTTCCTATAGTAGTTCCGGGAGTTCATCACAGATGGCGTTAAGAGATCGATGCAGAACTTGTGCTGCGCTCCGACATATATATAAAACAACATTATTTTAAAATCACCTAATCCAGACAATATTGCTAAGCTTTAATAAAATATGAGTAGTAATCTATACTAATATTATAAAGAAGAGATTTGATTGTTTGTTTGCATTGAATAGGCTCTGAAACTACTGAACCGATTTGAAAAGTTCTTTCACTGTTGGGAACCTACACTATCCCCGGGTGACATAGGCTACTTAAGTATATTATATAAAAAAAAATTAGGGATCCTTAATAAAACTCCAATAATGTAACTCAAGGTGTAAAAAAGCACTAACTTATCGAATGTAAAAAAATAAATAAATAAGAAAACCGAAGCAAAGCAAGGGCGGTTACTCGTGACTTATAAAATAAATGGCTAGTAGATACAAAAAATACAATAATACAGTAACTCATTAGATACGCCACTAACTTTTTAGCGACATTACGAGGATAACGCATAAAGTGCACGTATGAAGGAAACACATTAAGCAACTTAGTAAAATTATGTGCGCTCCAATAAGACATTGAGAGTTCCTTCTACTCGAGTGTACTCGACTAATCCTCCGCTAGCCGTACAGGGTTCACTCGGCTAACGACTAGGTCCTAACGAGCTGACACTTTATGTTTGTAAAGACTATTTATGATTCAATGTATTCATGTAATATTCATGTAATTTAAAACGCGTTGAAATTACAGTAATTTATTAATGTATGCCATTAAAAGAGTTTGTGGGTTGTACAAGTTGTACACCAAAGCTACTTTTCTTCAAATATTGTAAAGATGTATAAAGGTAAAAATATGACGTGTGTTGTGGTTGATATTTCTCGTTTGTATCTCTTGACAGCCACACAGTATCTCATAGGTATCCATAGATATCTATTAAATGAATGTCTACCCCATTTAGGAACCGAACCCGACACTCTCGGGCAAGCACGGTGACAAACTTTTAATTATAAAATACGTCTGAAAGAAAGTAAAGTTGCAGTTCACTCGTAGAAAACAAATAAAAACCCACTTCTTAAGACAGAAGTCACTTTACTTAAGTATTTAAACATTAATTAAATAAGTCAACGTCTTAACACTTAAAAGTTCAAAGCAAAGGCGTTCTTTCCACACTCTCGAGCCAGCTAAGTACCAATCCCCTTAGAAATGCTTGCAAGGTAGGGTTGTAACGAGATAGTGGCCGTGAGCTGTGCATTAAAATTAACTTTTCCATTTTGTCGGCCTCTTAAACCCCTTATGTACCCCATTAATCCTGAATACGGACATTACGGACGTGGATTTAAGTGCGTTTACCGTTGCTCGCTACGCACCTACGTAATTCGTCCAGACGTCCATTCAAAGGTAAATTGACTGTTCTCTGAAATGAAATGAAATGAGATGAGATGATGTGAGATGAGATGAGATGAAATGAGATGAAATGAAACGAAATAAATTTTTATTCGAAGTAGGTTTGTTACAAAACACTTGTCGAAAGTCACTTAACGCCATCGCTTCAACTCCCTATCTATATGTATGTTACTGACTGTGGTTTTTATGTGAGAAATAATATGTTTTACCTATTTAATTGCATACTAGTAATTACCAATTACCAATTTATTACAATGCATCAGTGAAAACTGGATCCAAATCCGTTGTGCTGTTTTTGAGATTAGCCAGAAACAGAGAAACTGATTAACAGACAAATTATAATAATAATTGTTAAGGTCTGTTTCGTTAATAAATACGTCATGTGATAGTCTCAAATATATATTTATTGATTTATGTACACTTTATTGACTACAATATAAAATATTGAAGAATAAATGGCGAGCTTAATGCTATTGCATTCTCTATCAGCTAGCCATTAGGCCAAACAGAGAAACACGATGAGCGGTATAAAATATAAAAAAGCATATACATAATTTTATGTATATTTCGGTGAGGCCACGAATATCCAGTGAAGGTCCAGAGACGGACCTCTTTATCCTACAACGCTTGTCCGATGCAGATGTTGGTATATAAGAAATGTTCATATTTAGATTAAGGAATTGTCAATAAGAGACAATGGATGATTACTGATCACGTAGTGTTGAAGTACTTTGGAATATTGATGTGAAAGTTAGGAGAACTGGAAATATATCATGGTGCAAAGTAAAAGGAATATTATTGAATAACCAATACCATAGAATACCCCTTCTGCGTATATACAGATACAGATACAGATATATACAGATATACATAATAAATATTTATATAAATAAATTATATAATAAATAAATAATATAATATATAAACTATATTTCAAGCACATTAAACTACCTTCAATGACATCGATCAGTTACAGTTTTATTATATGTATGATTTGTACTGAATATGACATGTTCAATTAACCAATTCATGATAGCGATCTGGCTTTCACAATGATTTAACTGTTATTTGTACGCGGTGTTTCTGTTCCGGTGAGATCATTATTAGGGTTCCGTAGCCGAATGGTAAAAAACGGAACCCTTATTCGTGATGTCTATCTGTCTGTCTGTCTGTCCGTCCGTATGTCACAGCCACTTTTTTCCGAAACTATAAGAGCTATACCATTGAAACTTGGTAAGTAGATGTATTCTGTGAACCGCATTAAGATTTTCACACAAAAATAGAAAAAAACAATAAATTTTGGGGGTTCCCCATACTTAGAACTAAAACTCAAAAATGTTTTTTTCATCAAACCCATACGTGTGGGGTATCTATGGATAGAGCTTCAAAAATGATATTGAGGTTTTTAATATCATTTTTTTCTAAACGGAATAGTTTGCGCGAGAGACACTTCCAAAGTGGTAAAATGTGTGCCCCCCCCCCCCTGTAACTTCTAAAATAAGGGAATGATAAAACTAAAAAAAATATATGATGTACATTACCAAGCAAACTTCCAACGAAAATTGGTTTGAATGAGATCTAGTAAGTAGTTTTTTTTAATACGTCATAAATCGTTAACCGCAAAAAACATTGATCAAAGTTACAACGAACTACAAGAACTTTTATATTATGTTACTTGCTGCTACGGAACCCTTCATGGGCGAGTCCGACTCGCACTTGGCCGCTTTGTATTACTTATTATCCTTATCATTAACACTATTATGTTTAGTAGGTTCGACACCATAGATTAGGCTTACATTAAACCATGTCTAATCAATTGAACATATAAATAAAACATTTATTACGGTTAATTTATTTATAACTAGCTGATCCGGCGAACTTCTTATCGCCTAACAATAATTGAATGTACTTTGCTGTTACTTTTAATTTTAATAGTTTTGGTAGGTTTAACAAATCACTATTTCCTCTCCCTCTCTCTCCCCCTCCCCCTCCCCCTCATCCTTTCTTCCCCTCTCCCTCTCCGGAACAATTCCATCATACATGATTTTTGCGTAACTTAAACCGTTTACGCAGCGCACGCAACGGAAGCTCTCAAAAAAGGAATAATTTTTCCAGTTTTGGCAACATTTTCCATTGATGCTTCGCTCCTATTGGTCGCAGCGTGATGTTATAAAGCCAAAAGCCTTCTTTGATAAATGAATTATCCAACACAAAAAAAAAAAAATTCAAACCGAGTAGTTTCTGAGATTAGTGCGTTCAACCAAACAAACAAATAAACAAACTCTTCGGATTTACAATAGTATCTGAGTATAGATTAATCATATCATTAAATTTCTAGACTAAACTGTGAGTTCGATTTCTAAGGTCAGTTCATTGAAAAACTCATGTCTCCTCAAATACACAAAATACCTGAGAACAAAAGATTCACTCTCATATGTATCTGCCTCTCACGGGAATCGAACTTTTATCGGTAGCTTTACTACAGAGTCCTAAATATGTTAATATCATGAAGGACTTAAGGAATACTTCTATCTCTATATGTAGACGTTTTCCTTAATCGCAATATGATAGGTTCCTCGTTTCTTATGTATTTGTAATCTCGGAATCTATTAGCCCAGTAATGGAGAAATAATTACCGAAACAGCTGCCGATAGCAAGCCTAGCCGTGTAATGTAGAAACATTTTTCCTTTATTCAGGGGCCATTCTTTTCTAAACACAATAATATAGAGCTGCTTTGTATTTGTTTTATACTGCTTTTATAGTGAATATATTGTCTATACTAATATATAAAGAGGAAAGATTTGATTTTTTGTTTGCATTGAATAGGCTCCGAAACTACTGAACCAATTTCAAAAATTCTTTCACTGTTGGGAAGCTACACTATCCCCGAGTAGGCTATATTATATTTTCAAAAAAATTAGGGATCCTTAATAAAACTCCAATAAGGTGTAAAAAAATAAGAAAATCGAAGCAAAGCGAGGGCGGTTACTCGTCAAGAATAAAGAAGAAGAAGGATAGAAAAGAAATAAAATAGTAACGCAATAAAATAAGGTAGAAAAACAACAGTTTTTATTATTCGATGAAATGTATTATAATATTATTGTACTTATCATTTTATTTTTTATTCCAACTAAAAAAATCCAAGGGAAACACGAATCAGCCAGTAGACGGTAAACAGCATAGTTGTAATTATTTTTGTTCAATTTCTCCTACATTGACACTATAAAACCGTGGTTTTAGTTTTAAACTATAACTTGTTTAAAATTGACAAAGTCGTCCGCGCAGTACGTTGCTAAAGCCAACAAGAGAATGCTGCAACGAACCAATGTTTTTTACAATGTTGCATTCAGCACTCAGTGACGTTATATTCTTAGGTAGTTCTACCAACCTTCTTGTTTTATTCAAGAACCCAACTTTTTAATGTTACTGGTTTTATAGTGACTATTTCTGGAAAAGCGAGTTTTGTATTCGCGACTGTTACAAATGTTTCCTATTCTAGGTATTTAGGAGCAGCATTACATGTATATAAACACAAATATTCATGCTTTATTTAGACACCTGTAGCTCGAGCACGAATATTTGCGAGAAAGTATTCGTATGGTTAACGTAAGCAATTTGTTAAATTTGTATGGCATTTTAGAACCATTTACGTACGATAGGGGCGCTTTTGAAAAAATGCCATACAAATTGCTTACGTTAGCCATATGAATACTTTCTCGCAAATATTCGTGCTCGAGCTACTGATGGTAAGAAAACTGCAGGCTCCAGAACACACTTTGGGCTGCCGATTTTTGTTCTAATTACTTTAACATTTTAATGTTCAGGTTCATCCAGAGTAATCCAGACCTCAATCAAAACCACGATTTATTGATTATAAAATGTCATCAAGTGCAATGAGACGCGGTATATTAAATCCCGAGTAAGAATTTATTAAACGTGACGTGACGTGACCCAGAGCAGGAAGTCTCACTAACATTTGGGCCGAGTTTAATAACAAAAAGCTCACTCTTGTATTCAGGACGCAAACAAATATCCGTGCGTCGCGCAAGTTGTCGCGGCCCAGACGATTATTTATAGTACAAATTGAGTGACGTGGGACTGTAAAGGATCCAGCTTAATAAATCAGACGGTTAGCTTACAGAATTGTTCAACCCACATAACACGGAAGCAGTGGCGTAGCGTGAGCTCCCGCCGCTTGGGGCCGACCGAAAATTTGCCGCCCCCCCAATGAACTTTGCCGCCCCCATATTATTTAAAATATTTTTTTATTAATTAAAAATGCACTTTTCTTGCTTTTCATAACACGATTTACATTAAAAAATATAAAATATTTAATTTTAATACATAATATTTTTTTTATTTAAAAATCCAGTGGCTTGCCGCCCTCTCTTCATGTGCCCGGGACCAGGCCCCCCCGGCCCCCCCACGCTACTCTACTGCTCGGACGCGAGATAAACACCGAACCTGTTGTCTGCGGATAAATAATAATGCGGATAATGAGAGATGGCACCACAGTATGGATCACAATATCGAAGATTTCTACATTGCTTGCTACATAGCATCGTGGAAGATCGTTCTTTGCTAAACAACAGTCTGTATTTGACATCATAGTCTTTTTTCTGCGGGTTATCGTGACGGAAAAATTTAAAAAGAAATGAAATATAGAGTTGAGTGAATGAAATTAATAACGTACAGCTACATACTTACATAGTTAACAATAATTTGCTCCTGTAAGCTATCTATCCCTTAATCAAATTCCTTTACAGCATGATGTCCTATTAGCTTATCTTAAAAGATAACCAAGGAACAAAAGTAAAAGTTACACTTGTACCTTCAAACTAAATGAAAAATCCCACAGTATCAGAAATCATTGGTTCAATAACACAAGAAACCAATATAATCCCTTAATACTATTAGCCCTTAAAGTTTATCGAAGGATTTCGTATAATACAAAATAAAAGCTTTCGAAGCATTTGACGACTGCGGTATTCCATTCCACTGTGGTCGGCCATTGTCCAATTTTACAGGAGACCGATAACTTGGCAGTTCAATTGTATGGAAGTAAGTGGACAGCTATCTCCGGAGCTACTCGGGTATTTGAAATAATGAAATAAAGATAACAGTAACAATCTAATACAATTCGTTACAACTCAATTAAGTTGCTTGTAGTTAAATGACAATAATTGGGGGTACGTTTAATTTGAGGTTTGTCT
The DNA here is from genome assembly GCA_951805285.1 of Thymelicus acteon. Taxonomy (NCBI): domain Eukaryota; kingdom Metazoa; phylum Arthropoda; class Insecta; order Lepidoptera; family Hesperiidae; genus Thymelicus; species Thymelicus acteon. Next base: position 7,046,887 of record OX638219.1, on the reverse strand, counting down.
ATTATTATTACTGTTTAGGGCTTGTTTCACAATCTTCAAGTAAGTCCGAAGTAAGCTATTCGTTGGTTAAGTTGACATTTCGTGTATGTAAAATGACACTTTAACGTCACTTTAACCGGCGAATAGCTTATTCAGGACTCTACTTGAAGATTGTGAAACAAGCCCTTAGAGATATTTCTATGAAAATGTAAAATGTTATTAGTTTCTGTTCAAATTTTCACCATGTTGAGGTTGTGATGTCAAAGCAAATGAGTACGTATAGATTTAGAGAGAGATATGTAGGTAAGTTATGTAAACAATGTTTGTACTACAACAATAAATTTTGCAACAAAATGATTGATTACAAAGATATAAACAATACATACTTGTAGCTTAGGTATATTAAGACTTAAGACTAATAATTATCTAGACTTCGAAGCTCATCTATTGAGTAAATACATGGACATATTATATTTAGTATGAGACACGACATTTTATACCACGAAAGACATGCATTAGCCATTATCAGACCACAATGGCCATTCTTCATTGTTACTTGTATGGCAGATGACTGCTATTGTTTATGGACTAAAATACAACATTACTAGAAAAAGTTGAAAAGCAAGATGGTCTAATTTTCATCACTCACATCCATCACTGTAAATATTCCATTTATGTTGAATGAATCTTTCCCAAAATAGTAAATTCATTAGCGAAAAAGAAGGAAGTTCTTAATTTTTTTTCAATTAATAGATACATATATTAAAAGATCTAGAACTCTACACTATCATCCTACCTGTTTTTTTCTTAAAAGTTCCATACAAAAACTATTCGGTAGTATTATAATTACTCATCTATAACTCTATACATACTCTATACAAATAAATAAAACTGGACTGTCTCTTTGTACTCGTAATATTAAAATAACCGCTTTTTACTGTGCATTTGGTTGTATACGCGGTATATATACCAAAACATTTTTTTACAATTTTTGTCTGTCTGTCTGTCTGTCTGTTTGTTCCGGCTAATCTCTGGAATGGCTGGACCGATTTTGACGGGACTTTCACTGGCAGATAGCTGATGTAACAAGGAGTAACTTAGGCTACTTTTATTTTAGAAAAAAAATAGTTTGTTAGGCGATAAGAAGTTCGCCGGGTCAGCTAGCTCATTATATTTTTTTTACTTGTTGTAATAATAAAACCATAAGTCAATGGTTACATTACATAACATAAGTTAAAATAAAAAAGTTAAATTTTATACTCAAATCATTGTTGAATCCTGCTGTAAGAATCTAAATGTAAAATTGTTAATTGTCATAAAAACAGTGACTGCTAAAAAAATTAACCAATGTTGTAACGGAAGTGTGTACAAAAACCAACCGTCTTTTCATTCCCCACGTTAAAGCTACTTAGGAATAAAGACTGTCTCAGTAAAATGGCAGATTGTCCCGCCACAAACTTGGGCTATTATGACGGACAAAAATTGTTGGACAAAGTTCGCCAAGTTGGGAACTAACGGTCCTCGTTATTGCCGTAGTTGGGCAATATTTTCGTCGCGGGCAGACACGCAGTTTCTTGTTATAACAAACTATTGTACGGGAATTAGCGCTGTTATTATAGCGACGTTGATTGTTGTTGATATTTTTTGTGGGAGTGTTGATATGATTGATGCCGTTTATAAGTTTCTGTTGAGATCCGTTAATGTGTTTTGTTTTTGTTTTTCACAAATATCTGGGTAACTTTTTATTTCTTTATTATCTGCTTATTTGACATAGAAGATTAACAATTTCTGTCAACGCACTAATTGTATTGTTACCTGTATCTTTATATAATTCTTATTTTTAAATTCTACTGTAACTTAAACAGGGGTAATATTATAAGCGGCCTAGGCATATAAAAGGCTTGCTACCATATTGGTTCTTGTTTTAATATAATCCTTAACCAATTGATAGCTCAGGTTGTGTTGTTTGTACAACGAGAGGTTAAGTAATGAACCAGCATACACAAAGCCAGTCAAGGGCAGGTCAGATTAATCGAACAGGCAAATTGATAATATGGTGAAATTTTATCATCGTATGGCTCCTCTATACTATGTGAAATAATAATTATATTAAATTGAGTACGTAACTGGCTCTTATAGGTATTATGTATCACAATAAGATGTTATAATCTTAAAAGATTACGTGAAATGGAGAAAAAATGGTGAAAGATCGAACTTTGTTCATGACCAATATTTATAAGAAGAACCTCAGAAAAATAATGTTGTTGCGAAAACTATAGATAGGTACTTCTTTGAGGTAATTTTAATGGCACGTAAAATATGTGAAGAACAGGCGGGTAACAAACAAGTGAATTAATTTGATGCTATTTTATCTAGGAGGCTGCTTGCCCACGGAGAGCCCAATTTATCTACCAATTTAGTTGGCAGCTTAGTTTCAGGCCATTAATTTCGTCTGAGTTATAGTACAATATGGAGTAAATTTATCAACATGATTTGAATAGATTAGGTTAACCAATAACACATAGCTGTTGGCTCATTGACATAAATTTTTGAGAATAACAACTTTTATGAAACTAGCTTATCAGCAGACGTTGTTCTGTGAGTTTGGAACCACCATAATTTTTTTAAATTTGGAGATGTTATTTATAAATTTGATTGTGTCACTACTTACAACGTGCGCAATTCTTAACGAGCAGTGAACTTAAGATTAAAGTACCTACACTACCTACCTACAACCAATGATACTATAATGCATAAAAGAGGTAGATATGTCACTAGCGCTCCGACGATGAAGAGCGTAAGAACAGGCAATTGACCGTTCTTCTCGTAGTCGCTCTGCCAATACAAGACGATACGCACGCTTTTGTTGTTAGGGTTCCGTAGCCGAATGGCAAAAAACGGAACCCTTATGGATTCGTCATGTCTGTCTGTCTGTCTGTCTGTCTGTCTGTCTGTCTGTCTGTCTGTCTGTCTGTCTGTCCGTCCGTATGTCACAGCCACTTTTTTCCGAAACTATAAAAGCTATACCATTGAAACTTGGTAAGTAGATGTATTCTGTGAACCGCATTAAGATTTTCACACAAAAATAGAAAAAAAACATTAAATTTTGGGTGTTCCCCATACTTAGAACTGAAACTCAAAAATGATTTTTTCATCAAACCCATACGTGTGGGATATCTATGGATAGGTCTTCAAAAATGATATTGAGGTTTCTAATATATTTTTTTTTTAAACTGAACAGTTTGCGCGAGAGACACTTCCAAAGTGGTAAAATGTGTGTCCCCCCCCCTGTAACTTCTAAAATAAGGGAATGATAAAACTAAAAAAAATATGTGATGTACATTACTAAGCAAACTTCCAACGAAAATTGGTTTGAATGAGATCTAGTAAGTAGTTTTTTTTTAATACGTCTTAAATCGTAAACCGCAAAAAACATCGATCAAAGTTACAACGAACTACAAGAACTTTTATATTATGTTACTTGCTGCTACGGAACCCTTCATGTGCGAGTCCGACTCGCACTTGGCCGCTTTTTGTCAGAAATGTTTGACATTTGAAATATAGCGTTAAAATGCCTTCGTATTAAACCATGTGATTGGTGTAGTTAAACAAAAGATAAACTTGTGTGTGTTGCAGCTCTTTTCGGAACAGATTTTTTGGTTGATTTGTAAGGGAATAACGTGTCTATATTTTTTAAATATCATTGCCTACAACAAAAAAAAATCAATAAAATTTATGGAAACTAACGCTTACTGTAAATGTTAATTAATAACTAATTAAAAATAATTTCGAATCCATAAGCAGTTCTGCCGCGAAATAAGTTGCTGTCATGTTAAGCATGCATGATATGTCATTTTCATTAAAACTAGGTAGGTACTTCGAAATTACAAAAGGGTATAAAAACAGTTGCGTTTCCATGATCACACTTTTATTGATTGTCATAAAGCCTTTAGTAATTCCATTTGTATGGAACGATCGCAAACACTTATTATGCTTATTGCGTCCGATTAATGACAGAGTAATTTTCATTGGCGAACGGGTTAAATACAAATCGGGCCAATTTGCACTCTATATCAATTTATGACGCATTATGGGTTTAATTGGTGGGACGCTGAATAATTATTTAAAAATATTATTATTATTTCATGTAAATATTTGACAAGCGAGCAGATGGGATTGATATTGGAAACTCCACCAATGCACACTGGAGCAGCGTGGTGAAGTATGCTCTAGGCCTCCTATAGAATAGTCCCGTGCTTATTAGTGGGGCATTAATGGAGTTAAAGCCACACAGCCATAGCCAATAGATGTTGTAAGATTAAAAAGCAGTGCGTTGATGATGCAACTAACGTACATTCGGTCGAGCAGGCATTCGATATCGATCTCGATGTGGTAGGTACCAACTAACAATAAGTTGTGGACTTGTGGAACTAATCAACTAAATGGAAACGGATTACCTAGACCAGTGGTAATCAACTTTTTTCATACGGGCCACAAACACGTCATGCTGTCGCGGGCCGTAAAACAAAGAAATAAATGGTATTGATTTCTTAGGTTTTCCCGATTATTATAAAATAAAGTAAAAGATGGGCCAACTACTAAAGCCTGGTACGCCGCACGTTGAGTACAGCTGATCTAGATCCCAAAGAAATGGGTGGGTATGTCTAGTATAAGACACACGATTCCGTTCAATTTTCGTTTTTTGAATTTTAGCATTAGCAGAGCTAGCTCATTCAGAGTTGCTACCTTTAACGCCATCTATCGATAATGAGAGTCCCTAATTCGTTAACGAGCAATAATTGCTCCCCGTGGTCATACTGTGATGTGATTGGCCAATCGGGTATTATCGCTTGATTATCAAAATTAAAAAAATATAAATTAGAAATTACTCCTTAATCACAACTTTTGCATTGTGTACGCGCTGCGGTAATTAAATTCATGTTCTGATTCTCAACTATAGAGTACACTCTTCAATTCCTTTATAGTTATACGATAGTAAAGTGCATGATGTTATGAACTACCATAAATTGCGACGGATTCCGCTGTCATCAAGCATCATCTTCAACGTTTATAAAGACTAACTAAAACAAGGTAAGTTAACTATCTGTACCGTGGCACAGTTGCTTCTCCACCATTGCGTGGCTCGGCTGCCGACCTACTTTTATTTGTAAATGCCAAAATTTGCTTTCTCAATTCAAGATTTGATTGCAGTGACCCTTGCGTTCCTGTTAACGTTTTTAACGTTTTTAAACCATACTCGTATCCATATACAATGTGACCATTATGGACGGACGGTTGTTTAATTGGCGGGCCCGAGGTGCCTGCTATCCTCCATCGTTGTCCTTTTGTAATAGCTATGACGTGACCCGGAAGGGTTTACCTCCCGTACTAATTGAAATTCAAAATATTTAATGCTCTATTTGCTTTGCGATGGGGTGGTTTGGATGCTGTTATTTTATGCATCCTAGTAAAATTTGTTTTATTTTTGTACGGATAATTAATTTGTATTTGAGACTGCATTCATTTTTATCAATGTTAGTCTAAATGTGTGATGCAGCATTTTTCAAAAAATGTGACTCTAAATTCACGGATTTTTTTATTAGGTTCATATGATATTTATTTTATAGTCGTATTTAAAATAATGTGCAAAGTGTTATTCAAATATTTTGTGAAATATATTATGACAGCTAGAAGGTATTTGTAGAATTTCAGTTCATCAAAATTTATTAATTGTTAAGTATGTATTGTTAAGAATAGCCACAGCCATACCTTTTTCTAATGCAATTTCAATCACTTATCTTACACTATTTTCATATCACAATAATAAAATCCTGTAACGCAATAAACAATACCATTGAAACTTAAATCTATTTCTTCTCAAAAAAGGGATCGAAGAAAATGTATTGTACCGAGTTGAGAACAAAAACGGGTTAGAATTCCCTGAAGTACCCTGGCCAAGCTTAAAGTGAGTCGTCGGCAAGCAAAACAGGGGTCCGTTCATCTCATTGACGCCCCGATCACGATCTCACTTTGTTAAGAAAACATCACTGCCTTTGATATGGGAAAAGGCGATTTTTTAATGCATACATTGAAGGGAATTATTGATGGCTTAGCTACCGCGATTCGGGTTTGGCCTTTCCAATTTTATGCTCATGTTTGTAGCTGTTAAATACGTATAACTGATTTTACTATCGAGTGACAGACATTTTTATACTTAGGTAGATGATCATATGCTATAGACGACCTGTGTGGCGCAATGGTTACCATGCCGGGTCGCCGTACCGAGGGTCCTGGGTTCGATTCCCAGCGAGGCAGAAATTTGAATGATTTTGAATTGATTTGATGAGTTTGAATTTCTGCTCTCGGTCTGGGTGTGAATGTCCTTGTCTATGTTGTGTGTTTTCCATGGCACCCACGACACAGGGAATCCTAGTGTGGGGCTATGAGTGTGAACCGTTATTTATTATTATTATTTTATGAATCTGGATCAAAATACCGATATGAAAGTTGAAAATCGTGTCTAAGTACGTGGTCTAATCACTACATTTAAAATGTTTAGTGTCCGCGAGTGTTGTTGCTAAAACATGTTTTTGAACTTAATTTAAAAGACATGATTACTATAAAGTTATTCATAAAAGTATTGCAGTAATCGTAGATATAAAGTATTTCAAAGAATCACTCCCATCTTTTCCTTAGCATCAAACTTTGCCGTAACTTTTGCGACCTTTGACGAGTTATATGCCCCTAATAAAGTCTCCCGCATTCACCAAGGAGCCACATAAAACTTGCCCAATTTTTCAAACGAGTCACAAAAGTGCCGCATTCTGATGAATTTACGTTTCGATTTCCGAATTCCTTATCCTTCATTCATTAGCAAGTTCAATCAGAGGGCCACAGGCTGTGGTTATTTATTACCTTACATCGGCCCTAACAATTACTGGAGAAGGAAAAACTTTCTCCATTACCGGCCCCTGGGAAGGTTTTCATACAAAAAAGAAATTGTACACGCCAACGTGTAGTGCGTAATGGATTCCGGGTCTCGATTTCGTTTCTGTTCGGTATTGTGGAAAACGAGTAATATTTATCTAATGATACCTATCGGAAACGTATTTTGTGATGCATACTTATATTATGTTTTTCTAAGAGGTGGGATCGTTTGCGTTATTGTATTGTTTCTTAGATACATGTTACTTTATAGGTGTTACAAGTAGATTACAATATCCATATTATTCCGTCCTTTATGGACAAAAAATATATAGCAGCCTATTTTTTATTTGAAATTATTGATAAGTAGGTACATATTTCTCTCAATAAAATTGATGTTATGCTTTGAAAGTATGTTGTTCAAGACTAAAGAAAATCTTGTTTAAATAAAGTGCAATCTTCTTCTGCATGAAATTACTAGGAAAGTTTGGTGACTTAAAAACGATAGTTAAATTTAACCATCAAAGCCAGCCTGGATTCACGTCACGTAAATCGAGCAATCGGCACACGTTCAATCCATTGGAACTCAACGTAGAGAGGATGCAAATGCAATGGACGACACAATCGACGTGAACGGAACACACGACTCCAATCCAAGCATTCGGTCACTGGCTTATGAAGGACATGCCACGTTTACTAAGCTAGTACGAGTATATTATACTAGTACAGATATAACTGCAGTACAGCTTTATTTATATAATTATCTTTAATTATCTTTAACATATATATAATTATCTTTACATGCAAAAATATTACTTACAATCTATACTAATATTATAAATGTGAAAGTGTGTTTGTTCGTTTGTTTGTTTGTCCGTCTTTCACGTCGCAACGAAGCTGTTATATGGTATGGTTTGGTATGGTGTGTGGAGATAGTGAGGAGGGTGGAGAGTAACGTAGGCTACTTTTTACCGCGGTAAAACATCTCCATGGGAAGATCGATATTTTGTTAGTTGCTAGATATTTAGTTCCGGATGTTGTTAATAGATGGCGTTAGTAAAATTCATTTGCATTTCACGCTATCAAATGATACATCTAAATTACTTAAGTCATAGGCAACTAAGTCTAACTAAGTAAAAGTAAGTAAGTAGGATTTGTAAAAAATCGATTTCTACCGCGGGCGAAGCTGCGGGCAAAAGCTAGTCTATACTAATATTATAAAGCTGTGTTTTGTTTGGTTGCACGCGCTAATCTAAGAAAGTACTGGTTCGAATTTAAAAAAATATTTTTGTGTTCGATAGTCCATTTATCAAGGAAGGCTATGACTATAACTATATATGACTACCTATGTAACATCATATATTTTAGTAGCTAGTTTTTTACACAAAGTAACGCGGGTGAAACCGCGGGACACGGCTAGTAATAGATATCAGGTACAGTTTATTTCGTTAAAAAGACGGTGATGCTGCAAAGAAGTTTTTTCCAAATGAATTGTAAAAAAGAAAATGGCCCGTTAAAAAGCAACTTGTTGATAGCAACGAGAAGGCATGAGATGGAAAAGAATGCACCAGCTGCAAGCGGTTTTGAAGAAGTAGAGGAAATGGAGTTGACAGACACTTTGAGAGTGGAATCAGAGAGAGTAGAACTATAAAAGTATTTTAAAATATTGATTTATTTTATTTTAATTGAGAGCAAGGTTTTTGTTGATAATAAGCTTAAGAGAAATAAATGACTTTTGACAATCATGATCGTGGGGGTAAAGTTTTGTTTCAAGCTATTTAGGCAGGATTCAGGAGTAATATTTTTATTATGCACCTTTTAATTTGTCACAGAAATAACGACAACGGAAACGCGAATGAAATCGAAGATTGCCGTGACCTGTTTATAAATGTAACGCATTTTAAACATCATCGTAAAATCGCGATTCAGTTCACACCTGTGAAAGCCTTTTACTTTTAGGGCTTGTTTCACAATCTTCAAGTAAGTCCGAAGTAAGCTATTCGTTGGTTAAGTTGACATTTCGTGTATGTAAAACGACACTTTAACGTCACTTTAACCGGCGAATAGCTTATTCAGGACTCTACTTGAAGATGGTGAAACAAGCCCTTAGGTTACGTCCGCACAGGCAGGCGGCTTGCTTAGCGCCTAGAGCCTAACTAGTTACCTAGCGAGTAGCTCAGTAAAACAAACGTTCTATAGTGTTCGTGACTGGCCGCACTGCGCGCTTGGTGCCTAGCAACGTGCTTAGCGTGTATCTAAGTAAACAAACGTGTTGGTTTTCTGTCACTAGGCGCTAGGCATTTTTGCTTCAAAAATGAGATTGACAGTCGGGTTGTCATGGATATATTATTATTGATGAATGTCAATGGCAAAAACTAAGCTGAAACGAGAAATTGTTGCATTTATTTCATTAATTTTGTAAGATATTTTTGAGAGTGACATTTCGTCAACGTGCCGACAAGCAAAATGACATGGGCACCTAGCGACCCACCGCGCAAACCACCTCTCAGTGCGGCCACCGTGTATCCTAGCAAGTAGCCAGAATGCAAACCACTAGGCTCTAGGCGCTAAGAAAGCCGGCTGCCTGTGCGGACGTAGCCTTAGTGTTTTAGTGTATAGTAATACAAGTACATTTATTTATAGTTACATTACATATAAGGCATTAGCCGTATTGGGGCGGCTTAAAATACTAACCCCAAACCCACGCCGGATGGGTGTCGTAAGAGGCGACTAAATCCGGCCCGCTAATGGTAGGGCCCCTCGAGGGATTATGCTGGTATTATTGATTTTAATTGTTAATTAATACCATTATTAGGTACTATTATTATTTCTCCATGGGGTTCGCATGGATAGCTACCACCCTTGAGCATGAGTCAGCCGCCAAACGACTCGTCGTGTTCCGGCTGGGGGCTTGAGAGGCAGTTCTTTCTTTCTTTCTTTTTCTTCTCTCTTTCTTGGCCGGCAACGCATCAGTGATGCCTTTGGTGTTGCTGATGTCCATGGGGAACGATAGCCACTTACAATCAGGTGGCTCGTCAGCTTGTTTGCCGGCTATTTCAATAAAAAAGGCAAGTAACAAATGGAGCGTTTATTGAACTTAGACGTTTAGATTTGTCTTCGTAATGTCGTTTCACCTGGTAGCAGGATTACGTGCAGTGTACGTGACCGGCAGTGTCTTATCTGAAAATGAAAAAAATACAGTTCATACAATGTTATTTTGAAGTAAAAAAAATAGAGGCTTTTTTTGGAATTATTTTCGGGATACGGGCATAACGTGTAGTGCAATTATTGCTTTGTTACAATTAGTATTTACTACAAAATAATACAATTTTAATCATTAGGTTACCGTTGCATTCATACAGTAAAATGAGGTAAACAAAGTCGTCTTTTTATGTTTTTTTAAAGTTACGATAAGTGATTTTTATCGAGCCACAGAACACAGAAATTAAAGAACATATTTGATAGGGGACATAAGTACCTATGTTTGTAAAATATATTTTATAACTCTGTACAAGATATTTTAAAGTTGCAATTTTCACAGTATCCAAGATTTGTGGAGAAATTTAATATTTTTGTCTGAGTTGCAAAAATCTCAACGTGTAGATTTGTGCCCGATTTATCTTGTGCTAGTATTACGCTGTACGTGACCGACTGCATCTGAGAACACGCAGCTGGTACCGTGGCTTGACATTGTTCCTCTACTAAACCATTTTTCATACTATAAAATATAAGAAAAAGTTTTCCCACAGTTTTCCGAAAATTTATAGGTCTTTAAGGTCTTTAAAAGTTTTTACGAGGATAGAGGTGTGTCATATTACAAATATATTATTATACTCTGGACGGTTGACGGATCTAGTATTAGGAAACTCCCAACTAAGGTCACGTTGGTTTGGGAGTATTTTTTTGCTTATTCATATCCAATTTAGATAATAACCTATCGTCGCCCAGTTAGATCGTACATTGCAATAACAAAATTAGGTTTTAATTATAATATTACAGGTACTTTAGCTCTTCGGATAGTCCGAGAGCCTTTAAAGATTCACACTTACCACAAAACTTCTATTAAATGATTCGATAAGCGGAAGATAGGGTTTCACCTAAACACCCAAGTGTGACCTAGGGATAATTGGTTTTTACTTCATATCTCATCTGTTTAGCAAAACTGGGACGTTGAGGTACATTCAAGTGGGCTGAGTCATAGTTGTCTCCTAGATTTATTTTATTTTACAAATATGCGACCGCCTACCAGTCGAACCTTACTATAAACCTTCAAGTTTTATAACCATAAGTAATAAAGTTGAGCGAGGTTAACTGGAATATTGGTAGGCAAGCGAGCCACCTGTGCGAGAAATGTTATTATCTCATTAGTGAAGCCCTTTCTGTTTCCTCACTTTACAGCTAACAATGAAATTTCAGTTTTATGTACTTGAAGCACCCCAGCGCTTAATTTCGTGTTTTGTTTCTAAGGGTTAAACGGGTTATTGTGTCATTTAAGATGTCAAAATGTAGCCTGAATGAAGCTTTGTTTTTATTATAAACTACTACAATACTGCTGCTTTTCCGTAGCCAAAAAACGGAACCCTTATAAATTCGTCATGTCTGTCTGTCTGTCTGTCTGTCTGTCCGTCCGTATGTCACAGCCACTTTTCTCCGAAACTATAAGTACTATACTGTTGAAACTTGGTCATGTATACCGTAAGCCGCGTTAAGATTTTTACACAAAAATTGAAAAAAAGCAATAAATTTTAGGGGTTCCCCATACATAAAACTGAAACTCAAAATTTTTTTTTTCATCAAACCCATACGTGTGGGGTGGGGTATCTATAGATAATAATAATAATAAAGCTTTATTTAATTCCATACAAAAATTACAATATACAGTAACAAATTATTAAATGATTCAATTAGTGGTAATGAAATATAATATTAAAATTCATTCAACAAATACAGGAAAATAGATTAAAATAAATACATTATTCATTGTTAATATTTTTTGAATGTAATTGAAATTATTATTTATATTATTTGCATGGACCCCTTTCGGGTAAAAGCCTCCTCCAAGGACTTCCATTTCTCCTTATTATTAGCGGTGTCTATCCAGTGTTGACCTGCTACTGCCACTATTTCGTCGGCTCATCTGGCACATGGTCTGCCTCTCGATCTGGTACCTCGTGGGCCACGCCACTTTACTGCATTTATGGTCCATCTCTTATCAGTATATCTAGCCACGTGCCCCGCCCACCTACATTTTCTGCGTAATGCGTACATTAAGGCATCATTAATCTTGGTTTTCTTTCTTATCTTCGAGTTTCTTATTTTATCTTTTAATTTTATACCAAGATAACTTCTTTCCATTCTCCTCTGAGTACATTGTATTTTATTTCTCGTTTTATAGTCAAAATTCCAAGTTTGGCATCCGTAGGTGAGACATGGTAGTATTTCTGAATCCATAACTATTTTTTTAAGCGGCAGTGGTATCTGTGATTTGAATATTTCTTTGTGTGCCCAGTATTTCCTCCAGGTAATCGCTATTCTTCGGTCTACTTCGTTTATGTTTTTATCTTTGCTAAAGGAGATCTGTTTTCCTAGGTATACATAATTTTCCACAAACTCTAAAGGGTTGTTGTTTATCGAGATGGGTGACACGCGATGATTAGTCATAACTTTCGTTTTATCTAGGTTCATTTCTAGTCCAACCTTTATACTAGCCTGATGGAGATCAAATATCATGTTGTTCAGTTGCTGGGGTGTCTCTGAAAACAATATGATGTCGTCGGCAAACCTGAGGTGGCTCAAATAGTTCCCATTTATGTAGATTCCTTGATTAGACTATGGTAGAGTTTTCATTATATTTTGAAGAACCGCTATGAATAGTTTAGGAGAGATCGGATCACCTTGTCTCACGCCTCTTTTGATGTGAATTTTTGAGCCAGTTCTATCTAATTTGACTCTACTTGTACTGTGAGCATAGATGTTTCTTAGTATATTTATATATTTTTCATTTATGTTCATTTCTTTCAGTGCCTCCCAGATGCTGTTATGTGATATAGAGTCAAAAGCTTTTTTATAATCAATGAAAGCTATATATAATGGTCTACGGAATTCTAAATATTTCTCTATCACCTGTTCAACTACTTGAATATGATCAACTGTGCTGAAGCCACTTCTGAATCCAGCTTGCTCTATTGGCTGATGTACGTCAATGTCTGAGGATATTCTTTCGAGCAGACAGGAGGCAAAAAGTTTGTAGAGACAAGACATGAGGCTTATTGGGCGGTAATTCCCTATGTCTGCTGGATCACCGTTTTTATAGAGCAAGATTATCTCGGATTCTGTCCATACGTGTGGCACAGTTTCTTCCTCTAATATTTTGTTCCATAAAAGTGTAATGGGTGACAGTAGTAGAGTTCTTGCTAATTTTAGGCATTCATTAGATATCTTATCGTGTCCCGGGCTTTTTTCAGGCTTAAGTTTCGTTATGTGTTTCAGGATTTCAGGCTCTGTAAACTCTTGAATTGCAGATATGTCTCTACTTTGGTTACTAGCGATTGATCCTTGCAATGAGTCAGATTCGCTATATAACTTTTGATAAAATTTTGTGGCTGTATTTATGATCTCCACTCGGGACTGGCATTTGGTAGAGTTGGGCTGAAGTGATGGAATCCATCTCTTTGATCTATTTAGTTCTTTTTGTGCTTTTTTGCTAGATCTTGATTTCTCGAGGTGACTATGTATAGTGTTTATTCTATAGGTATCATAACATCTCTTTATGTCTTTATTTGTATTTTTGTAGAGGTTCTTCAAGTTTTCCTTATCAGTTTTGTTCAGCTTTGGCTTATTTTGAAGTATATTTCTTTCCTTCATGTGCTTTAGTGCCTCTACCGACAAGATGCTACGTCTTTGTTTTCTTTTGATACCTTTTAAACTTTCTAATATGCAGTGCGTGATTTTTTGACAATATTCATTTGATTTGTATTTAACATGATTCGCTAAAAGATCTGGTATATAACTGTTTAAGTTTTTAAGATATGTTTCTTGCTCTTCCAACGTTGTCAACGGTGTTGATGTGTTAGAGAAGTTACGTCTGCTCATTTTATTTAATTTCAGGTGGATTGTAGCTCTCAGCATTCTATGGTCGGATCCGAAGGGGACTGACGAAAGTACTTCGTAATTTGAGAATAGTTTCGGTCTAGTAGACATAATGTAGTCGATTTCGTTTTTGGTATTTTTGTCAGGAGAGATCCATGTCCATCTTCGCTTAGTTTTTAATTTGAACATAGTATTTATAATACATAAATTATATTCTTGTGCGTATTGCATTAGTCTCTTACCACGGCTGCTTCTGTTCCCATATCCATATAAGCCTGTAGTTGAATACTCGTGGTCTTTCGGTTTTCCTATCTGCGCGTTGAAATCTCCCATAGATATAATGTATTTTGTAGAGACAGACTCATGTGCTTTAGCTAAGTCTTTGTAAAAAAATTCAATATCTTCTTCAGATGAGCTTTCGGTAGGCGCGTACGCTTGTATTATTGCAAACGGTAAGTTATCTAGAAGGATTTCTAGAACAGCGACTCTATCTGATATTCCAATAAATGTTTTTATATTTTCTTTATATTTTTTCTTGACTAGAAAGCCTACGCCGTAAAGACCTTTGGTTTTACCCAAGTGATACATTATATAATCATCATCTTCGATAATGTTCTCTCCTAATCGGCGTACCTCACTCAGTCCTACTATATCATGGTTAATATTTTGGAGCGCTGCCTTTAACTCGATAAGTTTTGTTGCTGATGATAGAGTTTTAACGTTGAATGTGCTAATGTATAAATTACTTTTTTTGGTTCCTTTCCTTGGAGGGTTTTGGTCGATCTCCCCCGCGGTGACCAACCGTACTGGGGGATGAGAGGAGAGTCCCTACTCTCCTCCCCCTGGTCCATCTGTTGTTGCTATATTGTGCTGAGTTGTGAAGGTTTTGTCTGGCCTTGAGCCATATCACGGTGAGTTTGGACCTGGTTCGGTTTTTGTAGTACATAATTTTTTATACTATAAACTTTTTGCTCCTTTGCCTTCTTACGAGCTTGAGTGCTTCCTTCATGTTCTTTCACGTTGTATTGAGTAATATTTTCAGGTGAGTCGGGAGAATCTCTTTTTTGCGACCTTTTTTGATTATGTTCTTTTTCATTCAATTTAATTAATTTATCATGGCGTAATACGACATTCTCCCCTTGCTCTCGTCTCTTTCTAAGCTCTTCTTGTAACTCTTTCCGTATTTTTAAAACGCTTTGGGTATATTCTGGTTTAACATACATGTTTATTTCTTTCAATGACCTATTTTTCTTTAAAATTTCTATTTTTCGGCCTACGGTGGTGAGTGTAAGGATTACTGGTCTAGGTAGATCTTTTTTCTTTTCAAGTCGTCTTACGTTTTCTATCTCGCTTCTTGTACAGTTAACTTTCATAGTGTTGTTTATAATGTTTAATATATTTTCTTGCAATTTAAAATAGGTTTCTTCCGTGTCTTGGATCCCAAAAAATATGACATTTTTTATTTTCGTATGTCGTTCCAAATTTTCAATTATTTTTTGTTGCTGTTCTACTTGATTTTCTAAAGTTAGTGTTCGGGTCTCTATAATTTTTAATTTTTCGTTGATGTTTTTATTATGTTCGTTGTTATATTATGTTCCAAGTTTTTAATCTCTCTCTTCTGGTCGGCAAGGTCACGTTGAATTGTTTTCAAGATTTCTTGTAGACTTTCCATTTTGTATTACTCTGCCCTCTAGCGGTGAGTGGCGCGATGTTTAGTGTGGATCAGTAATTCGTGCACTCGGTGTCACCTGTAGAAGCTTGTTAATGTAGTTTCACTGCTTGACACTAGATGGCTCTTATTACACTTCTTTGTATTTGCATGACTTTTGATTTTTGATCTTTGCTTTGTATATATTTGTCTTCATATTCTTTTATACACCAACGTATAAGCACTGACTGACCTTGTTTTGCTATGTAGTTGATGATATTTTTGATAAAAACTCTTTTTATTCTTCTTGTTCCGTCGACGTTCGTTATAATTTTCTTTCCGTATTTTCTTCTTGGAAACATAGAATTACTTGTAGATAACACTTTTATCGTAGTATTGGAGCTTTTTCTATCGGATTAACTGGATTTCTTGCACTGATCGTCACTTATACTATTTTTTTTTCTTCGATAAATACACGGTGATGTGAATGATACATCTAAACCCGGAATTGGAATTAGGCTTTATTTAGCATAAAACATTGACATTACAATAATAAGTGACATTGATAATATCTTTATAAAAGAGTAGGGAGCGGATAGCATGAATTGCACCTGTCAGCACATATTCCCACTTAGATGTTGGTAAATTTTCTGATTTCAAGGCTAGTTCTATTGTCTTCCAGATAATCCCATTATACCTTTCTGTCTGGCCATTCCCCCTTGGGTTGTATGGAGTTGTATAACTTGTCGCTATGGATTTCCTATGAAGGAATTGTTTGAGATCATCTGATAAGAATGTTGCTCCACGGTCACTGTGAATATAAGTTGGCATTCCAAACATCCCAAAAAGGTCAGTTAATTTATCTTTGACTGTAGCTGAAGTAAGATCCGAGCAAGGGTAAGCAAATGGAAATCGCGAATATTCGTCAATTATTGTAAGAATGTAACGATTCTTAGAGCCTTCGGACGGTAAAGGGCCCTTAAAGTCAACAGAAAGTCTTTCAAAGGGTGATGTAGCCTTTATAAGTGTTCCATTATTTTTGTGGAATCGAGGTTTTAACTCTGCACAGACTTGACATGATGATGTTACTCGCTTTTATCTAAATTTATCTTTAAATTGTATCGAGTAGCGACATCGAGAAAATGTTTCAATTTTTCATTATGGTCCTCTTGATCTTTTCCACATATAGTGATATCGTCAAGATATGCATATGTTCCTCGTGTATTTTCTTTGGCCAGGATTGTGTTGATGACCCGCTGGAATGCTGCAACCCCATTCGTCACACCAAATGGGATTGTACAAAATTGGTATAAATTTCCGTCAGCTTCAAAGGCAGTATATGGTTTTTCACATTCTTTGATAGGTATTTGATGATAAGCACTTCGCAAGTCAATTTTGCTATAAACACGAAATTTCGCTACTTTCGCTACGACATCTTCAATGTTCGGTAAAGGATATGCATCTAGTTGAGTGAATTTATTGATGGTCTGCGAATAATCAATACACATTCTCTTTTTATGATTTTCAGATGATATGACTAGGACCTGAGCTCGCCAAGGTGATCGGCTGGGTTCAATAATTTTGCTTTCCAAGAGTTTCTTAATTTCCGCACCGATGAATGCGTTATCATCTGCCGAATGTTTTCTTGATTTAATAGCAATCGGTTGACAATCTGGTAGAAGGTTCGGGAACAAGCTCACAGGATCAATATTGGCACATGACAGCGAACATAGTTTTAGCGCAGCACGAGGTCCTCCAAAATGCATTATGAGTGTGTTATGTTTTCTTAGAATATCGTGCCCAATTATAACGTCAGCGCATAGACCTCGCATTACTAAAAATTCAGCATGAATAGTTTGTCCTTGCAGTTCGATATTTAATTTGCACAGTTCATTTACAGTGGAAATCATGTGTGTTGCAGCCATAGTTACGTTATGTTTACAGGCAGCTTTTTCTAATTTGTAATCCTCAACAAGTCGACTATTGATAAAACTCGCTGAGCTTCCTGTATCAATCAATGCTTTAGCGGTTATATATTTATTGATTATGATAGAGACAGTTGCTTTACTGAGATCACTGCTAGCCAATACAACGCACGACGTAGATTTGACTGAAATATTCGGGTCAGTTTCTGGGTTTCCACAATCACAAACTGCAAAAGCATTTTGTAGCGGAGGTTTACTCATACACACTTTCGCAAAATGGCCTCTCTTGCCGCAGGTTAGACAATTTGCGTTTAAAGCTGGACATGATCGTCGTGGATGTCTTTTAGATCCACAAAAATAGCAGTCGTTCCCCACTGGAGCTCGTTTAGGTGTAGCAGTGGTATTTACGAATTCAGTACTTGTTGGTTTTTGATACAGTTCGTTATTAATGTGCGCCATTTCTAATGCGCGAGCTTGTCTATGTGCATCATCCAGAGTTAGCGCTGAACTTTCTAAAAGTCTCTCACGTATGGTAGACGACGATAGGCCAGCTAGAAATGCATCTCTTACGTACTCGCTTTCATTTTCCTCCGCAGAAACGGCTTTAAAGGCGCAGTCCTTTGCTAACAATTTAAGTTCTTGAATGAACTTGTCTACAGACTCACCGGGATTTTGTTGCCTTCTAGTAAGTTTGTATCGTGAGTAAACTTCATTTCCTGGTTTGACAAAGAGTGTATCTAGCTTAGCAATAGCATCATCGTAGTTCTTCACATCACGTATATAACTAAAAACGTTTGGAGATAAGTGATTTACTAATAATTGGTATTTCGTATCTTTGCTGCAAGGTTTTTCATCCGCCTGTACCGCCGCGAGGAAGCTTTCAAACGTTTTCTTCCAGTGTATCCAGGATATCGCATTGTCGGTGCACGAAGACGGATCTGCGTCGAAATGCTCAGGGCGTAGATATCTATCCATTTTAATATTTATGCTAAATAAATTGATGTGAATGATACATCTAAACCCGGAATTGGAATTAGGCTTTATTTAGCACGAGTAACCGCCCTCGCTTTGCTTCGGTTTTTTTATTTTTTTACACCTTGGGTTACATTATTCGAGTTTTCTTAAGGATCCCTAATTTTTTTGAAAATATAATATAGCCTATGTTACTCGGGGATAGTGTAGCTTCCCAACAGTGAAAGAATTTTTGAAATCGGTTTAGTAGTTTTGGAGCCTATTCAATGCAAACAAAAAATCAAATCTTTCCTCTTTATATGTATAATAGTATAGATAAAACATTGACATTACAATAATAAGTGACATTGATAATATCTTTATAAAAGAGCTACATGGCATTACATAAAACCTATTCACCACACTCGGAACGAATGTTACTGTTGGCACAGAAGCGCCCTCTCCATCTATAGATAGGTCTTTGAAAATGATATTGAGGTTTCTAATATAATTTTTTTCTAAATTGAATAGTTTGCGCGAGAGACACTTCCTAAGTGGTAAAATCTGTGTCTCCCCCCCTGTAACTTCTAAAAAATAGAGAATGATAAAACTAAAAAAAATATATGATGTACATTGCCATGCAAACTTTCAACGAAAATTGATTTGAACGAGATCTAGTAGGTAGTTTTTTTTTAGTAAATCACAAAAAACATCGATCAAAGTTACAATGAAGTACAAGAACTTTTATATTATGTTACTTGCTGCTACGGAACCCTTCATGGGCGAGTCCGACTCGCACTTGGTTGCTTTTTTATGACGTCTTGCTGGCCTTTTTCAGACTGGCAAAAATCAGAAACCATAATTATGGTTTTATATTGTATCACACATATCTATCGCTCACATAGGCAAAATGATACTTTGAATCAAACCACCTAGATTCAACTTATGTAAAAAAAGCAAAGCAACAACCCATAATTGTCCCACTGCTGGGCTCGGGGTCTCCTCTCACAATGTGAGGGGTATAGGCCATAGTCTACCACGCTGGCCAAGTGCGGATTGGTAGACTTCACACACTTTTGAGAACTTTATGGAGAACTCTCCGGTGTGCAGGTTTCCTCACGATGTTTTCCTTCACCGAAGCAAGTGATAATTAACTTCTAATACGCACATAATATTTGAAAATCAGAGGTGCGTGCCAGGATTTGAACTCGGGCCCCTCCATTCGAGAAACCAACGTTCTAACCGCTAGGCTATCACTGCTTATTAACTTATGTAAGAATATTACTTATTAGTGAAATTTTTATGTGTAAAAATCGCTGGCATAATTTAAAAATATCTACGGTGGCGCCACAAGACGAAATACTTCTATCTATTGACTATCGAATATTTTGTGATATACCTAAATGAGGATGTTCAACAAAACTAAAAGATAAATGTTAGTACGAGTAGTTTAAGTTCTGAATCAATTTCTCTGGCGCGTGCCAACTCGGTCACTGCCGAGAACTCACACTGCTCTGGAATTATTAATTCCCAGTGAATATGACTCATGAGATATCTTAGAGTTAAGCGAATATCTACTCCTAAAGTTATAATAAATTTATATTATAGAATTCAATTTTAGTTAAAATTTACTATAGTCACAAAAACCTATTTATTTTAAGCTTTTATTAATTTGCTTTGTTCGATAATGAGTTAGTACCTACTTAAAATGTACTTAATTATGTTTCAAATGTAGTAAGCTGAATTCGAACCACTTCCTTTCAACCTACGAAGTTGAATTTCCACAAATTGATTTGGTTCTGATGACAATGCATTCGTATAACCTGATACTTCGCTGAACACAAAATTGTAAAAGCTTGTTCTTCCTTACCAAATGTTTTAACTGCCACATCAAATATTGTCTGTGGCTGTCACGCTGTTTCACTTGTATTATTTTAATCGTAATGTAACTACTTACTAAAACTCCAATTGAAGAAAAAGGAGTAGAAATTGAAGCGGTAATAATCTTAAGAAGTGAACCAATATAATCACAAGCGAAAAGGGAATCAATGTTTGACTGCGAGTAATGTAAATGATATGAAAACTTTCGGTAATTAAGGCGACCCTCGGGCCTATTCCAGTCGCAATACAAATACCGAGATGTCGTGCTCATTCCGCCTGAGAATGGCGTCCTACATACTTATTTACATTTCATTTGCGAATGTACGAAACAGCACGCCGACTCAGTATTTTTTTAAACTAAATTGGATATGGAACGAAAACGTCATTATAATTTATTTATTCAAATCAGTTATGAATAAAATTTACCTAGTATTTTTCTTTCTACTGTAAAGAAATTATGGCTTGTTTTGTTTTGCGGTTTTGGGGTTCAGAGACATACAATGTTTGTTTAGATCGATATTGAAACGATCAGGATCTCGCTGTTTATTATGATCATCATCGCTACATACAAGAATGTCCCACTGCTAAGCTCGGGTCCCCTCTGACAAAGTGAGGGGTTCAAGTATGGCATAGCCAACGTATGTATGACGTACACAATGGAGTGGAGTCAATGTCACGTATCCAACTTGTAAGCCAACGCTGTAGACTCTACAGTCTACGCCGTTTGCCAACTTGGCATACTACTCACCTTTGAGAATATAATGTAACATTTAGGTATAGCAGTTTTCTTCACAATGTTTTCCTTGTTGAAGCGTGATGGTTAGTTTTTAGGGTTCCGTAGCCAAATGGCAAAAAACGGAACCCTTATAGATTCGTCATGTCTGTCTGTCTGTCTGTCTGTCTGTCTGTCCGTCCGTATGTCACAGCCACTTTTTTCCGAAACTATAAGAGCTATACCATTGAAACTTGGTAACTAGATGTATTCTGTGAACCGCATTAAGATTTTCACACAAAAATAGAAAAAAAGCAATAAATTTTGGGGGCTCCCCATACTTAGAACTAAAACTCATTTTTTTTTCATCAAACCCATACGTGTGGGGTATCTATGGATAGGTCTTCAAAAATGATATTGAGGTTTCTAATATAATTTTCTTCTAAACTGAATAGTTTGCGCGAGAGACACTTCCAAAGTGGTAAAATGTGTGTCCCCCCCCCTGTAACTTCTAAAATAAGAGAATGATAAAACTAAAAAAAATATATGATGTACTTTACTATGTTGTTGATCTAGTAAGTAGTTTTTTTTAATACGTCATAAATCGTAAACCGCAATTTACCTCGATCAAAGTTACAACGAACTACAAGAACTTTTATATTATGTTACTTGCTGCTGCGGAACCCTTCATGGGTGAGTCCGATTCGCACTTGGCCGCTTTTTGTAGGGATTATGTGGATTGAACCTTGAATTGCAAGGTTCCCCAGGCCCATGGGGAAGACTAACGTTAAAAACCACAAGACCATCACTGTCCCAAGTCCCAACATATGTACATACCAGAACCAACACGTGCTTAGCCCCTAAACATTCGTTTGTAATATTTTTACCTGTGTATTTTATCCATGCGTCTTAGTTATCTCAAAATAAAATTGAAATAAATAAATAAAAATAAACGGAGCTTCATCAGGGTAAGTTGATTCTACGAATTTTTGTTGCGTAGAGTGAAGCAATGATCAAGTATATAGTAAAGCATCCATAAATAAACAATCTATTATTTTTGTATCAACTTTCCTTCTCGTAATATTATCTTCTTCAGTTATCCCACTTTATACGTTCTTATTATCGCGCTATGAAGCTCTCTGCAATTAATAGTTCCACAAGTCGTATTACAGCCGATAAGTGCCATCGTGAAAGATAGAGGTCCCAGTCTGATGGCTTGCCTCGCTATTGATCTGGTTGGAAATCTTTTATTTGTAAATATACATAACTTATACTTTCAAAATGTTTTAATTTAGTTCATAAGGTTAAGTTTAAAGTTTTAACTTAATAATACGATACAGTACAAGAGCTTTTTACAAAATTAACTATTTTTAATGAATGTACATTAACTACAGTACAATAAGTTTTTACTAAATTAACTATTCAAATATAAAATCTACGGGAAGATTTTAAAGTATGCTAAAAATAGGAAAGTTCGTCGTATATTTTGTCAGTCGATCTCAGTTACTTGTAGCCTTCATTACACGCCAAAGAATAGATATATTTTGACCTGAAAGAATATGTATCGATAACAAAGTTTAGATACTCACAAAAAAGATTTTGTCTCATTACCATTTTGTTAATAGTATCTACTTATATATTAGTGCTTATGTTTGTCGTAGCGATATTTCTTTTATCCATGCGACTTATATTATAGTAATATCGTGTCGTGTCATCCTAAAAATTCTTAAGAAGGTAATTTGTTAGCGTTAGCTACCTGAGGACGTCGACGTTATAAATTTCACGGATAACCTTCCCACCATAAATTAAAGTATCCTTAAAATATTCTTTATCTTTCAGGAAAGGTTTGCCAGGTACTTTCAAAGATGGTTACCATCGTCTTGGAAGATAAGCAGACATCTTTTATTACGTACTACGAATAAAGATGTGGTGATTAATTATGACATGTTATAATAAAATTAATATAATCTTATTATTTAGTAGTAGTATTGCTTGGCTTCAAGAAACCTATCCCCACAATCGAAAGAATTTGAAGGTAACATATTTATCTTTCTTGTACAGACATCGATTAATTACCAAATGAATGAATGAATGAATGAATGAATGCATTTATTTGTAATAGTATTATTTGCTAATTTATATTATTTGCTAATTTTAATAGTTAGTATTCTACAACTACATAAAGTGATTATTTCATTTGCACTGAAGGTACATGACGTAACAGATTAATTGTGCTTCAAGATCCCAAGTCTATTATTTATTTGATTTCATTGGTGATTGTAGGTACCCTATTTTTACGCTAGGTGACGCCTTGCAATCTTGTGTGGACAACGATAATGCAATACGCATGTACCAACTGTTTGTTTCCTCACATCCATTCCAACTTCATTTTATTTCACTTACATTAATTCCAATGTGTTATTACGACTTTTCTGGAAAACCCCTCTTTGTTTTAATCAGGTACCCAAGCTTCTAGCTACTTCTACCTTAATGACAAAAGGTAACTTTATGGTTAACATGTTTCTTTAATTGTTACCATGTCGGACCGCGCCGCCTGCGCCGCCGCGCCGCGCCGTACCAAAGGCTAGGTTCGATTCCTAGCGAGGTGAAGTTTGAATGATGAGTTCTTTCTGTTCTTGGCCTGGGTGTGTGTTTTCTTGTCTTTGTGTGTTGTCCATGGCAACTACGACACAAGAAATCCTAAGGCGAGGCTATGAGGGTGTAGTAGCGTTATCTTATTCCAGATCATAGTCTATTTTTGTGCTAAATTTCATGACAATTCGTTTAGTAATTTTTGCGAGAAATAAACGTCCATACATTCTCACAAAGTTTCATACAAATATTAGTTGGTACGATATTAAACTATCTTCATCTTACGCCAAGTGAGTCGGTTACGTAACAAGTTACTTCTAAAAGATAGACGCGTAGGTCATTCCACGAACACTATACTTAATGGAACGTCTACTGTTATCGTAACTTCAAAAAATCTCTTTTACGTAAAAGTTATTTTCCAAGCAATATTTCAGCACCATCTTACACATAATATTTTCTTGCGTCTCGAAACCGTTTTCTTCCCAAGTGGACGCATTGAACCGATCGCAGATAACAAACGTAATTTACACTTCTCCAGATGCGAGTAACTTGATTTATATTCAACCATTTTATAGTTTTGAAACTTACATTGTTCAGTAGGTATTGTCTCAAAAATGATTGTTGTTGTGAACAAAGGAATAAATGAACGAAATAAAATAGACAACACATGGATACTGGACGATCCACTTGTATTCCGTTTCGAAACTGTACGAGTTTCATTGTTAACTTCGGATTACTCTTTTAACAAAAGTGAACCTAATTGTTGATTGAAAATTCAGTGTTGTTTTTATAACAGTGTAGTTTTTAACCGGATTATAAAGAAGGTTTAAGACTGAAATGTTCTACGCGCTGTTCTACGTAGGCGAATCAACGCACTCTGCGTTGCGGTGCGGCGCGATTTGACGCGAACGCGATCAGTTGGTTTGATATTTTCGCGCGAACTTCAGCGGTGCGTCGTATGTCAGTGGCGGTGAAGTGACAATTCGCGTGCACGTAGGACAGAGTCACCGCATCGCACCGCATCGCACTGAATTCGCATCGGATCGTTTTACGATCGCGTTCGCGTTGAGTCGCCCACGTAGGACACGGTGTTAGACTGTACATACTCGTATAGTTTATGTAAACCGAGAATGCTCGAAAATATTTTAATTACTTGCTTAGTTAAAGTTTATTTTTGAAGTTTGTAATGAACAATTTGATTTTTAATATGATTATACTCTAAATTATTTTGCGTTATTTCGAGGATTAAACTTGATTTTGCGGCACGGTTACCTATAAAATCTTAACTGATCATAAAATCAGCTGTGATTAGTTGATGGGTTCTGATCTAGCGGTGTAGTTATATTTCATGGGTACGAAATTAATGATGAATTGGCTTGGATTAAACGGGTGACACTTAGTGGCGAAATTTCATGATCGCTTTTATGTTTAAAGCAGCAGTTAAGCTGTTGACCGTCGCTCGTTAAGTCATTAGAGGCTTGTTAGAGGAATTTAGATGTACGGCTCGCTACCATGTACTTTCTAAAATCAAACATGACATAGTAAATGTGTTTCAATTTTGTTGAAGTGGAAAAACCATGATTTACTTTGTCCAATTAATAATTAATTGTTAATAAAGTAACAATTAACTTGATTTTAAAAATCCTCCAAAAATTCAAATAACAACATCGCGTAGGTAATTTTATTATGGCAACATTTTTGCATTTTGAGTTGTCAAACTGGTCCTTCGAAATAAGGATTCCACTATAGTTATCTATTTTTTGATCGTACTCAAAACCTGTTTTCTTTTTATTTTAAGACGTGTGCTAATAATATTTTCAGTACATTTTATTGTTATATGCTTGCTGTATTTTCTGTTCTTCAGAGCGTATGTGTATTAAATCGAGTCGTTTAATCTCTCGCCTCATCGCAGCGACAAGTCGACGACAAATCATAATAAAACTGAAACGGTCCAACGTACAGGCTGACATAGTAATAATATTTTGTTTTCAACATTAAACTTTGTGTCCATCAACTTTAAAAGTAAGACTTTCTTGAAGCATATCTTCTCTTTGTGATATCGAATTTTTATGTTTTAGGATACCTTACATTTTAAGATCGTTATTCCTATGTTATCTATTCGTCGTCTGCCATTTCAGATTTATTCAGAATGTGCAAGTAAAATTTGATCATAATATATTTCGAGTTTGGTAAAGGGTTTAAAGGCAAAGATTCGATATATTATCGCCTGAATGCAGGGAAATGGGTCTGCCCTTAAGGCAGTTCTATTGATTAAATTTACAGCGCATTTCACCATGCTTCTCCATTACGCTTTGATCTTATTAGTATATTTTTTAAGTTTCATTGCTCAATGAATTGAAGGTTTGTGAAACATTTATTGGAGGTGGTGATATCTATTCTATTTGCTTGTACATTTTAAAATGATAAAAACATAATGCATTGATCTCTATAAATTTAGGTCCCATCTTTATCCTTCTTTAACATCTTATGTATATTTTTTTTAAATAGACGCTTTGTATACTTAAATTAAAAATTACAGAGCTGGACGATACTTTAGCCCCGAAATAAAGCTTCAGTGTTTTGTGTTGGAGAAAAAAAAACCATGGCTAGCGAAATAAAAAAAATTGTTCTTTGGTTTTACAATGTCTTTATCTGCATCAACACTAATGTTTTCATATTTTTCGCATTTATACAATTCATTTCAGTCAATGTTTAACTATATTTAGAAACTAAAGTTCCAGTCCATATCCTCGTATTCAACTACTAAAGCTGTACATTAAAACAATTTTATATCATTGTATAACGGAAAACGAGGATGAAAATGTTGCTGTATAAAAAATTAACAACTGTGACCTATTTTTCAGCAAATGGGAGCTCTGAAATTTTATTCAGTTTACAGATTTTTTGCACTCCATCGGGCCTGAAGTGGGAACTATAATTCATGGATAATGGTAGCCAATTTCAAAAAGAACCACAGTCTGTTTGACTTTGGTTTCAGATACAATAGTACGTAGGTAATGCAATAATTAGAGATATACGTCTTTAAGCGTTTAAAAAAGGGCAAAGGTGGTTTTAGCTCTAAATGAGATTCCTTATAGACAGCAAAGTTAAGGAACCTAATTCAAGAAAATATTATAATTTTAATAGCAATTATTAATATTAATAAAAAATATTAATAGGAAATTAATTTGAATCAGGTAGCTTACTTTAGATAATTTTGGTCAAATAGATGATTAATTTGAAGGGACCAAAGTATACTTTCATATATTTATTTCGTGTAGGTATTAACATTATCAAAGTCTGGCTGATGTCAGTAAATGACAAGGCAATCCATATTTGAATTAAAATTTGCGTCGTAGCTTATTATTCTGCTTATTATGCTTATTATTCGGAAATGACCAGTTCTGCAACCAGTTCCGCTCAGATTAGTAAATATTTTTGTAATATTTTCTTTTTTTGTAATATTTTTTTTTAAAGATGTGCGAGGAGTTTCTTTCGGCTTTTCTTCTCCTCCATGACAAAGCACCCTTCCGAAAAGCTGGTAGATAAAAAAATTGAAGACGTGTATAAGTGTATCCTGTATGTATATAGTGATACCTATATGAATAAAATATTTTGATTTTGAAATATTTTGACTTTTGACTTTGACTTTAACTTTGATATTTTATTGAGGTTGTATACTTGAAAAAATCACTGAATAAAACGCGTAAAGACGACCTGGTCTTTAGGTTGAATGAGGAGTGACGTATGAAACCCAACGCGGACCCACGTCCAGTACCCCTGACGTTTATGAGGGTTCCTGTACTATCGTAAATTGTAATTTGATATGTCTACAACGTACCTATACATCGTAAAATTATGACCACGTTCATTGAACAGTTACATATATATCGTAGAATGCTGAGTTGGAATGTATGCTTTCGTATGTTCAGATCATCTCTAAAAACCATGTATCTAAGAGCACTTCAGTAATATGGACGTGGATCTCTCTTAGTGGGCGTAGTTACATGTCAGGACTGCCAGGATATTAAATAAAACACACAATTCGAAAGCACAAGGTTAAACTATGTTTATTGCCTGATAACACCCGGTTTCGTCAATTCAACGTTATTTAGTTTTACTTTCGTTTCGCGATCCTACAAATCTGTCTACCGTAATGACAGTTCTCCTTTTTCTTAATTTTGATAGATTACTAAGAACTTATTTTACTATACGCCGACATATAGCATAGTCAATTTTAAACAATCTTACAGTCTTTTTATCGTTATTTGTAATTTAAAAAGAAGGCTGAAAATTGTAATGAATTAAAAGATAAAATTATTTGAAAACTAGCCAAAACTTATTTCTGTTTTAAAAAAATATATTATTTTAACTTTTTTAAATTATATCAATAATCTATACTAATATATAAAGAGGAAAGATTTGATTTTGTTTGCATTGAATAGGCTCCGAAACTACTGAACCGATTTCAAAAATTCTTTCACTGTTGGGAAGCTACACTATCCTCGAGTAACATAGGCTATATCATATTTTCAAAAAAAATAGGGATCCTTAATAAAACTCCAATAATGTAATCCAAGGTGTAAAAAAATAAGAAAACCGAAGCAAAGCGAGGGCAGTTACTCGTAATCAATAAAAGTAGTCCCAAGATTGTTAATCAATAAAATAAGGATTTGTGGCGAATTTACAATAACCATTACCTACCTGTGGCGAGTTTACTTTGTGTGCCGAGCTTACAACAACTATACATAAATCTGTCCATATTGTTGTGAATTCACGTGATGACTAATTTTCATGAGTTTAGTTCTAGATTTTACTACAATATTATACAGGTACTCACGATATTTATTTTGTACTCCGATATTTCCCGTATTACACTAAATATATAAATTAAGTTCGATAAAATATATGTACATATAAATATATAAATGTGTTAGATCAACGATGAGTTAAGTTTAAAATCATGTAGCTCTAGAATCTTTGGATTGTAGTGAATATTTAGTATTTATTTTTACATTATAATATTGTTGATAATAAACTTTAAAGCTGAAAACCGAAGCGCTCATAGCCCGGTGGCTTGTGTCGAACCTAAGTAATCGAACGAGTAAAGCAAAAGCATTCACAGTCAGTAGTTGGATGAGTAGCAAAAATTTCTTGATTCTTTCCGTGCTTCGGAGCATGTAAACCCCCGACGGGTTTACATTCCCGGCTTTTGTCATTACATAACAGTAGTTGGGCCATATCCGAGTTCTTTATGTGAATCTTCCGACACTAACCCTTCCAGTTTTTGCACACTTACCTGGTAGGCTGAAATACTCAACATGACTGGATCGTCTTGACTCAAATTGACTGGATTTTTGTTTCACACTTTAATTATTGATCCTTATAAGCGCAATGGATATGGTAAAAGAACAATACTTAACTCGTTAGGATCCGCGTGATCGCGGTACCTTTGAGTTCGAACGTGCTGGAACGTTCTCGGTAACCGACGGGTTAATACAACATTGAAAAAAAAAAACAAGTTTCCTTCTTCCATGCAAAGATTACCTATAAAATGGTTAGTAGTTGTATACAAAAATAAAGAAATAAACAAATTCTTTTGTAATATTCTGAACAATAAGATGTACAATTAACAGTGTTTTATCGTTCCATATTTTCTTCTGAAATCATTCAAGGTTTATTTTTAAATTAAACAGCTTCCACGTCACGCCATTATCCAATTTTGTGAAGGCTGTCTACCATTTGTTTTCAGCAATATTCATTCTGAACTACGAAGCGTTTTCAGTAAATCTCTTTCAAAATCTTTTGTATACTACATAAAGGCATGACAGAGCGAATCTTTCAACAATCCCTCGTAGCTATTTGTTTATTAATGTTCTATTATTTGCGCCTCCACTAAATTATTGTTTTAATCATCTCATGAAGAAAGTTCCAAAAGACAGTATGAGTTAAATTAATTAGTCTTCTCTTTGCCACGATATAACTGGATTAAGCCTTTGCGTAGTCATGTAATAGAAATTACCTTTCATTTTAGCTCTGAGACGACATTCCGCTAATTAAAGTCCGTTTTTATTATAGTATAAATGCTTATATTTACGTTGTCTTTCATCCGATGAAAAAATTAAAATTGTTTTTTACTCTCGTTTTGCATTTTTGCCATTATAAATACCTACAAGTATTGTAGTATCAAACGGGATTTGGGAAAATTAAAAATAATATTTTGTTAAGTGCATCAAAGAATAGGTAGGTGTGTCCAATAGAAAGTATTGTTATAAGTATTGTGATATAAATATGCTTCAAATTTTAGTTTTCAAAAGTAAGTTAGTTCAAGTAAATGTATTTACCAACCAGTTAGATCCAGGTTTCTTTAGCACCTCAAAAATTAAATGTAATAATTTTATAATTATAACATAACTAATAACATAGCTAATACATATATGGCGAGATAATATAAAGTATACAAAATATAAAATCTTATACCATAGTGCTACCTTAACCCTTTACGCAACCAAAGTGTATGTTAAACCAGGAGTAAAGAGTATGCGTATCTAGTACGCACTATGCATAATAAAAATGCCTATGAAGATCTTTCCCCTCCGTCTATTACAACGCATGAGCGTCGCTTACCGACGCAGCGATTTGCATATTGCGTCATTATTTTAACGCCATGCCGTCTGAGGTCCTCAAGTCCGGTGATCATCGAGTCAGAGCGTATGACAGACGGAGTCCCCGCTGTTAAATTATTCCCAGTCACGTACGGCTTCCGGCTTTGTTCTAAAATTTTAATCATACGTTCTCCCGGCGGGTTGTAGAAACATTAAAATGTTTGGTTAAATAATAAGAACGATAAAAAAAATTCGATATGCTTTTATTGCCGTTGTGCCTTGAATTGTTAAGGATTTTACTTGAACCTTAATTGCTAATTTTACTGAATTATATTACACTTGGTTTGCCTCTAACTTCTCCACTAAACCGTGTTACAGCAGTTTACTTTTGATATTCATGGTCTCTACAATAAATAGGAGACCAAAAACTAAGAGGTTAAATGAACCAGAATCTGGTTTATGGAAGTTCAAGTACAAATGCTTCTATTTGAAGTTTGTTTAAAAAAAACCTAAACTAAAAACTAGCACGAAACGATCAAGAATGTCTTTACTTACATGATCCCAACTTAGAACAGTGATCAATAAATTTAAAGTTTTTCTAATAAGTGCAACTCAAGTTAGAAGTTGTGCACATAACTCTTGTAACTTTGAACAGTGGCGGTGTCTTGTGTTGGCCACGTACAAACTTCGAAACTTTTAGTGGCATGAGCCATTTTCCTTGAAACTTCTTTATAGTTTTCACCGTTAATTACATCTTTAAAGTTATTATAAATATAAGTATAATAACCTTCCTATTGTTTTGGGTAATTTTCCACTTAAATCTAGATAGTGCAAGCAAACTGTTGAACACAAAAAAATAACCGGTTAAACAATCATAGAAAATACGTGCTTAACTATATTTGCGTAAACCATTGGTTTTAATATTACCTATAGTTAATTTAAACGTACTTTTTCCGATTCACGTCCCGATTTATGTGACCAAAAATAAATTAAGAACGTCACTTTGATAATTTATCCTTT